>JAHHUM010002886.1:147254-453777 GCA_036173005.1 Crenichthys baileyi
AAGGTGTTACAGGTAGACACAGAGTCAGGCCAGGTGTAGCTTCTAGGAAGAGAAAAGAGAGAGAACAAAGTTAAAAGCCGAAATAACAGCAAATAATACAAAATTGAAGAGTAGCGTGAGAAAGTAGCGAAGAGGGTGAAAGTGGTGAAAAGGGGTAGACAGTTTGTCCATCTAGAGCCCACTGATGGCCATTGTTATACTAAAAACCACAACGATTGGGATACCTCTCTCTGTCAGATTGACCATAACCATTGGAAAAGAGAGGGGGTCATACAGGTAGCAGAAATGGAGGGTGTGTTTGCACCTCAACCATAACTGAGCCGGTTTAGGCTAAACCTGACTCCCCCTTACTCCATCCAACAAGGGGAGAAGAAGGAGGTAAAATAAAGAAGATAGCTCAGGACAACCTCACCCACTCTAACTATAAGCGTTATCAAAAAGGAAAGTTTTAAGCCTAGCCTTAAAAGTAGACAGGGTGTCCGCCTCAGGGACTAAAACTGGGAGCTGGTTCCACAGGAGAGGAGCCTGATAACTAAAGGATCTGCCTCCCATTCTACTTCTAGAGGCTCTAGGAACCACCAGTAAACCTGCAGTCTGAGAACGAAGTGCTCTGTTAGGAACATATGGAACAATCAGATATCTGATGTATGATGGAGCTAGATCTTTAAGGGCTTTATATGTGAGGAGGAGAATTTTAAATTCTATTCTAGATTTAACAGGGTGCCAATGAAGGGAAGCTAAAATAGGGGAAATATTATCTCTCTTTTTAATTTTCATCAGAACTCTTGCTGCAGCATTTTGAATCAGCTGAAGGCTTTTAACTGTATTTTGTGGACATCCTGATAGTAAAGAATTACAATAGTCCAGACTTGAAGTAACAAATGCATGGACTAGTTTTTTAGCATCAATCCTGGATAGGATATTTCTAATTTTGGCAATGTTCCGGAGATGAAAAAAGGAAATCCTAGAAACCTGTTTAATATGGGATTTAAATGACATGTCCTGGTCAAAAATAACACCAAGGTTTTTTACTTTATTATCGGAGGTCAATTTAATGCCATCCAGGTTAAGTGATTGACTAAGCAGTTTCTTTTTTAAAGACTCCGGTCCGAAGACGACAACTTCTGTCTTGTCTGAATTTAGAAGCAGAAAATTTAAAGTCATCCAAGTTTTTATATCTTCCAGACATGCTTGTAGTCTATCTAACTGGTTGGGCTCATCAGGATTTATGGATAAGTAAAGCTGAGTTTACCTATTGGAAGCATATATATATAGTAAAGAGAATTGGCCCAAGTACTGAACCCTGTGGTACTCCACAATTAACCCTGGAGTTTAAAGATGATTTATCATTTACATGAACAAACTGGAATCTGTCAGACAAATAAGATTTAAACCAGCCTAGTGCTGTTCCCCTGATCCCTACAGCATATTCCAGCCTTTCTAAGAGAATATTATGATCGACTGTATCAAATGCAGCACTGAGATCTAACAGAACCAGTACAGACACAAGTCCATTATCTGAGGCAATAAGAATATCATTAGTGATTTTCAGCAGAGCTGTTTCAGTGCTATGATGAGCTCTGAAACCTGACTGAAACTCTTCAAACAGGTCATTGCTGTGTAAATGCTCACACATTTGATTAGCAAATATTTTCTCAAGAATTTTAGATAAGAATGGAAGATTGAATATAGGTCTGTAATTTATTAAGTCATCTCGATCAAGCGAAGGTTTCTTAAGCAAAGGTTTAATTACAGCTACCTTAAAAGCTTGTGGTACATACCCATTTACTAAAGATAAATTAATCATATCTAAAATGGGGCTGGTAATCAGAGGGAACACTTCCTTAAATAATTTGGTTGGGATTGGGTCTAACATACAAGTTGAAGGTTTAGATGAAGCTAATATTTCTGATAACTCAGGAAGCTCCACAGGATCAAAACAGTCCAAACACAGATCAGGTTCTACAGTTACTTCCAATGTTGTCTCACTTGTTGAGGATGAAGTAATCATCTTCGGGAGTATGTCAAAGATTTTCTTCTTAATAGAATCAATTTTATTTTGGAAGAATCCCATAAAGTCATGACTGCTGAGAGCTAAGGGAATGGATGGCTCAACAGAGCTATGACTCTGTGTAAGTTTAGCAACTGTATTAAAGAGAAACCTAGGATTATTCTTGTTCTTGTCTATTAATGATGAGAAATAAGCTGTTCTAGCTTGGCGAAGTGTCTTTTTATACAACAGTAGGCTATTTTTCCAGATTAAGTAGGAATCCTCTAGGTGTGTAGAGCGCCATTTTCTCTCCAATTTTCTAACATTGTGCTTTAAAGTACGCAGCTCTGAATTAAACCAGGGAGCCTGCCTCCTATGAATAATTTCCTTCTTTTTCAAGGGGGCTGCATTGTCTAATGCACCACGCAATGATGAAGTAACACTCTGAACAAGAGAATCAATTTGTGAAGGGGAAGAAACAAAATTATTGCCCTCCACTCTGTTTTTCTGTGATAATGAGGAAATTAAAAGTGTTGCACGCATTAGGCATAACATAATGACCACTGACAGGTGACGTAAATATCCCTGATTATCTTTTATCTCAGCAGGAATACATTTATCGTCAAAGTTTATGTGTGAGAATCAGGGCCCATATTGTGATGGCTAGATGACTGGGTCAGGGCATGTTCAAAAGTGCAATTCTTGTTGGGTGTTCTCGGACTTTAGTCTGTCGCTATCTATTGAAAGGGTACAAGGAGTGAACAGTAGTAAGCCAGCAACAAGGTGACAGTCATGATGCACATCACCTCAAATTGCTAAATAAAGTAATGTGGGTTCCGATGGAAAGTTGTCAAAATACATACAGACCGGACAATGTGCCTATGCGGGCCCCTGTCTACTTTTGAAAGCACCAGCAAAGGGAAAGTAAGCATCAGAAATAGAGTGTGAAGTCATGGAAGAAGTTACCTGGTCATCACTCCATGCAGAAAGAGCCCAGGGAGGGATTTCAACCCGGGATCTTCTTGCTGCAAGGCAGCAGCAGTAACCATTGCACACCTTGCAGCCCAGTTTTATGATTAAATGTAATGGAAATCATCAAACATGGAAATAATTTGTTCATTACTGTGGCTATCCCTACATTACACCCTATACATATGAGGGCCATGCTGGATTTTTGGCGTCAGACCAGTGAGGAACCTTTGACTTTCAAAGTCACGATTCCAACTACATGGGGGAATCAGGTAAACGTGGAACTTCTCAGTTCTGACGTCATGTCCTAATGATTCTTCTTCATCACAAAACCCACATTTTCATCCATGGAAGGATGTTGGGTCATTAGTCTTTCTTCTTCAAGACTGAGTCTAGAAAAACCTACATGAACATTGGCATTAACTTTAATTATTGTAATCACCAACATATTAGTGTTTTTTCTGTTTTGTTTACCTAACTTGTAGATATAAAACAGTTACCCAGGTGCTAACCTTGCATTTATTACACCAGCATCTATTTGAAACAAAGACAACGGAGCAGTTTAAGGAATCATGTTACTTTTTATTGTAATGAAGAAATTTATAACGACAAGCTTCTGTTTTTTTTGCATGTTTAACACGGCACTGTGATGCTTCTGAGACCTTGTTCACGTATTGACTGAGAAATGTTGATGCAGTTCAGCTACAAACTGGTCTCAGCCCAGGTGTGAACAAGACCACCAGCAGTGTTGGTGAAGAAAAGGTCAGGACCCAAACAGAGCCTTTCTGGTCCTAAGGAGATGTTAAGTTGTTTCTCCAACCTTAATTTCTTTTTTAATCCCAGCTGCTTGGTTGCAGCTAGTAAATGTTACTCTGAAGTCTATAGCTACAAGGCTTCTAGTTATTTGGGATTGTTTTCAGATTTTAAAGTTGCATCTTTCTGTTTGTCTGCAAATTTAAGCAAGAGCAGAAGTCAGAATTGTGTTCTGTTGTATGTTGTTAAAATCACTATGATCGGGCAAACAATCTTATTACTGAATAATTATTTACTTATGTCTATGTAAGAGTTAAAAACAACTGGCATGAAATAAACTGAATGTCTTGGGTTTCATGCCTTTCCAAGCTCCAGACGATATTTGGTTTATAAACCTGTATATGAAGGACACGCAGCTTATTTTCACTGAATACACAGAAATATTCTCATTCAGAGATCCAAGACTTCCGTAGGTTATGTGTTGCCTGTGATGTCATATAATAATTTCACTGTAGACATTACTTCTATTTTTCTACAATTTTGCTTCTAGAAACTGACTCTTGGTATTGATAGGATAGGATTTCAGAAGAACAACACATTTAGATCTTTAAAAGTCTGTTGAGGATTGAAAGTGTGGCGGGCAGAGGTTATCTGACCTTTTTAAATAATGCTACAGAAGTACAATAGGGTGGTTTTGGTATAACAGTCCCTTAATGTGGATTAACTTGATTGTTCCCTTGACCTCTTCAAGCACGAGAAAAAGTATAACTACAGTGAATTTTCATTGTCTTTATAATCACCACCTAACGCTACTTTTACAGCAACACATTTAAGCAGATATTAACATGTACAGAGTTGTAGAGAAGAACTCCAATGAAGACCACCAAAAGACCTGTAGTATTAGGAACAAAGTTAGACCGTAAAGCAGTCAGCAGAGGTCATATATCGTAATTGTTACTTAAGTGTAGGGTCCTTACAGTGGAAGATTGTGTAGATTTCAGCATCAGAATATGGCAGCCTATTGTGATGCTTGTCGTTACCTGATAACTGCAACCTGTCTTGAGTCACACATTCAGTTATGCCATTAAAGTAAACTAACATCAACTGTATTATGCTAACGACTAGCCTGTATGATTGTATTCCAGTGACTCATTAGCTTAAACATTCTGGTCATTAGCAACTTAATGGGAATACAAACCTTATTCATGACAACGTTGAGCCTAGGGAGGGTGTAGTCCAGTGAACAAGTGTTCTATTTATTAGCATTACCATGGTAATTGAAAGTTGAAAGTATATTCATGCCAATGTCTAGGATATGGAATGTGTAATACAAAAACATGCAAGTCATTTCCCTGCATACATTCACAGCCGAGGGAGTGTGTGGTCCAATAAGCCATTAGCCTAAATATGCTAGTTATTAGCATTGCAACACTAACTGAAAGCCTATTTATGCTATTTATTAGCATTGCTATGCTAGCTGAAAGCCTTTTCATGCCCATGTCTAGCCTATGGAATGTGTAATACAGTGGAGTTTTAACCAAAATATGCTAGTAATTATCATTGTTTTGCTAACTGAAAATCTATTTATGCTAGTTATTAGCATTGCTATGCTAACTGAAAGCCTATTTATTGCTAATTATTAGCATTGCTATGCCAACTGAAAGTGTAGTTATGCAAGTTATTAGCATTGCAATGGTAACTGAAAGCCTGTTTATGCCCATATCTAGCCTATGGAATGTGTAATACAGTGGAATTTTAGCCAATTTATGCTAGTAATTAACATAACTATGTTAACCACTATGGCTGTGATGCTTTCAAATAAACCAGAACCATATTAGTTTATTGGCTGGCACTTTCATAAGTGATGGAAACAGAGTCCTAGTTGCAGACCTTTTGTTTTGGCTGAGTTTCATGAAGATGAATACACAAGCTTCTCCTTTGCTTCGCTGCAGAGTGAGAAGGAGAACAGGCACAAGGGAAGAGCTCAGTAGAACGAACATTAAGTGATTATTTGACTTTATATGACTTTATTGCCTTATGTGAGTTTCTAGAATGCAGTGGTCGAAGGGGGCGTAGTCATTTTAAGAAGCCTGTGAAAAGACTAAATGCCTGACAATATATTCAGCCTTAGATGTCTCTGCTTACTGCTCATCAGTCTTAACTTTGTACCTTCTACCAGGGGTAAAGCCAAACCACCACCGTTATATTCTTGACATACTCAATAGCAGACAGTACCTGAAATTATCAGCAAATTCAAATATCCCAATGCATTCACAGATGCCTGTGGCTATGTTGTTCATCAATGTATAGATTGCATTTTTACATGTTTTTGCGTCACAAAAATACAGATGACATTAGACTTGGAAAATATTTCCCTTCTGAATTACATCATGGCATTATTCAGTACCTGGGATGTCTACAGGTGTGTGTACACAGTGAGTATACAATGAGCATGCTGTCAGCAGTTAACACTCACCAGCAGGTTTTTGTATATGTGTTATGTACAATACTGATTCAGAAACAGAATTGTAGAATGCAACAGAAACAGACACTACATTTTAGTATTTTGTGGTAAAATAAACATGGTGCAGTTTCTGACATTGGAAACATTTGTGGTAAGGGCTTACTTTAAAGTAAATGATCATCTACTCAGTCTAATTGAAGCAGAAATCAGGACGTGTTTGAGCTACTCTGCATCATACTATTGAAATCAGAACTCTGCAAAATTCAGGGTTAATTATTGATCCCGGCAGCAATGTGACCTTAATATGACTGGTAAATACAGATATTATGCAATCAAGAGATGTAAGAGCAATGTATGCCAATACTGTGGAAATCAATTATTTGTATTTATGAGGTGAGATTTATCCACAGCACCTACTCTAATATATTATGGCTGAAGGTGTTTTCGAAACAGTTTTTGTTATACTTAAAAACAGAAGTTGGCCTAGTTTTTACATCAACTTTAAACTTGTCACAATGCTTTATGCCTTGGTCTTTCATGTATCATGTCTATGGCCATGTTAAGTTGCCTACATACATCCAAAGTTGTTTCCACAAATTCATGAGATAAGAATAAAATTGTAATGTCCATCTGTGTACAGCTTGAGTACAAATAGACATTTGAAACAGTAGTGATGTATTCATTTGGAGAAATGTCTCATCACAAATGACCTCCATAAGTCTACTGGTGTTGGAGCATCTTAGGTGTCGAGTGGTAAAGCGAGGATCAAAAGCTTTGATTTCCAGTGCGTTAAAAAATACTTTACAAATTCTTGTGTGTGTGTCGTTGGTGAGAATTTGTATTTGTCTCTAGTCCACCACAGTCTGAACCTTCTCAGCCAACTGAGCAGGTATTGAAAACTTTGCATAACATTGTTCAAATTGATTGTTTCCAAGGGACAGTTTGTGATTTATGTGCTGGAAAATGTTTGTTGTCTTTTATGCTTCGACTACAGTTCTACCAGGTAATGATTAATCTACAAATACAAAAAAAAAAGTATTAAAAAATGCAATTTCCTGGAAAGATGTTTTGTGAAGGGCATCACTAAATATTTTTGGTGGTCCATTTGGGCCAGTCTGTCTCCATGCATACATCCAACTTGGTAGGAACGGTAAATGGAAGCTCTGATCAGTTGTTCAGAGAAACAAACTTTGAATTAAATGAATGGGGCAGGATAAAGGGTCAATATCTGAGGTATAGGACCAGCATACTTGTGTCCATTTTAGTGCTGAGCTCCAGTCTCCAGCCATTCATGCTGATTAGTAATCTACCAAATACCCTACAACTACATTTTCTCCTCAGCTTTTTCAGTCATTATAGCCGTCTGACTTTGCGGGTCTTGCAGGCAGCAGGCCATGGGACTGGGGATGTAATTAAATGGAGTGACTCTGGCAGCCTTGCTCGGGGATCCCTGGCGGAAAGTGACAACTCCACCAACATGGCTGTCTGATGTGCCAGCGGTGCTGAGGCTCTTCAATGAACCATCTGAATCTGCATCCTGATGGTTACTGCCAGAGGCAGCACTGAATTTCCTAAGTAGAGCCAGTCTCGCCTCTTCCTCAGAGATCACTGGTGCTGTTTCAGCTGTCAGAGAAGTGCTTGAGTTAGTCTTGTCATTGGATAAATCTTCTGTCTGGACTGTTGCGTCAGTTGTCTTACGAGATGCAAGCACTATTGTTGGCAGTTTACCTGGAAGAGCGGGTGGTTTTGGCTTTTCCCCATCAGGAGAAGGCACCAGTGGTAACGCATTGGCGGGCAGCGTGCTTTTCAAGATCTGAGGTACATCTTCATCCCTGATTCTCCGCCAAGTAACTCCAATATTCCGTCGTGATGTGGATCTCTGCCCTTTCTTCTTTGTGTCATCCTCGCTTTTTGCTCTTCCACTTGAATCAGATGATGACGAGCGCAGCGAAGAACGGCTGGTAACCCGACTCAGTAAATTTATGCTTGGAGATGAAGCATGACGCTTAAAGATGTCTTGGTCCTGTTGGTGCCTGACTCCAGAGATTCTGGCGGCCGCACTTCGCTGGGCTACCCTGCAGGGACTTTCAGAACTAGTTCTTCGTGCTGGCCGTCTTGCAGACAGATCCCTTTCGCTGGATGTTGCTCTTGACAAAGTTGTAGTCTGTTTTTGATGGCCAGGAATTGGCCTTTGGGCTTGCTGAACTTTTCCAGGATCTTTTACCTGCACTCTTTTTGGGGCTTGCACTGCAACCTTTAGCTCCTGACAGCGTGATGAGCACAGGAACACAGCCGAACCTCCAGGAGCTGCCCTTCGAGGGGATCTGTTTTGTGATCCTGGTGTATTGTGAGGAGAGCCATCACGTCTAAATGCTGTCCTTGATTCCTTAATAAAAGTCAGCTGTCTCAGGAATCCATTTCGATCGGATTCACCACTGCTTGAATGGACAGACGTCATCCTAACCATGTCAAATCGATTGGCTGGTGACAGTCTTTTGCTGTTTATCTGATTACTTCGCTTAGGTGAGGTTTGGTTAGTTACCAGTGGTGATAGAGGCCGGGGCTGCCGGGCTGAGTTCTGCATAAAAGGTATTCGGACGGGTGACTTCTGAGTTTTAGGTGGGGGAGATTTCTCATTTTTATTAACAACAGGAGAACGTCCTTTTCTTTCAGGGGGACTACTGGCAGGAGAGCTACTACTTGATGAGCAAGTATTTTTCTGGATTGATTTACTTGTCTGAGTTGGGGATGTTATTTTCCTCTGTGACTGCTTGGATGGTGTGGAGCTCTGTGATGATCCAGAGGATGTGCTTTTTGGTATCCTTGGAGGTGGAGTAGAGCTCCTCTTTGGAAGAGACAGTTCTGTGTCCTGGGGCTGGCCTAGTCTGTGAAGGCTCTTTGACCTGTGTTGAGCAAGGTTTGGGTTCTTTGGAGCATCTGTCTTGCTTGGCATTTTTCTCGGAGGAGGTCTTTGTGATGGAGCTGTAACTTGCTGTGGTGTATAGATCACTGTCCTGCCTCTAAACACAACTGGTAAGTTGGGAATTGGCTTGCGTTGTGCAAAGTCTAGAGGTTTATTTGCCTTTTTCTCTTTCGCAAACTTCTTTTCTTTAGGTGTAAAGCTGGATGCAGATATAAAAGACAGAACTGACTCTGTCTCTTCAGATGATGGCTCATGAGATTTTGAGGCTTGCAGCCCAGTGACAACACAGTTAGCACCTTCCTGTATGGCTCTCCACTCAACGCTGTTGAGGTCAGAATCATTATCCCATCCTGTATCATCACTGTCCATTTCTTCATTCATGTCCCACCTGTCAGAGTCCTTTTGTTTATGACTATTTTCTGTTTTCTTCTTCCTGGCAGCAATTTTCCGTCTCTGCTTGGGCATAGCAGAGGTTATGCATTTTTGCAGGAGGTCATCCTCTGAGTCCATGCTGACAGAGCTCGGTGAGCTTTGTTCTTCATACTGACAGTGCATGGTAACACCCTTTGTTTGCTGTGCCATATTGAGGGTTTTATTGTGTCTGTTTTTATACCACATTTGCTGGGCTTTTGATTTATGTTCATCAAATTCAGCATCACTGAGTGAACTGACGGAGGAGCTGAGTGAGTAACATGCCAGGGACTCGTCACGTAAAAGATTTTGTTTTAATCTCGAAAATCCTCTGGGCTTTCCCTGGGAATTATCTATCCTGCCGATATTTGTCATGCTTCGGGAGAGAGTATTTCTAGTTGCTTCCTTCATCTGTTTTCTGCTTGCTCGTTTGATTACGTCTTCGTTGTTGTCACCATAGAAATCGTTACTGTCCTCTGAAGAATGCGTCATTTGTCGAACAATTTTGATTTCTTTTTGTGTTTTAGACTTGACGTTACCTTCTGTGTTTTGTTTTATAACTGGCAGGTCCAATTTCCTGTAGGAGCCTTGACCTTGCTGCCTCGTCTGTTGATTAGGAGATCGATCCCGATTTTTTAGGCTAGCCACTCGGTCAGCTACCTCTTTGCTCTGCATCAGCAGCTTCTGAGTGGGAATCACATGTTTGGTGGTTCTGCTCATTTGTATCTCAGATGGGTAGTGTGTCCCTTGTGGTTTGTGGAAGTGTGAAAATATTCTCAAGTCTTCAATCCTCCTTGCATCATTGTCCATCAGATCCTGTTTGCTTAGGCCTTTAGCTGTGCAGTCTTTAGCTCCCCTGTTCTTCAGGGGATACTGAAGAGTTTCATCACTTAAAGATGTTGTGCTAGAGAAGTTAACAGGTGTACCCTCTGCAGAGTCTGTGAAGGAAGAATCGTCCAACTTCAAGTCTTTTTGTTGGTATACATTTCTCCTTCTAGAACAAATCTGGGTTTTACCATTTGGAAGCACGTTAAATTGGAGTTGCATTGGTTTTCGGATCTGGGACTTGAGTAGGTTGGAGGGAATTGTAGTCACGAAGGAAGATCTTACTTTCCTAAACTTTGAAGGCATTGCTGAGTTGATGCATTCCTTCAGGATTTCTATGTCTTCTTCTGAGTTGCCCTCGCTGTATCGTTCCCCATTGTCAAACCCTTCTTCATCCTCATCTGGGTATGGGAGAGTCTCGTCATTTTGGAGTAGCGGGGTTAATTTCAACTCCACGTCTTTCTGGATGTAGTGCTCGTGAAGAGGCAAAGCACTCAAGCTGGAAGCACAAGAGAAGTTTTCTGTAGGTTTTTCAACTGTAAAATAGATCATGGTTTCCAGATCGGGAAGGTTGAACCTCTCCTTGGAATCTGTGATCTCTATGAACTTCCGCAGGCTGTTTTCCCACTGTCCTGGCATCCCTGTGATCTGTGTCTCTGGTACATTGGACTCAACACAGCACGGAGTTTTACTCCGACTAGGAGGCATAGTTTGGCCTGGGCTGTCTGGAAGATCACTGGGGCTTATTGTTCCATCAATCATCTCACTACATGGATCACTTTGGATTGAACTGGCAATAGAGGGAGACTCAAAACTGCCCAGTGAGCTTACAGAGCTACAGCGGCTTAGAACTAGAGGTGTATCATGGATATAGTTCTCAGAGGAACTGGATGGAGATCTGTCTTCATTTATAGCAGGTGAAGCTCCCCTAAGGAAAACCTTTTCCTTTTTGGGAGTACGAGAGATCTCAATGGGATTTTTCTCTTTGCTGGGCAGGGTTTTTGAGTCTGTCATCAGCAACTGGCTGTCGCTCAGATCCTCTAAAGTTTCATCTTCTTTCATTTTCTTCACTTCTTCGCCATCACCCACCTCAATTATCTCCAAAGATGAGTCACTCTCCAGCTCATTCTCACTTTGTCCGTCCAGCCCACCGTCACCAGAAGAGAGTGAGGACAGTGAGCTGCAGCGAGAGAAGCAGATTGGAGTGTTTTCCACTGAATATTTCTGGACGGTTTCCATTGTTCCAACTGTTGGACTTCTGGTGGAATTCATTGGAGAAAATTTTGTAATACTTCCACCAGTCATTGCAGTCGGCACCCATGCTTGCCTCCTCATCGCTTGAGCAGCCTGAACATTGATGGCTGTCTTTGCGACCCCAAATTTTGCCACACTTTGAATGAGTGGGACCTGTTGATAACTAGGAGAAAGTTTAATCGATGTCATGCTTACATCAGAGGATACTTTAGTGGATGCACTGACAGGTGTTTGTACTGGTGGTTCTTGGTTCTTTTCGATGTCTGTGTTGCTGAACTCCACGAGGTCTATAACTTTATTATCCATTGAATCTCTTTCTGGAATATCCAGCTGGTTAGTCTGATTCAGAACAGCAGATCCTACATTGAGATGTTCCTGATGGGCCACTTTGAGGTCAAGTTGGTTGGGTCGTTGTTGTTGGATTGCTAGAGCCTTTGGAGCAAGTCGAACGTGGTCTTTGCTGCCACAGTATCCATCACTGGTGCTGCCACTGTTCAGGCTGTCTGTTGACACACTTGTGTGGGTGGTTTTGAGTCGTAAAAGGGTGTGTGCTCTGCTGAGGCGTCCTTTGTAGGCTAAGCTGCTCACATCAGACAGACGGCAGGGGGAACATGAATTTGCTCGGGCTTCGTTAAGCTCATTCTGTCCATAAGGCCAGTCTGCCAGGTGGTCCTCAGAGCTGAGGCTAAAGCTGTCCTCAGAGGATGTGTGCATGGTGATATCGTCCACTAGTCTGTCGATTTTTGCAACTGTGTTGGTAATCTTCTTTGCGAGCTTCTCTGCTGCAGCAGAGACCACATCATCAGGAGGAGCATGTTTCTTCTCTACCATCTGAGGCAAGTCTGTATCTCTCTCAGGCTCATTATCCCTCCTAGGGCTCTGATTTTGCACAAAGTTAGAGTTGGTAAGATACATGGGCAGCATAGAGAAGCTACCAGTATCCAAGCTGCTGGAGTTATTGGGGGCTTCGTCATCATCAAAGCAACCAGAATCAGAGGCATAATCCTTTGCCAGACTCTCAATGTGCCTAAAAGGTTTGTTGAGGCTCAGATGCTTGGAGCTCTGTTTCTCAAGTGTATCAAAGGTCTCAGCTAGGTGTTTGGCATTCAGCTCAGCTTCAAAAGCTTTCTGTTTCCTCATATAGAGGGAGGGCACACAGGAGCCAGGGGAGAGCACTGCAGCATCCTTGTATTTCAAAGGTCGATTGGTGAGGAGGTTCCTTAAAGCTGCAGCACTACCCATGGCGATCATCTTGTGTTTCGAGTGGATGAGGTTGCGCAGCATGCTAACTGCCCCTAGGTCCCATAGCAGCTCCTGGTCTTTGGGACTCCTGGCTGAAAGGTTCCAGAGAGTCCCGCAGGCATTGCTCACTATGGTCAAGCTGTGAGAGCGCAGGTGCTGCAGTAGAGTCTGGAGACAGTTGTGGTCCCGCAAGATTTGCCTGCGCAAAAAGAAACAGCCAGACTTATGTCAGCTTTTATTTTTACAGATACTAAAGTAAACCATGGTAGAAACACTTAGTTCTAGAACAGTGAATAAAAATACCCTAAAGTTGAGACGAAATGTGTTTTAACCCACCTGTAGTCCTCTCGGGTGGCAATCAGACTCGAAACGTTTCGAAGTATCCCACCTCCGCTTTCGATGATGGCGAGCGAGTTAGTCTGACAGCGGTAGGTCAGCGTGCTGACCAGGAAACCCAAAGATCCGTCCACCGAACAGATCGCCACTTTGTTGTCAATGTTGTGGGCTGAGAGGTTCCACAGAGCACTCAGAACACTCTTTAAAGTTGACTCCTGTTGAATGAGCAAAAGAAAAAAGGATATTGTTCTCGACACAAGAACTGCAGGAAACATCAAAAAATGTTAAACCTTTAACTCCTTTGTCTACAGATTAGGTTTGCATGTCAATAACTAAACTTCACCAACAAAAACAGCAAAATGTTGCTGTGCTGTGGCAGTGCCTTAACCCCTTTTAATAAACGCAAAGCGATAAAAGAAATAAGAAAAAACTAGGTTACAAATCTGAGCCAGGATGGTGGTCACGGGATTTAAATTCTGCAGCTCTTTTTGGTATTTCTGAACCTGCTCCTTTCCCATTTGGGTCGTTTAGTTTTCTGTACCTTGGTTGCCTGCAGGGCACAGGTCATGAGTGCAGACACACAGCTGATGTCTCTCAGAACTCTCTTGGTGGTGATGTCGGCCCTCCAGGACAGGTTCCTGATGACGCTGGAGACCACCTGATGAAGCTCCTCGCTGTCTGAGGACAGCTGGGCAACCAGAGCCTGGAGACAGCTCTTCCTCGAACACAGGCTGGCCTGCAGGAGGAGGAGGAGGAGGGTGCCAGCGTGAGTGACAGACAAGCTAACGCTTCTGATACATTAAATACTGCTGTCCTATTAAAAATTACAAGGTTCCTACACATTTTCATGCTGAAATTCCTTTATTTTTCTGACTCAAATTAGCAGTCCCACATTTAATTAGTTCACCATGAATTTACTTATTTATTTTATTGAGTTCAGGCTTTATTTAGGAAACCTGTAAAAACCAAAGACTAAAAGGGTGGACTGATGGATGCAGACAGGGTATAAAGTCTGGAAATACAAACTTTACTTTATACTCTTATTTTCTTTTACCATAGTTATCCTGACCTGGAACTATAGTCAGATTCCATACTTTTCCAGCCTGCATAGGAACCCCATAGTGAGGTGCTAAAACCTTTCTTCTCATGACTGTTTTCTTATGGATAAAACAAAGAACTGCAGGCCTTGTTAGACCGGGATTTAAGGGATCCCAGCCCCGCCTGCCTGTCTTCACCACCGCCACTGTTTGACGGTACCTTATTGACGACGTCGCCGAAGGTGAGGTTGGTCACAGCCATCCCAGCGTAGCGGCGCAGAGCCATGTTGATGGGGTCACTCTGCATGCCATGCATATCCTGTTCAAGGTGGATGAGATCTGCCACCACCTGCAGACAACCTGAAAAACAACAACACACTCTGAACTAAAAACTCACAACTACAGCTTAAAACTAGCTACTTGTTGCTAGTATATGTCCTCCATTTTGTCCCAGATGCAAAGAATTAGAGTATAACTAGCATAAGGCAAACACAAACCTAATTCATTCATAGCGCGTCTGTATTCCTCTTCGAAGGACATCTTCATGATGGCACACATTGCCTGACAGATCTGAGGGTCCACAGGTTCAGGAATATCTGCACCTCAGTGACAAAGTAAACACAGGTAAGCTTAAATCAAGGCAAAGTTTTTTGGATCAAATACTTAAAAGGAGAATCTGGGAGTCATAAAATCCAGTTTCTAACCATTCAGTTGAAAATGAAAATTTGTGTGTTTGTTGGTGCTGGGCAGTCTTTTTTTAATCCTGAATGTAATTTGATCATATTTTAGGACTGGTCAGAACATTTTATATGAAGATGTAAAAAGTTGCAGCCTTGGCCAAGCCATTCTGGATGCAGGTCCCTGTGCCTGCGTAAGTTTCTTCGCATGAGCAAGTTATGCTAATCGGGGACTTTCAATTAGCTGTGAGTGTGTGTGGACAATTGTGTGTCTCCATGCAGCCCTGCGGTGGAGTGGTGATCTGTCCAGGGTTGGTACCACTGGAGATTGGTATGAACATTACATCCCCAGTCCCACGATTATAATTGCTAACAATTACCAAATGCAGAACCTCTGCTGAAACTTTAATACAGATTTAATTGGTTAATAGTTAGTTAATAAGCATTAGGGTAATTTTTTTTTTCTATTAAGTCATATGGGTCTAAATGGAGCCAAAGAATTCCAGTAACTTGTGGTTCTTGCGAGTATTTTTAAGCTCACCAGAGGTTTTGGTCCCTCCGGGTGAAGGCGTCACTGCATGATTCTCAAGCCAGTCCCAGCCGCTGTCGCAGTAGGTTCGAATCTGCTCCAGCATGTGCAGGACCTTCATCTCCCGGTGGGCCTGACCTTCATCCTGCTGCGAGAAGATGATGTTGTGGAGGGCAGCGCTCGCTCTGGATTTGGTGTCTCGGCTGCAGCCAGATGAGGTGCCACCGCCTGTCGTCTCCCCTGGAACGCCACCAGGAACTTCGTGCAAGATCTGAACAAGCAAGGGGACACAGCCAGATTTTCTCATGGCGATGCAGCTATCCTGAGAGCTGGACAGGGCCAGAAGAGTCCGGGACATCTCATCCTTGTCCCTGTTCGCCAGCATGGAGAGCAGCCAGAAGACCATCTCCACCTGAGGAGGATCATAAACAGAATTAAAACTGGAGATGCGCCGATAAATGGGCTGGTGACCGTAAGCAGATGCTTTACAGCTTGATCGGTCCAAACTAGTGACAAGCCAATCAGAAATTCAAAAATAAGAATGTTTTTAGTTCAGAAGCAACTGTAGCAGGGGCTATCAGGTAGCACTGACAAGAACTTAATTCAGGCTGTGAGAGAGCGAGAGAGAGCAAACCTTCAGCACAGAAAGGAAAGCTGAAAGCAGTGAAACCTTTTGTTTAACAGCATTTAACCTCCATCTGTTATTCTAGGGCAGGGTTCTCCAACTCCAGCCCTCAGTAACGGCTGTCTCCAACTTTTAGATGCATCCCTGTTCAAAACACACGTGAACAATATGGATGACTAATTACTAGTCCCCTGCAGAACTTGATGGTATGAGGAGTAATCCAGCCATCTGAGTCAGGTTTGTTGGAGCAGAGATGAAACTAAAGGTTGCAGGACAGAGTTTGGGACCAAGAAATACACACAGATTCATGTTTTAGTAATGCTAGTCAAATTAACTGTGCCTTATCACTTATATAAGACATTAAAGCCTGTTTAAATTCCAAATTTGTAATCACTTAACTCAGTCAACCCTTAAAATTCACTCAAAAATATATCATATCAGGTGTTCTGGAATGGCTGCTCATCCTTATGATGAAAATAAAGACAATTCTCTCCAGCTTCCATTAAAAGATTAATGAAAACAAACAAATGGAGAATTAATCAATATTAATCAATAAGGCCATTAAAATGTTTTGTTTTGAAGAGATTTAGTGTCTGATTAAATTAAGAACCAGCTGTTGTATGAAGATTTAATGTGAACTCATGAATCATTCTTCATGTCTATATATTCTGTTTTTCTGACCCTGTAATCATGGAAACCCAGAATCTAAGTGAGATGTTACCTTGCTGCCACCGTCTGCAGCTTCAGCTCCTGCAGCTGCAGATGATGATGAGGCCCCGTTCTCTGGTTCTCCAGCGGGGGGCTTCTCAGCTCCAGACAGCTGCATACGAAAAGAGAAGAAGAGGACATGAGACACACTGTGACCCAGTTTCATTCCTTTTCCAGCTCTGCTTTGTTTGTAGGGGAAGGTTTAGAAAGTGGTAGAAATTCAGTTTTTGTTAAAACTGTCACCAGCTAGACACTGCTTCAGGTTCTCTGACTGCAGGAGTTTATTTTATTGAAAGTTGATGCAAAAAACCAAAAAGATTATGTGACAAAGAAGTCAATACACAGTTTGAGTTGTGTGTTTTTGTAAATCTGACAGCTCATTTTTGCAGGTGAATACAGCCTGAAAATGCCCAGCTTCTTACATAAGAAAACTAATGGCGCATGCTCTTAAGATCTCTGTGTGAACCTCATTCACATCCTATAATTCCAGACATCTGAACCCGTGTGCAAACACCACATTCTTCAGGACCAGAAAGACCCAGTCCTGACACACACAGACGAGAATAAAACACTGCTTCATTTGGATTCACAGGATGAAATCCTCAGAGATTTATATCAAAGGTTTCACCCCCCCCCCCCCCGCCTCCATCTCATCACCATGGCAACGCCTCCGGCTGTGAAGTGTGTGTGAGGGAGAGCTGTAAATGAAGACAGCACCGACAAAGAGCTGAGATATTGTGTGTTCTCCTCCCGTTTAACAAAGGAAACCTAGATGTCTGCCGTCGTCCTGCCGGAAAAACTGAATCTGTGGTTCCAGTCCAAACCGCCTCCATTAAGACAAGGGCTGCAGCAGCCTTAGCAGCGAGGAGCCGACAAAATGGAGGCCAGTGAGCAGAGCCCGCTGTCTGCTGTGACAGAGGATGAAGATGAATTGTATTTTAATTTGTGTTGAAGTTTGAGAGAATGTAGTTTTCTATTAAATGTTTGGATCACTTACCAAAAGTTGTCTAAAAATGAGTCAGGTCAAAATGGTTCTGCAGTGAGACCGAACCAAAACCAGTCAGAATACTGATGACTGGTCCCCAGACTTGGCATACTTACATTGACTTGAGTGGGAAAAATGAAGTGAACGTCTCTGGCATGTGATGGGGTAAACAGAACTGGGCAGACCGGCAGTAGGACCACTGGGAGGAGCCAGAGGAGCTTGATTTTTTCACGGATCATCTGTCATATTCTACTGTCAGGACATAGTGCCAGTTTTAACAAATATGTAAAAAAAAAAAATTTTTAAATAGTTACCGGCGGCACCTTTAAACCTTTATTTGTGAAAATATAAAATGAAATGATTGTTTTATGCATTTTCTTTGGCCATGCTGCGAAAGTTGGCATCTGATTCACAGTCTATGCTTTGATGCAAAACTAAAGGGCTATTTGACTGTTTTTTAACAAAGACATTTGACTGCACTGGATTGTCTATTTCAAGACCTAAAACATTTAACCAGTGGTGTCCGAAGTGTTACCAAAGGACCGCTTACTAAGATGGTTATATTTCTGTGTATGATGGGGAACCTAAAGGGGCCTATCTACTGAAACTGCCCGAGGCCATTCACAAGATAAACCCAGCCCTGATCCAAACATATGTTGGATTTTTCTTCTTTTCAAAGCAGAAACTAGAACTGCAGCTTCCTTTAGCCAATGACGTCCTCCAGTGTCAGACTAAAATATGGAGCCAAACAGGTTGGACGACAGCAGAGATAAGCTGAGAGACAGAAAGCTTCTGAGGGAGATGCTGGTTCCAGTTCTGGTGACAGTCAAATGGAGGCCTGAACTGCTGGCTTTTGGTTTTTAAATGAAGGATGAAGAAAAACGGCGACTGAAGCAGCTGTGAGTATCTGACACGCTCCTATGGTCGCTGAAATTTAACTCTTAACAAGCCTGAACACGATCAGAGGTTTACAGAAACTCCTGAACACACCTTCTGCTTTCAGTGTGACGACGTCATGCTTTTTTTAAGTTTCATGATGTTCTTCTAGTAAAATCTGTTAATCTGACGGCTTAGCAATGTAAAAAAAGAATAAGGTTGTTGAAATTGACACACATTGTGGTATGATCAGTGACAAATGTTAGACTTGGTATAATATAAGGTGTTTTAAAGACTGACTCATTTTCAGCATACTGCCTCAAATCCTGACAGATACCTGATAGGTTTGATTATTTCTGATGACCGATGAAAGTAACCGAATCACAGTATTAAAAGGAAAGATGCACTCAAAGCTTCTATTTTGACAATAAATTGTAGATTATTTGGAGTTTTCTTCCTATGACTGATGGCTAAATGACCTGAGCTGGCTGCCAAAATATTTATCAAAACTTCAAATGTGGAATAATTTGTGACTTACAATCTTCCAATTTGCTTTTGTTTTCTTAATGAACACTAAACCCATATTTGTTTAAAGATTTGCACTTTTGGAAGGACAAAATTAACATTGGAGACACTAAAGCATAAAGAGTGACATCCATTTTATTTTTCGAATTCTTGCAAGGTCTACTCTGACCAGGATCACACCCTTCACTAGCAGGAGATGGAGGTTCATTATTGGGGTGTTAGTATATCAGGGACTAGGGTGGAGCATGGTGGCAGCAATGGCAGCGTAGATTGGTCAGAGAATCTGAAGCAGCACTGGTCATTCTGGCTTCATGCCACCCGAACACACACCAGGATAGCAGCTCTCTTAGTAAGTTACCAGCCCATAATTTCAATTTCCCAGGTCCACACTTTCCTGGATAAAGGTCCTGGTGTTGGGGTTGGACTTTCAGACTATCCTGGGGTCATTGAGGGGCGGGGTTGTGTGCTGAGCAACAATGATTTGTGGACCCTTTCTTGCAGACTTCCGCTCACCCACCATATTTAAGACCTGCGTGTTGTTGTTGTTTTCTACTTTATATGAGATTCACATTTAAGTGCCGTGTTTGTGATCGAGAAAGGATCAAATGGAGAGGACACACGATCGGTGGACGAATGATGAGGTCCAAGCTTGTTTGAGCATTGTTGCTGATGAAGACTTTTAGTCGGCAACACAAACTGATAGGATGTACTCCAAAATTGCTGAAAAAAGAAATCTTATTACTGCCACTCGCTGGACTGGAGGTGTAGTGCAGTTCACTTCACAACTTTCCCATATGTCACTAGGCTGATGTAAATAAATTTTCCATGGCCTTTCAGAGCAATGGAAACAGAAAGAACACAAATTACACAGGATTCCTTTTACCCAGGTAAAAAATTCCAGCTATTTAAACCCAGGGACTTTAGGGTGAAAAAGGGGTATTGTTGAGCTTCTAGGACCACAGCTGCTGTGCAACCTGATCTGTGCAACCTGATCTGTGCAATGGAAGCTTCAACTGAAAGGATGTCAACATGCAGCTGTAACAGCCAACCGACGCCACAAACATCTTGCCATGTTCAGGCCCTTTTCTACATAGCAATGGGTATGGGCTGAACCTCCCACAGGAGTAGGGCTCCCAGGGGAGGAGTACAAACCTTCAATTTGCGTTCAGGGTGGGATGTGTTGCTGGTAGACCAAAGGAAGCTGTGAGTTTTCAAGGCAGAAATATACTGGGCATCATATTTACTGAGGAGGATGGGGGAGGATGAGGATACCAAGAAGAAGAAGGAGGTGCAAGCAGGGGACTGATGGCTTTATAATGATTTTTTAAGAGTTGCACCATGACTCTTAAAATACTTCAGGCTTTAGAGCTTCGTCGTAATCAGCTCAGAGTGGTCAGTGAAAAATCCACTCGTGTTTTTGTGTGCCTGGCTCCTTCTGGCTGCACCTGCTAAGGTATCCTCACAAAGGTGCAAAGGACGACCATAGGTTGGTGGGAAAGGAACCTTAGCTGATATCCACATCACTGTAAAACATGACTGTGGCCCAAGGTCCTTGGAAAATTTGAACATTTCCACCAAAACATTCCAACAGGATCAGTTTTTATTTGCATTTTAGCTATTTTTCTATAGATTCATGTAAAAGCATAGAAAACACAGCATGCTACAATCATAGGGCAATGCTTTGGCTTAATCATTCCACTTCAACGCTAATATTCCACGTATTTGTTAACGTGCAATCAATATTCATCACTAATTCCACATATTTCTCATTGACTAGGGCTCCATGCTGACTTCAAATTTCAAAGCACATCTCCAAAGAACCTACAAAGAGGAGCTGAAAAACAAGAGAATAAATTATAGAAGAACAGAAGGTGTCAAAAAAAATGAGCGCTCCAAAGGAACCGTCACATAAAAGTGACCAGAAGCAGCTAGAAACACAGCAGGATGATGACCTCAGGCCAGAGGAGCCAAACAGTAAAGACGACCAGGGTAAAGATTTTCCTAAAATGGGTCAAACAGCAAAAACAGCGATCGGCCCTCTGACTCTGATCAAAGAGGAAGTGAAGAAAATGTTCCAGGACAAGGATACCAATCCCAAACCGAGCCAATCAGCGGAGAAGATTACCAGCCCTTTGTCTCTTCTTAAAGAAGACTTCAATAGTTTAAAAGAGGAACTCTCCAATGTTTTTAGAATTGGTCCTTCAAGAGACCCAGAGAACAAGAATGTAGCAGAGAAGGACAACTCCAGGAATAACCCCAGGATAAAAGTCTCCAGAGCAGATGAACCTTTTAATAGTCTCTTCAGACAGGAGAAGCCTCGCCAAAAGACTGCTCAAACAAATCACACTGAGGAAGCAAAAAGGAGCCAAGCAGAGTTAGAAATCAGTTCAATAAAAAGAAACAGAGAAACTGAAAAAACTGAAAAATCAAACAACACAAAATACTGTCTGAATAAATCTGAGGTCAGTCAGCTGCCTGCTTGTTGTTCTGAGGAGAAAATTAAGAAGACAAAGACGTTGGCTCCAACACAAAATGAGACGATGTTTGCATCAAAAACAGCTACAGGTATGACTCAGAATAAGCTCTGAATCTATTAACAAAACTAGCAAATCTGCAGTATTATTGCTGCAAATGTGACGTTACATGCACATTTGTGTAGATTAAAAACCAACAGATGCTTAACAGATAAATTATTTCCTACAAATGCAAGCTAGCATGCATGTCTCAGAGACCTGTTCCGCAGCTCTTCAAAGCGAGGAGACTGAAAACTGTCGGGACGGCTCCTCTGATGCACCGGAGGAAGAGAAGGATAAACTTTTAGAAAAGGCTCTATCCACTGAAATCAGTTTATTCCCTGTGAGAAGTAACCTGAGGTGAGTTAAGCTATCCATACTTTCATTTTAATAAGGTCTGCCTAGCTTGACAGGCTTCATCTGATGTTTTTATCCTGGCAACTGTTTCTTATTTGCAGTAATCAGCCAACAGAAGACCTGTGGTCTCTGAAAAACTGTAAGTTAATTCGGATTTCATATATTTGTTTTTTATGTTACAATTTTGTTTAAAAAACCTAACAATGTCATCTGCATAGAGTTCTGACTTTAGATCAGACTCAGCATTCCTTTCACATACCTTACAGGTACCTTTTTAGGAACTTGCAGGTTAGTTTTCAGATCCTGCAGGTTACTTTCCAGCAGAGGTAATGACTCGAGTCATGTGACTGGGAATCAAGTTCGGACAAATGTAATTACCTCACATGATAAAATCACGAAAGACTTGGGTCTTCACTTGGACTTCCACACTAATGACTCATGACTAAGGCAATTTCACTTGAAAATACTCAATATCGTACAGCAAACATAAAAGGTGTTACAAAGGATCCGAGCCTTGGTGTCGAATCCAGCCAGCTGTGCACCTCGTCCCATTGCTGCAACATACACACTGTATCTCTTATGTTGTTTACCTGCTTTTCTTCTTCATCCTATAATGACCTCAAAGAAGCCGACCGTGGATGAGAGGAGCTCCCTTCTAGGGCTATCAACGAGGTGTGCGCAGAGTTGGATAAAGAAAACAGAAAAGAAAAAGTGCGCAGCATCTCCCAAACAGTCGTAGCAATCCTGCATAATTCTGCACAATAATGCTGAGGAACCTTCAGGCAGAGGCAAACTCAAGCCTTTCAGTCTGGTGTTGGACTCTGAAATGCTCTTAGATACGGAGCATCCCGCAGTGTCTTCTCTGAAGTCCGAATGTGTTTTATCACAAAATCTAGAAATAAATAATTATTATGCTGTGGTCAAATGACTTGTTTAAGACTCAAAAATTAAAGCTTTAAGACTGGGACTTGCATCTCTTTTTTTTTGGAAGTCAGGACTTACATGTGTTTACTGGGAACTCGTGGAAAGACCTGAGACTTGTGTGTGACTTGCGAAACAGTGACTTGATCTCAAGGTTTTACAGGTTATCAGGTTGATGTGAAAAACAAACTTTTTGTTTTAAAGTTGGACTCATTTTTTGTGTTTTTTGTGTTTAAATCTGCAATTATTCCAAAATGGAAAATTTTGAAAATGGAATGTTTTGATTGAACAAGATTCCTTTTCAGGAATTTAATTGATAATTAGGCTTTCTCTGTGGGATCAAACTGTACACTTTGCATAAAAAGAAGAGATTTTCAAGCTTTTTAGCAAACATTTGCCATCAGAAGCTCATGAAATGTTTTTTGTTCTTGTTTTACCATCAGCTGCCATTTACCTGACCTTTGACCCCAACACGGCCAACTCAGAGCTTCGCTTAACAAACGACAACAGAAAGGCAACTCGAGATTGGTTAAAACTTCGATCTGTGCACCACCCCGAGCGATTTGAGCAATGCCCCCAGGTTCTGTGCAGAGAAGGGCTTCTGGACTTAGCTTACTGGGAGGTGTTGTGGACTGGCGGCGTCGACATTGGTGTTACTGAAAACAGTATCTCCAGAGACACGGTGAGCTGCCTGCTGGGACACAACAAGCGGTCCTGGAGTCTGGAGTGCTCCAACGGATTCTACACGCCATGCCACAACAACAGGAGATTCCAGTCCTCCTTACCTGAACCCTTCAGCAATAGGGTCGGGGTTTACCTCAACTGCTCTGCTGGAACGCTGTCCTTTTTCTGCATTTCCCAGGATGCAATGGTTCACCTGCACACTTTCACCTTCACTTTCAGAGAGCCACTATACCCAGGTTTCTGGGTTTGGGCCAATAACGGCTCGGTGACACTGTGCCAAGTGGAGCTAGACTGGGAGCGACTTCTGTAGTGAGACTCTCACGGTGCGACTGAAGGACCGTCATTCACTATTCTGTTACAGCTGAGTGATTGATGTGGGCATTAATCTATCAATAAACATATTTCTTTCACTGAAGACACAAAACGTATGAACCAAGAAAGTGTTGTTTTAAAAAGGTTACATGACAAAGTTTAAATGCATTTAAAAAAAAAAGAAATTTAATTTTAATGGAAATAATGAAGAATATCATTAATTAGGTCATGTTTACACGGTATTCTCTGCATGCAGTCGGAAACCTTTATAAACTGCCTTTAAACAATCGACCACCACTGTGTTTTTGGTTCTGGATCTGTTTGTGTGCTGTTTTATGAGTGTGTTAATGTGTACAGCCTGTCTGACCTGTAGCTGGCTCTCCTGACTCCCTCGGGCTTCCTGCAGCTCTTTTTCCAGCTGCTCCAGGCGAGCTGCACGCATCTGCAACGCATAAACCGCATTGAAACTACTTAGAAATGCCATTTCCACCAGCAGCTTTCACTGTCAACTCTAACTGTGTAATCTGCCGTTATTTTATTAATATTTTTTACTTTGCAGCTGCAGCTGCAGCTTATACACCAAGAGCTTCTTTCAATCAAGACCTAATGTACAGTAGCAGTGAAATAAACAGACAAAAGGGCCTGATTTCCATTCTTAATACAGGTGTTAAATCTTTACCTTTCTGCTTTTCCTAATTGATTAATTCTGCAGCATCTGCCAGAGGTCTCACCTGAGTTCTGTGCACCATCTCATTGCTGGCTAAGTAGTGCTCCGCAATTAAAGATCGATGGACTTTATCCTCCAGATTCTGTCGGATTAGATCTAACTGCAGAGAAATCTGCAGCAGCACACAGAGGTCACAGGTTAAATACTGATTGTAACTTCAAGCAAGCAGCGGTCTCCGCTTAATGTTTTGTTCTCACCTCATCGATGCGTGGCAGCTGTGCCAGCCTGTGACATGTGTGGGAGAGGACCTCCAGGCGTTCCCGCTCCTCACGGTCAATCTCTCCCAGCAAAAAGTTCCTACAGAGATTTAGATCCCACTGTTAACCTACTTCTTCGTTAGTAACAAGCTGTTACACTATGTAGCTAGACTACAGCTAAGACGCAAAAAAATTATGAAACTGCATGTCGTCCTTTTTGCCATCCCCCATCTTTAATTTCAAATTTTTATTTGACCAGAGTTCATTTGAACTGTTAACAAGCTTTAATGCTAAGTAGATGTTAGCAAGCCAGCTACTTAGCAGAAAAAAGGCTTTATGTCAATAACTGTTTAATTTTTTTCAAAGTTGCTCAGTTGATTTATTTTATGTCATCCTCTTTCTGTTTTCTGTAATTTAATCTAACAGGGTTTTTTAAATTTCTATCAAACGGTGATGTTAAGTAGTAGTTAGCTGGTAGCAGTCTCCTCCTGTCTCCATTTTCTGTTCTTTGAGCGACTGGAGTTCTTTTTAGCTGTGAACTAGTAGAACTAGCAGCTAGCTAGCTAGCTACATAGTCAGCATACAAAGCTTTACTCATTGTTATATTTTGCTTAAATCCATCCATCCATCCATCCATCCACCCATCCATCCGTCCGTCCGTCCATCCATCCATCCATCCATCCATCCATCCATCCATCCATCCACCCATCCATCCGTCCATCCGTCCGTCCGTCCATCCATCCATCCATCCATCCATCCATCCATCCATCCGTACCTGCTTCTATCTGCAGGGTCATGGAAGAGCTGGTGCCTACCTTCAGTAGGGAGTAGTAGGGAGAGGTGGGGTACATTTTGGACAGGTTGCCAGTCCATGTCAGACTTAAGTATTTCATTTTTTTAATAATTGTGTAAAACATTTGTGCAGCCAATGGCTTTGTTTTCATTCTTGATCTGTGTTTTTGGATCTTTAATCTAGCAGAGCTCTTAACTGTTAACCAACTGATTTGCTGTCTAGCTAGCTAGTTAGCTAGTAACTTTAAAACATGCCACCAATCTAATTTTCCATTTTTGGAAAGCTTAAACTAAGTTATTCTTTCACAAAATACATATCATTTCGGAATTTGTTGTTTAGACTATTAGTGTACCCTGGCTCTTGACCATTTACTCATAGACATAGATTCCAGTCTCTTTGCCACCCTGACCAATTATTAAGGACATAATTAATAGATATACGTGATAATTATATCTTCTGCATCCAAATTTTATGTCCCTGAAAGGCATTTTTTTCTTTGAAAATTGTTTTTAATGTTACCAACAAACATAAAACTATAATTTTCAAAGCCAACTCTGGTAATTATTCAATACAAATGAAGAATAATACAGAGACGAGGCAAACATTAGGTTTTGGTGAGAAAAGTAAATTTTGGAATTAAGTTAAAAATATGTTTTTGATAAACATTTGAAATTCAAATGTTCAAAATGTTGGATGAAGCTTGGCAGCATTCCTCCACTGACCTCTCCTTGTACAGCTCCTCAAAGTGATGGTAACTCAACCGCCCATCTCCTTCACTAATCACAGCTGTCTGGGGTGGAGCTCCATCCAGCAAGTGATTTGGCAGCATGATGGCGGCCTCCCCAGTAGACACCATGCTTTGGCGAGACGCCGCTTGGAGCGGGCTCCTGCCTCTGTTCACCGCAGCCATAGATGAGGAGGAGGAGCAGCAGGAAGACGGAGGCAGAGCCAAGTGATCCTCTAGTTCCACACTTCCACTCAAAGCTGGCCCGGCACCTGTGATGCTTCTCATGCCTGCCCCTCCCAGACCAGAGGTTAGAAGCCTCAGGTTGTGAGGTTGGTGTTTGAGTTCATAGTAGTTGGTGAGGTCCATGTAGAGCTCTAAACAAGAAGGAGAAAATTCAATAATCATCAGATCATTCCTTTATTCTTCATTTGAAGAACTTGTTAGTTGAATAGATTTTAGCATTAGCTAACTGCTATTTAAAATTCATCTGACACTGGTGCATGAAAAAAGTGTTGAACAAAACCTGCTGCAGATACAGAAAATATAGACAACACATTTAAACAAACATTGCTGCAAAAAGTAGGAGAAAAATGTGTTGCGAATGACAATGTTGACAGTTTCTTGGGGACACAATAAACCAGACTAACCTAATATGCTTGTTAGCAATGGCTAACATTTATTTTCAACAATTGCTCTATAGTAATAAATGATGTACAATTTAACAGCAAACAAGACATCAGGGTTTGAGTCTTAAAAGTCTAAGGGCCAAATGCCAAAAGATGCGCTAGAATCTACATTTTTTGCAAATATGTTGCTCTAACTGTCAGCTCTATATGTGCACTTTATTCACACAGCAGATTGCTTTGTTATATGCTTATGAATTTACACATATCTGCTTCAGCAGATGAGTGATTTTTTCACCTTTGGTGGTCAATTTGTTGTCATCTTTTCACAATCTAAACAATGTCAGAGTTTTTAAAGGAAGAAATGCTAACTTATATTTTCAGTGGTCGTGTCAATCTGACCGTTTTTGTCCTAGATGTCATTTATGAGCTACGATGTGAGGGGGCCCCTAAATACATGCATAATAGCTCTTTAAAACTGGGCAAACAGCATGAACAAAGAGATTGAAGAGTTTTATCTTAGAAACATATCCTCTATTGTGTGGGCTTTGGGAATTAAATGCATGCATAAAATCTGGTTTGTGTGCCTTTATGGAAATTAACTGTTAAATGGACTGAAATTATATTTTTATTTATATGTTTCTAGTCATACTGCCCACTCAAAGTTTTAACTTTTACACATTCACAAAAGTGCACACATTAGTACACAGATACGCAGATTGGTAGGGAACTTGGTGTTAAGTTGTCTTATATTAGATAGTCCCATGCATTATCCTCTCTGAGGTTAAAGGTGAAATAAACAACCAATCTTCATTACTTATCTGTTCTGGCAGTTTTACAGCTGCTTTTTATTTCCTTTAATATTAAGCTTCAGTCAGTTGCTGCATTAATTTCATTTATCTGATTATTTCATTTCACTTATGTCACAGACAGAAAACAGCTTTCTGCTTTTAATATCTGCACAGCTTAATTGGATTCAGGTTCAGATGATTTAATTGGGATGAACTGAGTCATAACGATGCCCAGCCAGTTGCAGCCAATCAGTTTAACTGATTAACTCAATCCCTTCCTGTGGAAATGAAAAGTGGTCCCAGTAGAGGTATCAGCATTTGAGAGTGTGTTTGTGTGTGCTAGAGGGAGTTCAAGAGTTAAAAATGTTCTTTACAAGAGTGAAAAATGGAATCAGACCTTTGAGCTGGTGCAGCACGTCGGTTCTACCAGATGAGGCCAGGTTTCCTGCCTCCTGCTCCAGTTTACTCTGCAGCTGCTTCAACATCTCCTGCATCCAAATGGAGGAAACCCAGAATTAAGCAATTTTCTAATCCGGCTAAAAACAAAGGAGTCAGGAGTCAACCATGCCTGTGCTGTATCACCAACATCACCTCAACCTAAACAAAAGTAAAAACAAATTTTACACATCAAACAGAAACAATTCTTCCTCCTGCAGTCTCACCTCCTGCAGGTAGATGCTGAACAGATGTCATCTGCAGCTGCATGTGTGCCTGCTGTCTCTTTGCTGTTTGCACGTCCTCAGTCTGATAAAACTAAAGCTGGATAATCCAGCTGCTCAGCATCTGCACACGTGACTCTGCACATGCATGTGAGTGTGCCTGGAGCTGACACACTGGAGCCTTTAATCTAGCAGGATTAATGGCTTTTTTTTACTGTCGGATTTTGTTTTTTGGATTTAACACTGAAAGTAAAAATGTAAAACCTAATTTGTAAGGAAAATATGCTTACATTCAAATAAATATGAGCATGACTTTTGAGTTGCCAGCAGCCACTAAAATAATGTGTAGTTAAAGTAAGTATTTTATCACCATTTATAGTCATGATGCACTGATCAGGGTTTGACTGACTAATACCATTTTCAGACTAGAACACATACTTAAGCATCTGTGGTCAATTTGCATCAATGGAACAAGTAAATGTAACGTACTTTAACCATGAAAGTAGAAAATGTGCTGCAGGTTCCTTTAAATAAGGATCAGTTTTGAACACAGCAGAAAATGAAGGAATAATAAGATTTTTCCCCAATTAGACATATATTTATTCTTACTGAAGTCAAAACAAAGTACACCAGAGAACAGGCTGTTCAATGACCCCTAATCCCTGACCCTGGACTAAACAGATTTCTGAGTAACGATGCATTTAATGAACATCAATTGTTTTAGTTTTTCAGTATATGAAGTCAATCAAAGGGAAAATGGCTGTATCTCTAAGTTAGAGTATTCCAATTTTGTAAAATAATTAAATCTGTATATCTCAGGTCCAGCAGCTTGTCAGCTGGACCTGACTCACTGGATCCTCACTCACCTTCATGCCAAACGTCTCTGTCTCCAGTTTGCACAGGTGGTGTGAGTTGTCCTCCAGCTCTCTCCTCAGGTGGGAGTTCTCCTTCCGGAGAACCTCCACCTGGAGGGCCAGATGGTCATAGGAAACCACGGCGTTGGCCATGTTCACCAGCTACAGCGCCCCCTGCAGGATGAGAACAAAAAGGCAGGTTTACACATAATAAACAGCAGCTCTTGAAAAGCACTCAGCTGATTACTACCTGTCCAGGATTCAAAAGTCAAATTTCTGTCAGCTCACTCTGATAATAATGGAAACAGGGACATTTGTATTTAAATAAAACTGTCGGCTAAATGCCGGAATAAACAGAGAAAGAACTTTATTAGATTAAGATTTTTTTTTTACTTTCTTTAAATTCAGAAGTTTACATACAGATCATAGTATTTGAAATAATTGCCTTTTCAATTCCTTTTTTGGTCAAACATTTGTGTATCACTTCACCAACGTCTCACTGTAGTTTGCTGGAATTGTGACTCATTCCTCCCGACAGAACTTGTTTAACTGGGTCAGGTTTGTAGGCCGCCTTGCTCACACACACCTTTTTAGCTCGACCAACAAATTCTTCAAGGGACTGACATCAGGAGTTTATGATGGCCGATCCAAAACACTGACTTTGTTCTCTTTGAGACACTTTAACTAATTTTGTGGTATAAAGACACATTTGTGTCCAAGCTTTAACTTCCTGGTTGATGTCTGGAGATGTTGAGTCAATATCTCCTCATAATGTCCTTTCCTCATGATGCCATCTATTGTCTCAAGTGCACCAGTCTCTTGTCCACCAAGGCACCCCCACAGCATAACCCCACCACCCCTGTAGGTAACAGTTAAGATGGTGTTTTCTGGTTTACAAGCTTCCTCTTTTTGTTTTGTCTCATTTAATGCTAGACAGTGAGACAACAAGGTTGTGTGTCTGTCTACAAAGTGTATGTAACTATCTGTTGTCAACTGTGAATATACAGCAGCTCTGGAAACGTGCTTCATGAATGAGGGTCTTCACTTGCATACAAGTTACTGTGTTTGAGGGTTGCCTAATACTGCAGAGCTCAGCTACTGTGTGTATGTGTGTGTGTGTCTCTCATGTCCCCCATCAAAGACCTTGGATATATTGATGTTCACCATTGCCATGACAACAGGGCAGCATCCCTGCCTAATTTCTATGGTGACACGTTTACATCAACTCTTTGCCAGTGCCTTTCCGCTCTCTCCAACACACAGGCATATACACACACACACAGACACACACACACACCCACCCACACACAGACACACACACAACCCCACACAGACACACACACACACACACACACACACACACAGAGCTGCAGTCTTTGCAAAGCGTACGTGATTAAAGGGGGCAACCCTTAAGGGACAGTCTGAGACACTAGCAGCTTTAAAGGAACCTTATTTCATTCCCAGCATTAAATATGTTGATTTAATGTATCAACAGAAACAAAAAAACCTCAAACAGCAGTTATGAACAAAAGAGTAGCTGCAGGATTACAACCTGCATAAATTTGAGAATAAGCAGCCTTTTTATGGGACTGATACTCAGGAGGAGGAGAAAACAGGAACTCCAGAAGACTCAGGTGGAGGCCTCAACAATCTCCTGGATCAAAGACTACCTGACAAACAGACCACAGTTTGTGAGACTGAAGGGTTGTGAGTCTAACCAGGTAGTCAGCAGCAGAGGAGCACCACAGGGGACGGTACTCTCACCATTCCTCTTCTCTCTGTACACCTCAGACTTCCAGTACAAGACAGACTCCTGTCATCTCCAGAAACACTCAGATGATTCTGCAGATGTGGGGTGGATCAGAGATGGAGAAGAAGATGAGTACAGGGAGCTGGTGGACCGCTTTGTGGCATGGTGTGGAAACAATCATCTCATCTTGAATGTGAATTAAACAAAGGAGATGATTGTAGATTTTAAGAGAAACAGGAATAGGAACATTATTTCCATCATGGGAGAAGAAGTGGAGTTGGTGGAGGAGTATAAAACCTCGGTGTTCACCTGGACAACAGACTGGAGTGGAGATGAAACTGTGAAGCCGTCTACAAGAAGGGACAGAGCAGACTGTACTTCTTGAGGAAGCTTAGGACATTCGGTGTTTGCAGCAAGATGCTGCAGATCTTCTATAAGTCTGTTGTGGAGAGTGTGATCTCTTCTGCCATCATCTGCTGGGGCAGCAGCATCAGAACCAGGGACTTAAAAAAGCTCAACAAGCTGATAAAGAAGGCTGGCTCTGTTCTGGGGACTCCTCTGGAACCTCTGGAGATCATTGTGCAAAGAAGGATTCTTCATAAAATGAAGAACATTAAGAAGAACCCTGAGCATCCACCTTATGAGACTGTCCTACAACAACAGAGTGTCTTCAGTCAGAGGCTTCCTCAGATCTGCTGTAAGACAGACCTCTACAGGAGATCCTTCCTGCCCACAGCCATCAGCATCTACAACAGCTCTTCGAAGAAACTTGTATAAAATGAGCTACAACAACATTTAATTTCGCTTCAGGACTAATTAAGCATTTTTTAATTGAATTTGAATTGACTTGAATTGAATTGATAAAAGATTCACTCATCCTACAGCCTCCTTTTTTCAGACGTCCAACAGTTAAACACAAAACATTTCAACATCTTCAACCACAGAAGCATCCCGAGGAGACCAAATGCCTACACAGTCCCAGTCATATGAAGAGTCCCAGTAACATCCCAGTAATGGAAATCCAACTGCCTGAAAGAGCTTCAGGTTTAAGAGCAACCCCCTCCATCATCTTCAGAGGAATGCAAACAGCAGCAGACAGAAAAAAACACTTTGATTTTAAATGCAGTCTGCTGCCGCACGGATCTTCAAACAAGACTACTAAACCAACTGATGTGGCGCCATTTTCCTACCCCCTTCATACTACTCCTCTTGATCTCCTTCTTTGGGTGCAGTTGCCATGGCAACCATGCATTCTCATGGGAGGACACAGAGATGGAGGATGGGAGGATGTAGAGGCGGGGCAGCTGGAGGTAGTGATTGACACTCTTTGTTTACTGACACATGAAGACTCACTTTAAACGCAGGTTAGAAAGCCTCAAAATCTGATTTCAAGCATAAGAAAAATAAAATGACCAACATACAAATAAATCCCACTCATCCTAATATTAAAAGTTACTCATTTTACACAGTAGGGGACGGTAGGACACTAACATAAAATACAAATTTAGTAACTTTCAACTTTACAAACATATAATTCAGGCAACACAGAAAGCTTGAAAATAATAAAGTCTGATCTCTGAGTCCGGCTTTGCTGGATTTTATGAAACCTAAAGAGCTGCAAGAAGACAGTGTAACAATGCAGCTTGCACACTTTTATGCTCCAGGCAGTCATATGGATAGGGGGCAGCTCTTCAGACCTTCTGAGTCAGAAACCTGAGTTAAAGTGGCGTTTCTGAGGAGGTCTTTAAAATGAGGTCTTTTCTAACACATTAGGTTGGTTGTAAGTACATGTTGCTGTAGTATCTTCTTCTTGTCTCATATTAGAACAAAATATCAGTTACGATATCTGTAGATGTTAATCCAATTTTACCTCTGTCTTTTCTTTGGTTCCTTTATAACAAAGTGGTCATTTTGGACCACTTTCACCTAAACCAGCTCAGTGTCAGGTAGCTGAGACTGCATCCAACTGACCAAGCGGACATTTTGATGGCCTGCGGAGCACAAATACTTGGAATATTAAATATAATGCTCTAATAATAGTGCATCCAAACAGAGCTTTAGAATATTAATACTGGACACATGGTACTATGGTACTGGAATGATTCCAAATACACTCACCGGCCACTTTATTAGGTACACCTGTCCAACTGCTCGTTAACGCAAATTTCTAATCAGCCAATCACATGGCAGCAACTCAATGCATTTAGGCATGTAGACATGGTCAAGACGATCTGCTGCAGTTCAAACCGAGCATCAGAATGGGGAAGAAAGGTGATTTAAGTGACTTTGAACGTGGCATGGTTGTTGGTGCCAGATGGGCTGGTCTGAGTATTTCAGAAACTGCTGATCTACTGGGATTTTCACGCACTACCATCTCTAGGGTTTACAGAGAACGGTCCGAAAAAGAGAAAATATCCAGTGAGCTGCAGTTCTGTGGGCGCGGAAGAGAATAACCACTCGTTATAACCAAGGTCTGCAGAAGAGCATCTCTGAACGCGCAACACGTTGAACCTTGAGGCGGATGGGCTACAGCAGCAGAAGACCACACCTGGTGCCACTCCTGTCAGCTAAGAACAGGAAACAGAGGCTACAATTCGCACAGGCTCAACAAAATTGGACAATAGAAGATTGGTAAAACGTTGCCTGGTCTGATGAGTCTCGATTTCTGATGCAACATTCGGATGGTAGGGTCAGAATTTAGCGTCAACAACATGAAAGCATGGATCCATCCTGCCTTGTATCAACGGTTCAGGCTGGTGGTGGTGGTGTAATGGTCTGGGGGATATTTTCTTGGCACACTTTGGGCCCCTTAGTACCAATTGAGCATCGTGTCAAAGCCACAGCCTACCTGAGTATTCTTGCTGACCATGTCCATCCCTTTATGACCACAGTGGACCCATCTCTGATGGTTACTTCCACCAGGATAACGCGCCATGTCATAAAGCACGAATCATCTCAGATAGTTTCTTGAACATGACAATGAGTTCACTGCACTCAAATGGCCTCCACAGTCACCAGATCTAAATCCAATAGAGCACCTTTTGGATTTGGTGGAACGGGAGATTCACATCATGGATGCAGCCGACAAATCTGCAGCATCTGTGTGATGCTATCATCTCAATATGGACCAAACTCTCTGAGGAATGTTTCCAGTACCTTGTTAAATCTATGCCACGAAGGATTAAGGCTGTTCTGAAGGCAAAAGGGGGTCCAACCCAGTACTAGCAAGGTGTACCTAATAAAGTGGCTGGTGAGTGTATATGGCAGCTCTATTTATTACTGAAGATAAAATTAAAATTAGTTTGGCTACGTTTTGCCCTGAATTATTATGTAAGGGGAGCATGTGAAATATTTTAGTGTTACTACATAATAATTTATTATTTTTTACAATTTTTGAATAATAATAATTGTAATTTTTATAATTAAACAATTCAATTACAATCAGTTGAGTTCATTATTATTCAGTTTTTATTTATATACTGAAGAATTCACAGCAATATTGTCTCAAGACGCTTTAAAAGAACATTTTTTTAAATCAATCAATTAATTCAATCCAATCAGGCAGATTAAAAGTCGGTTACATGTTTTCCAATATGGTAATTAAATTATTTAACCAGTCAGTCAGTCATTTTCTACCGCTTACTCCATAGTGGGTCCCGGGGAAGCTGGTGCCTATCTCCAGCAGTCTACGGGCGAGAGGCGGGGTTCACCCGGGACAGGTCACCAGGCCATCGCAGGGCAACACACAAACAATTATTTAACCAAGTTTAGTTTATTATTTGAACTGGAAGGAAAGTTTGTCTATCTAAGGAAACCCAGCAGATTGCATCCAGTCAGTGACTTGCAGCATTCACTCCTCCTGGATGAGCATGTAGAGACAGTGGACAGTCACTGGCGTTGACTTTGCAGCAATCCCTCATACTGAGCATGCATGTAGCGACAGTGGAGAGGAAAAACTCCCTTTTAACAGGAAGAAACGTCCAGCAGAACCAGAACCTGGCCCACTGTGAGTGGCCAGCCTTCAATGGACTGGAGCTTTGAGAAGACAGATCATACACACAACAAACACAGAAGAACTGATCCAGGAGTACTTTCTATGTTAAAGAAAAGCAAAAGGTTAATGGCAGTACTTGCTCCTTTGGTGGCTTTATTTAGGACAAGAACAATATTATACTTATAATTCTTTGTTTCATGTTGTATTTATTTATTTACCATCTAATGTAAAATACTTTGTGAACCTGAAGAACCTTGTGTTGTTAGGTCCTCCTAGGATTACATTAAACCTTAAAATTAATTTAAATAGAACTGTATGTCAAGCTTTTTACATTTGTTTCCTCAAAAATTCCACTCCATATATGCTGGTGACAATAATATGATCTGGACTCTCATGTAGCATCTAATCCTCTATATCTATGTTAAACACCTGAACTCTCGGCCCTGTAGAGTCTCGCCTGCCAGGGCTGCTGCCTTTCATTAGCTCTTCATCTTTTTGAAAGTTGGATCTTTGCATTATGCCTCCCTCCAGCATGGGTTCTTTCGCAGCTTCTAGTCTTAACATTTAGTCAGTTAAACTCATAAGTTTGAAAGAATAACTCCAAAATGTCCTTATTTCCAATGCCAAACATCAGCCAAACCTTCTCCCTGCAGCTTTACTAAGCACATGTGAAATAGAGAGCACAGATTTAGCCTGATTCATGGAGAAATAAGGCAAGACGACATAAAACGTTGTTATTAAGGAGTCATTTCAGTGAGTTTTGTAGCTATGAGCTGAGTGACTCAAACATCATCACTCTTTCTGACTGATTGTAACTTGAAGTGACTCCACCTGAGACCCAGCAGGAGCTGCGGGAGGAGCAGATGGAGCAATCTTCTAGTGTCCATTCATGCACCACAACAAAGAGCCACATCCTGGCTGCAGCAGCAAACAGCATAGTTCTGACTGCTGTTGTTGTCCAAAGCAGGAAGGAGAGGTAAAAATGCTGCTGCGTCACAAAGGCAGCTGATGAGGAGCAAACATGGAACCTGAGGGAAATCGAAATGATTGACTGGATGATGCTGTGTCCGTTAGCAGTCATGCAGAAACATGAGCCTCCAAGCCTAGCCAGTCTGTCACATTAAAAAGACAGTTTCTTGTTATCTAACCATTCAACATGACTGGTCACAGACCTTAAAGCTGCAGCATCCCAAACAGCCAGAGGGACGATGTTTGAAGGTCAGGGGTGACACTCTGACATTTATGTAACATTTCAGCAGCTCCACTTCCTAACATTTTTACAGCTCAGAGAGTTGAAACATGTCTCCTCTGAAGCATGCCATGTGTCTGTGTGATGAACACCTGGTAACTTCCTGAACAATGAGGTCTAAGGTAATGGGATTTCTCCCACTTTCCTCCATCTTTCTTTTATTTCAAACATCTTGTAGTTCAGAGTCCTTCCCATAACGACTGAAGCCACAGATTCTCCCACCGCTCTTCTCATGGAGCCAGTTTTTCCTCTGTGTGAAGTGGCAAACATCATTATATTATAGATCCATAAAACCTATAACAAGCGTAAAAGCATTCAACCATAATCTTCCTTTCCATTCTTAAAGCAGTTGAGTAAATCTTGAGAACCAAAAAGCGTGTGCAACCATGTCTCTCTTAGACAAAGGAAATGCAGACCATATGTGGACAATGGTGTGTCTGATGGACTTTAAGACATAGAAAACTGACTGTTTTGCTGATAAAAAAAGACATTTTAACCAAAATATGTCAAATCAATGGGGGCAGCTTACAGGTAACGCAGAAAAAGAAGGGACTGAGCCCTTTAGCTGCAAAGATCATCCATGTAGGAAAAGTGGGTGAGCTCTGTGGAAGTAAACACGGGTAGGGAGGATAGATTTCTCCTTTGGGAGCACTTTTTGTATAAGGATTAGGAAACAACTGAAATCTTGGGTTTATGGGAAGGATCAACTTTAAAGGGAAGGAAGAAGACCCCAACACTGTTAATACTACAACTACAGCTGATAGCTAAAGCAGATGCTGAATTAAAACAATTTGGCAAAGAAGAATAGACCAAAACCGCACCACAGAGATGGAAAACACTGCCTTGGCAGTTTTCAGGCATAGGGGGTAATTACTTTTTCACCTAGGGCCATTCAGAAGATGCTTTTATCTAACTGGAAATGAAGGAAACTCACTTCTATTCCCATCGCTGGTCTGCATGTGGTCCAAACGATCTGGACTAATTCTGGGTTCTAAACCTTCTTCACGATTAAGTTGGTGCAAAAAGATGTATGGATGGGCAGACTTTCATAGAAATTTATTTCTTGATTTTATTCAGTCCTTTTAGCGTTCGATAAATCTATATTTATCAGAATTGTCAGTTTGCCTGAAGGTTCTGCAGGGTAATGATCTCCGACATGAACGAAACACAGATATCTTTGCTGCAGAGTTGTAGATGAATTGTCAAAACAAGGTCCTGGACAGAAAACTTTAGAATAAACATTTATTATGAGTCCGATGCTTTCAGGCTGTTACTCTGTGGTTCTATCTGATCAGTTTCTGTCTCTCTTTAGAAATGAGCTGTATCGCCTGTTGCTTGGGCCCCACCAGGCGCACCGAGTCACCACAGTCCCTTCATTCGGATCAGCTCTAATAATAAAACAGCAGGGAGCTCCTGCAGACAAACCCTTTACTTTTGCCTACATGTGGTCGATCAGCTCTGTTCTCACTGAGAATTTCTTTTCTGATGTTTGTGAAGAAAACAGATCCACAGCCACGCCCTCCATGTCTGTCTGCAGCCTGCATCACAGTCGGGTTCTGGAAAAACAAAGCTTCAGCTCATCTCCTGCAGACGTTCTGCAGAATCTGATCCAGCCTTGGTTTTTTTTAGGCAGAATATCAAAACGCAGAATATTACCCACAGATTCCTGCACAGAACTGGAATTTACATTCCATTCTTTCTATTCCTCATCATTAAATATGAGAGAAAAGCATTGGCACAGAGCTGCCAACCAGACATAGCCGAGTGAAATGTTGGCATTATAAAAACAAACCATTTAGCCTAAAACATGATAAAGTAAAAGACCATTTGTAAACTCCTATAACTGGGGAACAAAACAGACATCACACCTTTTGGTGGTGACACCAAGAAAAGCTCCAAATCCATACCTAAACAAGCAGGATAACCCCCCTAGTACTCAAATTATTCACATTAAAAATCCCTGCAACAATAAATCCTAAAATATTCTGTTGACTGACTTATATTTAATGTCTTTTCTTCAAGCACTTGACAGCATCTGTTTAACGCCGTGCAGAACTGTAACGTCTCTTGACTCCACCGAAATAACTTGTTGTGTTTGAGCCTCATCCCACTGCTGTTATGACCGCTGTATTGGAAATACGTCTCTGCATAACCATAACCATAATCAGGGGCACAAGTCAATATTGTTGGGCTGACAGCATGGATGATTTAGAGGACCAGTTAGGGAGGGAGGGCAGAGATGGTTTGGACATGTGCAGAAGGGGGACAGTGGTGGAAAAAAGGATGTTGGATGGGGAAGTGCCAGGGTTTAGGGACAGAGAAGGTTCATAGTGGAGGGTGACTGGTGTGACAGTAAAGGACGGTGGGTCAAGAGTGGAAGAGGAAGCAGATGGTGCTCAGTAGCGCCCCCTAAAGGGGGAGAAAACCGACATGATGCATGATGGTTGATTAAACGTGGACTCAATATTTCTACTTTTACGGCTCAGAGACTCGCTCAGTAAAACAGAAAATTATTTTTAAAACCTAAATTCAGATTTGCCTTCAACTCAAAGGGATTAGGATGATCCTGATTGAGTCAGAATCCTGGGATTAAACGCAACGAGAACAATTTAGACCTCGTCTAAATTTATTTTTGAGGCATTTATTCAGTATTTATCATGGAATCATCAATGCATCTCCCGTAGACATGGGTTCTGTGCTAAACTCCACGATTTCACCATAAAAATCCAAAATATGAACAAAGTTTAAGGACAATTTAGTTTTTAATATAGAAAGGATCACAAAGATGCAGTATGATAAAGATGGAGTCCACGCAGTGTTAACCTATAAGAAAAAAACAGCCCATAAGAACAAACAAAAGGCCTGTAGAACCAGTCTGCAGCATGTTTCTGTGACAATAATCAGCCAGCAGAATCACTTAATATTCATCAGCAGAATGGACCAGCGAACCCAGCAGAACCAGCACAGCCTGGCACCGACCGCAGCAGAGGCTGAAAATGACCAACCAGCCGGAAAAAAACGCATTCAGCATTGCCATCAGCTCAATGTGACCTGAAGGTGGAAAAGATTGAACCCAAACAGAATCCGAACAGAACCAAATGAGAATCTGAAGTGCTTTTATTTCTATGCTCATATTTTGGACATTTGACCTGATTTTAGCTGCTGATGGTTGTTTTTTTCCCTCTGACGACATCTATGAAATAATGAGCTCCTCCATCCTCCATCCAGCCCGCATAAAGGAGAAAACCAGGTCGAACCCGAACCTCTCTGAAAACCCCGCAGTTTAATTAATAACCCTTAAAAACAGGATCAAAATGTTTTGTTTTTTGTTTTACAAAAAAAACTGGGCATTAAATACGAATCAAATGTTTTAATCAATTCAGCTCATGTCTGATCTGCCTCATTCTATCACCATTCAGGAGGTGAACCGAGCCTGTTCGAACCGATCCAAGCCAAAAGGATCGTTCGACTGAAAACGCGGAACACAATGGTGGGATAGAGAAATGAGATCTATGAGAGAAAACGAGGAGCGGTCGGTCCTTACCTCATCACTCCGAGAAGAGCTGAATATCAGTGACGAAGAGGAGAGAGGAGATAAGAGGGAAGAAGAAGAGGAGGGGGGTGAATTTATTTAATCTGCTGTTCGCTAAAAAAAAAAACTGCGGTTTTCTTTTAAAATCATATCTAAATATAACAAAAAGCATATAAACGCAGTCGGATTAAAATAGTCTGATCATTTCTGTTTAAAACGTCATTAGAATGATAGCAAGCTGCTGAATTTCCTTCTTATTGCTAAATTATTTCCCCACCACAAGAGGGCGCTGAAGTCTGGCAGTCCAAAGTATTCGCAGTCAATTATGCCACCTGTTGGCGGAAATGGTGTAATACACCCATAAACATCTACTGCAATGTTCATATCTTGAAGACCTTTAATTATATATATGTTGGAGAAAATAATTGATTAGATAAGTTAAGTTACCGTAACCACGCAGATGACACACAGCTCTACATTACAATGTGACCAGGTGACTATGAACCTATTCAAGGTATAGAACCAGAACCAAACATGGAGAAGCAGAATGAATCCCTCAGTTCTTTTTCATTTAGAGTTGTTTTTGATTGTTAACTGAAACATCATTCATTTCAGCCTGTAGCCCAACTTTTCTTTACTGTCCTTAATCAGGCCCCTGCAGTGTACTTTGTGTTTTTTTTTTCCATATGATTTATTCATGAATTTATTAATTTGAAGAAACTTACACAATGAGCTACAACAACATTTAATTTTCCTTTGGGATTAATAAAGTATTTTTGAATTAAATTGAATTGAATTGAATTGAATGCGAATCATTTGAATTGTCTTGTTACTGAAATGTGCTCTTCAAATAAAATTCCCTTGCCTTAAATTTAGATGTTTTTGCTTCTGATTTTATTATTTCTTGGAAGCGTCTTCACATCTTTTGGTAATATGTTTTTATATGGGTTTATTGTTACTAATAATACTGTTTTCATGACTGTTTCGGGTTTTACCTTTTTATTTTCATGTAATTTTGGAACTGTCACTACGATAATTTCTTTTAGCTTCACAATGACAAAACATTTCCGCTTTGAGTGGTTGAGAAATAGAAAGATTGATATTGTTACACTGAAGATACTGGTGCAAACTGGCCTCCTCAGTCATGTATCGACTTTGTACAATAAGTAGATAAAATAATTATTTCATTTAAATATAGTGAAATTATTTTATTATATATGTTTTAATATTCATTATTAGTTTAGTTTTATATTTGCCAATTTTTATAGAGATTTTGTGTTAGAAAATACATCACTTTGCACAGTTTATGGAAGTAGTTCATAGTTTTGAGACTTTACATGCATGAAAAAGTGTTTGATACCACTTTGATTGTACCATATCCAAAACAGAGACTCATTCAACATACGAATGAATGCTAAAACAGTTTACTGAGTGCAGCTTGTGCACCTTTTCCCTTATGTTTTCCTTTCCAGTCATAAGCTTGGATACGGCACTCTGTGACCACCCAGCTTATAACCCTCCTTGTTGAGGGGGTCAGTGTCTGTCTACTGGACAACTGTCAGGTCAGAAGTCTTTTCTTATTGGTCCCTCTTTTGTGATATGTATATAATATATACTATGTCAGCTATAATAATCAAAAATAACAAAACAAATGCTTGAAATTTAATTCAAAAATTCAATTAAAAATAATTTAATAATCATAAAGGGAAATTAAATGTTGTAGCTCATATTTTGCAGTTTTCTTCAAAGAGTCGTTGTAGATGCTGATGGCTGTGGGCAGGAAGGATCTCCTGTAGGTCTGTCTTACAGCAGATCTGAAGAAGCCTCTGACTGAAGACAGTCTGTTGTTGTAGGACAGTCTCATAAGGTGGATGCTCAGGATTCTCCATAATGTTCTTCATTTTATGAAGAATCTTTCTTTGCACAATGATCTCCAGAGGTTCCAGAGGAGTCCCCAGAACAGAGCCAGTCTTCTTTATCAGCTTGTTGAGCTTTTTTAAGTCCCTGGTTCTGATGCTGCTACCCCAGCAGATGATGGCAGAAGAGATCACACTCTCCACAACAGACTTATAGAAGATCTGCAGCATCTTGCTGCAAACACCGAATGTCCTAAGCTTCCTCAAGAAGTACAGTCTGCTCTGTCCCTTCTTGTAGACGGCTTCACAGTTTCATCTCCACTCCAGTCTGTTGTCCAGGTGAACACCGAGGTTTTATACTCCTCCACCAACTCCACTTCTTCTCCCATGATGGAAATAATGTTCCTATTCCTGTTTCTCTTAAAATCTACAATCATCTCCTTTGTTTTATTCACATTCAAGTTGAGATGATTGTTTCCACACCATGCCACAAAGCGGTCCACCAGCTCCTTTTATTCATCTTCTTCTCCATCTCGGATCCACCCCACATCTGCAGAATCATCTGAGTGTTTCTGGAGATGACAGGAGTCTGTCTTGTACTGGAAGTCTGAGGTGTACAGAGAGAAGAGGAATGGTGAGAGTACCGTCCCCTGTGGTGCTCCTCTGCTGCTGACTACCTGGTTAGACTCACAACCCTTCAGTCTCACAAACTGTGGTCTGTTTGTCAGGTAGTCTTTGATCCAGGAGATTGTTGAGGCCTCCACCTGAGTCTTCTGGAGTTCCTGACAAAGCAAATCAGGTTGGATTGTGTTAAATGCACTGAAGAAATCAAAGAACATGATCCTCACAGTGCTGCTGGCTTTGTCCAGATAACAGTGGGTTTGTTGAAGCAGGTGTCTCTTGGCATCTTCAACTCCAACTCCACAGCAATAAGCAAACTGAAATATATCAGTGTGTTTTCCATTTGGATTGAATTACTAAAATAAATGAACTTTCAATGACTGTTGTCTAATTCACTGAAGTGAACCCGTAGATCTTCTTTTAGTTCTTGGGTTTCATGTATAAGCGAAAATAAAAATGAATAGAATCCATGGTGCCATTATTTAGATGAACCCAGAATAGAAAAGTATCTGCTAGACTAAGAACATCACATGATCCAACATCTTACAGATCCATCTTTAGCATCGGAACATTCGTTGTGCTTGACAGCTGATAGGTGGTGTTGACAAGCTATGTTAGATTTTCTCCAAACATGGCGCTGTACATCTAGACCCAAACGTCTCGGGTTTTGTCTCATTTGTCCAGTAGACATTTTTCAGAAGTCTCATTCAGGTATCATTTTTAAGTTCATAGCTGTGCTGCCATGTTCTTATTAGAAAGGTTCTACCCCCATCCAAACATCTTTATTTAATTGTCTTTAACATAACTGAGGCGTGTTGAATGTTTTTAGTTTGTGACAAAGCTCAGTGCTACCTGAGAGACAGTATCAGGGCATCTAAGCTTTGGTGAGATATTTTCCCAACCTTAACCCTGTATAGACAACAGTAGACTTCTGACTTGAGTCTAAATTGACTTCTTTAAAAGAATTTACAGTGGTGTTTAAGTGTTTTCATAATGCCGATATGTAAAAATTAGGTAGAGATTTAGATTTCTTTGCTGTAGTTAGGGGTGTGAAACTCCAGTCCTTGAGTCCTGCCACGTTTTGATGTGTCCCAAGTCCAACACACCTGAATCAAAGGACTGAATGACCTCTCATACACTGAAGTTCTACAAAGTCCTGCTAATGACCTAATTATGTGATTCAGGTATGTTGACAGAGAGACACATCTAACAGTTGGAGGACCGCGGTCCTAGAGGACTGGAGTCTCACGCCTGGGCTGTAGTTTATTGTTTGTAGTGCTCCATCATTACCAAAGGAGAGTGACAAATGATCAAATATCCAGAATGTATATTTCAACATTAGTCGATATCATATATTTGAGTTTTATATCTGTGACATTCTTTGTTTATATACAAATAATGCTATATAATCAAACATTTTTTATTTTAAATATGTAAACAATTATAATTATGGCACAAAAAACAAAAACTAGCATAGCTTGATGTAATTACAGAGAATATGGCCCCATGATTTAGGTTGCATGTGAATGAATCGAAGGATCAAGGAATAATTCCCCTTTGGACAGATGGGACCAAAGCAGAGATGTATGGCTATATTGCACAGAACTATGTTTGGTGTGAACCAGCCACTTCATACCAACTGTCAGTTACGGAGGTGTAAGAGTGATGATTTGGGCTTGTTTTGCAGCTGCTAGACCTGGGTACCCTACAGTCACTGAGTCCACCCTAAACTCCCTGTGTAACAAACAGGGCAGGCCGAAGGTCGTATGGGGCTTTAATCAGAATTTGATGTGGGGCCCCTCGTCCTGTTCAGAATATAACCACCACTAACAGCATTTTAATACAGATTTGGTGGAAGATTTGGGCCCAGTTTAACTGGCTGAGCAATTATTATTAGTTGAGATGTATTCGTGATCAAACTGAGTTCAAACACAGAGAAGAGATCAAACTCTTAGTATCAGATAGTAACTATGGCAACACAACAATTGAACAGTGAAGGTTATTCTTTGTATTTCTACAAAGCAAACTTGCCATTTCCTTTAAATCTTGAATCAAAGTTTCGAACAATTCAAAATGTTTTAATGTATCTATGCTGAAACCCTCAAATTAAATGTAATATCCTCTTATTATCAATAAACAGATATTAAAATTTTGGAACTATGATCTGTGTTAAAATCAAGCATTCATGGGAGGCCCCAAGCAGTGGCTTAGTTTGCCGATGCCTTGGGCCGGCTCTGAAAACAAAGTATGTCAGGGTCAAATGAATGGACATCTGTCTGACAGCTGAAGCTCGGCCTAGGCCGGGTCATCAACAGAACTATGATCCCAAACACAGAATGGCACAAAAACTAAATTATTTAAGGTTAGAATGACCTAGTCAAAGTTCAGAGCGCAATCTGACTGAAATACTGTACTGTGACCTTCTGGGAGATGTGTAGAAACATATCTCTGCAAACCTCAGTTAATTTAAATCCTATGTCAAAGTGCCAGAGTGTTAATTTTCTTAAATGTGGATAAAAAGAGGATTCATTTTCTTACTGTTTTAACTGATCCTGTCTTTTTTAGTCTATAAATCCTAAAATCATCTCCTCATGCTCCTCACCACAAACAAAAGATTTTAATTTGTTCATTGACCCCTTTTCAGTTTAAAGTTATAACGAAGTCCTCCTGTTACATTTCTCCATTCAGACATTAGGTCATGGCGAACAATTAATAAATCATTTGCTACAAAGGTTTTCACATTCTGCCACAAAACATCAGAACAGAGCCACAAAATAGAACATCTCTCAGCATCATGATGTGTTTTAGGCTTTTCTTCAGAGAATTACAACACAGTGTTCTTGTCTGCTATGTTTGTGTTTTGCAATGTGTTTAATCTAGCAATACAGACAAAGATGATTTATTTTTCTATGTTTGTGAAAAATATCACCAAACTGTTTATTAACTGTTTATTTTTCAGAAAAATCATAGTTCAAGTTTTTTTTAAATGAAAACTATGTGATTCATGCGTTTCATAATTTTGTTCTCCTCTTTTTTTCCCTGCTGACGTGTCTGAGTGACGCTGACTGAGGTGAAGGTGTGAAAGAAAATATATTTTTATCAAGAAAGAGGAGGAAGGTGAAAGTGAGACTTCCTGTTGGTAGCAGCGCACAACCTTCAAACTAAAAGTCCCACACACTAAATGTATTTATTTGTTTATTAATTGGGACTAAATGCTTCTGGACAGTAACGTCAGATCCATCAAAGCCGTCCTGTAAGCTAACGTTTCTTTTTTTTATCTTGTTAACTGCTTAGCTTTTGTCTGATTGTGGGGATTTTATGCAAGGATGATCTTATTATCATTATTATTATTATTAGTGCGTGCGTTTGCTTGTTCTTAATTTGTAGTGCACATCAAATAATTAACTAATTATTTGATTTTGGTGATATTTATTGTGTTTTAATCTGTTACTTGTTTTATGTAAGCTCGTGTTCTTTCATTTTGAGACTTTTTCTACAGGCAAACATCATTAATAATAATAATAATAATAATGTGTATTTTTTTGCACATTTATGTTATTTGTATTGTGTGATTTTTAAAAATTATTGTTTTATTCTGGTCATCATAGAATCATACTAAAGGATTAGTACATGTTTTATAAGTCTTGTCTTATTCGTCTGAAAGTCGTCTGATTTTGGCTTAATAATAATAATAATTGTTTTAAATCATCATAATAATAATATTCGTTTATTTTGTATGTAATGTAATGCAGTGAAGGCTTTTATTCTGGAAAAAAAAACAAAGAATACCGACTGAAGTCTTGTTTCTTCTGTGTTTGCCAGCTGAGCAGGGGAAGGAGGTGATGGAGCAGGGAGTAGGAGGAGGAAGAGGAGGGTTGGAGTGAAGCGACCAGCAGCAGGTCTGACGGTGATGGTGATGATGATGGGAATGTGAGTCAGACGGCGCAGGATTCGGGATGCTCACAGACGCTCCGGACTAAACGACTAAACGACCCACATAGCCTACAGGGAGAGAACCCCAAAGGATCCGGCGAAGACACGCACGGTGAGTCCGCAAACATCACACCCGCACCGGCGGCCACACCGCAGAGACACGCATCAAAAAGTCCATCCATCATCCGCGGGCAGGTGGACTGGCAGCGGCTCGGATTGGTTCTAAAGTCCGGCTCGGTGCTGATCAGGTTCTGTGTGTGTCTGTGTTTGCGTGTTTATGTAATGGGAGTGGGTGCACGTGTCCAGCTGTGCGCGTGCACGAGCCGTCCTTACTATGGAGCGCAGTCACACAGATTAACATGATGTAAGGAGATAATGAGCCTGTGGAGCTGCTGCTGATTGAAACTGAGAACAAAGCAGCCGCGTGTGTGTGTGTGAGTGTGTGTGTGTGTGTGTGTGTGAGAGAGTGTGTGAGAGTGTGTGTGTGTGTGTGAACCCAACTGCAGTGACATTTTTAAAACAGCGGAATAACATCAGTTTCCTTCAGATATCCTGTTAGTTGAGAACAGACTCACCCACACAAGAAATTGACATTTATTGTTGGTATTTTTTTCTGTCAATCATCCTGTGCTAAAAAATAACATCAATGTGGTTGGAAAATAAAATCAGTAAAGTATGAAAACATATCCTCTTCAAACCTTTTCTGATCGGTTTTATATTAACGCTCTTTAAAGTTCCACTGTGCAACAGTACAGATCAACTGCATTTTATATTTTCTTTTTTCATCTTGTGAGAACAAGCAGCAGCCAAATAGCCTGAGAGAGACTAAAGCCTTTTAAATCCCTTTGCAGCTGCTGCGGAGTTTTTCCGCACATTTTCACTGAGGGTGAAGTAGGAATAAAGTCTGATCAAAGCACAAATAATATGTGCCAGCTGGGAAATGGGATTTTAACCTTTCAGACAAGAATGAGTTTTAGCAATAACGTAAGATTCATCTATTCTTATCTGGAGTCCGGTAGGGGGTGTCCCAGGTCCAATAGGAAAACCCTGTATCCTCTCCCTGGGGACACTACAGATCTTTCATGGGTCTCCATGGATATCCCAGGCCAGAAAGGACATACAATCATTTTAGTGACTTCGGGATCTACTCCAGCATCTCCTCGTGTTGCGACATTCTCAGAAATCCTCTAAAGAAATGAATTAATAAGGCAAGAACTGACTGACACTAATACAGAGTAATGAACAGTGTATGGCAAGACCTTAGTATGGCAAGACCTTATGGAACATAATAAACAGCAGGAAGATGATGAGAATGCAAACACAAAAAAGAACCAAAACCTCACACCTATGGATCATGATAGTTTCGAGGAGGTTTCCTGATCAGATGCCGGAAGAACCTTATCTGACAACTTCTGAGGCAGAGAGGCAGCAGCAGCTCTACTCTGAGCTCCCCCTTGATGATGGGGGATCTTCCCCTTGCAGGGGAGGATGCAATGAGTGAATGTACCCGTACTACCAGCTCACTGGATCGAATACTTTTATAACTGCAACTGCAACTGTCATGTGATCATAAGTATTATTATTATACTGTTATTATCTTCTGGGGCTGACATTATGGAGCTAGAAAGCATCCAGTATGCATTATTCCAGGACAGTAGACACAAAATGGATTAAATAGTTGGAGCTTCCAGTTTGTGAGCGTGTGAACTGTCTGCTGTTTGTGTCCTGTCTCGTGTTAGAGAGCTGGGAAATTACATAACTTGTGCTAATTATTCTGTACTAAAAATAAGCTGTGAATAGTTTTCCTGTTAGGTTGCTGCTTGGAACTGGATATTATTTGGGTTGTTTTAAAACCTGCATTTTAGTGAGAAATTAAAGAAATAAAATTAATCTTTAAGTCTCAGATTTGAATTGAACTAGTTCATAATACAATACACATATAAACGACTAACCTTAACATCAATAGAGTTAACCTGACTAACTAAAATACCCTGATTTACTTAAGATGATTATTTGTATTATTATTATTGCTATGATATTTTCATCCAGCTCTGCAGAGGCCTGGTAATGAGCCATTCATTTGACTGAGGTGTGTTGGACAAGGAATGCATCTAAAAGCTGCAGGAAACCAGCTCTCAAGGTCTGGACTTGGCCACTCCTGCTGTAGTCTCTTCCTGCCACCTGGTTAAGGCGTTCCATGCTGGCTTTACCTGCCAGAATCTTGCACCCAGCTGGATCCAAGGCTGTACCACCCTAGGAACTAACCGTCACTGGACCTCGGCCTTCCTCCTACAGTCTTAGAGTGATGGACTTTGGGTGAAACCTTCTGTGCATTGCAAGGAGCTTCCTTCTCTTGATATCCGTGGCTTCTATCTCCTCCTTTGGCAATATTAGAATTCCTGCACGGTATCTGATGACTGGTGGGGTGTGGTTATTAATGTCTTGGACTTTGTTTTTACCAGTCAGTTGGCTTCCCAGGACCTGTCTTACTTTTTGCAGGTACTTGGTTGTAGCTGACATTGTGCTGCCTTATCAAGGCATCATCCCAAGGCATTTGTAATTTTGCCTTCCAATAGTTCAAGCCCTTCGACCAACTGGGGCTTAAGAGTACAGAAAGAGACCGACAAACACAACCACTGGAGCAGGTGTGATTTTTATGGTAAAAGAAAGAGAAAACAAACTTGATCTATAGCAGAAGAGCAGTTGTTTTCCAGCGTTAGCTCAGGGAAACCTTCATCAAAAGGAAAGGTTTTAATCCTGCTCTTAAAATAGACCAAATGCTTGCCTCTTCTGTTAGATATGTTTTATCAGAGCAGTTTTGATAAGAGAGGCAGAAGAAGGATGACTGCAGAAGAAACATGTCCTAGAAGCCTGTTTTATAAGAGATTTGAACAAGGTTCGTTAAATTGATATTGAAGGTTACATTAATACCATCCAGAGTGACTGTTCCTCAAGGGACTGTCCTGTTTCACCCAGCTGGTCGGGTCTGGTTTGGGAAGGAGAAAACTGTCACAAAGCTGCAGATTCATTGATTGCAGCTGAACTTCCTGTTCCTTGTTTTAACTCTTTCTCCTGAGATGTACTGTGGGCTGCCAACCCCACCTGCTTAGCTGGTGTGAAATTTGGTCAAGTAATAATAAAAGAAAATAATAAAATGAATGTATCTAAAGATGGTTAGATAGTAGTTCTTTTTTTTTATCAGAACCTTAAAAACTGGACATGGACTCTACTTTTTAAACCATCATTAATGGATGAATATGGAAACAGTGAAGTGAATCTGTTGATGTATGCTAATAGTTTCACTAAAGAATGAAAAGTTACATTGCTGTGAAGAAACATTTGACCACATAGATTTCTTCAGATTTGGCTTTGCTGTCACACTTAGATGTCTTAGACACAATTTAATATCATACAAAGATAACCTGAATAAATACGAAATGCAGTTTTGCGAGATAAAAGCTATCCAAAACAACCTGGTCTCTATGTAGAAATATAAATGGTCCCCTTATTTAATCATGAATCAACTGGCTAGTCAAACTTTTTTGTTTAAATTCACATAGCGGGCTGCACGGTGGTGCAGTTGGTAGTACTGTTGACTTGCAGCAAGAAGGTCCTGGGTTCGACTCCCGGCCGGGGGTCTTTCTGCATGGAGTTTGCATGTTCTCCCAGTGCATGCGTGGGTTCTCTCTGGGTACTCCGACCAGCTCCCCCGCGACCCACCATGGAAGAAGAGGTAGAAAATGACTGACTGATGAATTTCACATAGCTATACCCAGGCCTGTTTGCTACCAGAAAACAACAGGAAGAAGGCCAGATGAGCAGACGAGATCCGAAATTGCTGACATCTATCAGTTTGGAAAGGCTTTCAAAACTATTTCTAAAGCTTTGAGAACCAGAGAACCGCAGTGAGAACATTTATCTACAAATGGAGAAAACATGGAACAGTGAAGAATCTTCCCAGGAGCGGCTGGCCTACCGAAGTAACTCCAAGAGAGCATCCATGAATCATCCAGGACATCATAAAGGAACCTCTTACAACATTTAAAGCACAATAGCTTCTGTTAAGGTCAGAGTTTACGATTCAATAATAAGGTAAAAACTGGGCAAACAAAGCATCCATGGGATTGTACCGCGTCCAAAACCACTGCTGACCAAGAGGAACACAACGGCCTGACTCATATTTACCAAAAACCATGATGATCCCCACAACGTTTGTGAAAATGTTTGGTGGACCAACGAGACAAAAGAGGAACTTTTTATTGCGACCATCACACCCACAGCCAAACATGGAGGTGGTAGTGTGATGATCTGGGGATGCTTTGCTGCTTCAGGACATGGACGACTTCGACTTGCTGTAATTGATGGAACCATGAATTCTGAGGACTTGGGTTTTGTAACAGAACAAGCATCTGTAGCACACCAGCAAGTGCAATATTGAATAGGTTAAAGAAATGGCCTAGTCCAAGTCTGGACTCAAATCAGTTGAGGATGCTGTAGCATGACCTCATAAAGGCTGTTCATACTCAGAAACTATTAACTTTCATTGAATTAGAGCAACTCGGAAATTTTTGTATTTTTTCAGGTTATTGACATCAAAATAAGTTTGATGATCTAAAACATTTGGGCAAATACTCTTTCCTGGAACTGGAGACCGTTTCTAAAAATCTTAAAGATTTTTAAAGGTTTTGACTGATGATTTATTTGATTATACTGTTGAATATGCCTTGGATAAGCATTGGACTTAGTTATCCTTTTGTGAGTCTTTCAGGTTCTATAATCTTTATAGCTGTGTTTTATAATAGTACTGTTCTGAGCTTCTGTCATTTCACCGGGACGTCCTTGTAATTTAAATTTTAAATACCCACTGGTTAAAACAAGTAGATTTAAAAAACTATAGAAAATAATTCAGCACACATAAAAAACAACTTGGATCTTATTTGAAGATGATTTCTGGAGGGTCCAGCATTTCCACAGCAAATATAAGGCTTGATCTGGATGTGTGTCTGCAGCCCCAGTGATGCTGGTCCATTCGCCGGTGTTTTCCCTGCCGCCTGCCTCCGCAGAGGAAGTGACGTCAGATGTGGGCAGGCAGGTAACCATGGTAACGGACCTGCTGGTGATGAAATGTTTGCGCTGCTCTTTCAGTGCATAAATCTCTCTGCAGTCCATCTCTGTCGCTTTCGGTGCCTCCTCGGAGGGCAGTAACCACGGCGACGGAGCAACCCCCCCCTCTCACTCACATTGTAATGCCGCCACGGCTGTAAACACTCAGGATGCTATCAGGAGGCAGGTGTGTGTGTGGCTGACTGCAGGGAACAATCACCGAGCAGCTGATTGGTGTGAGTCTGTGGAGCAGATAAAGAGGTTGGTGACGTCAGTGAGGAGCGTAGGAGAACCTGGCCTGACAGAAAACACCAAAGTTCAGAAATATTTTCCACAGCATGACACTCATCTTTTTATTATTCTGTAAATGTTATTTAGCATAGCAACATGTTTTAGTGTAAATCTGATCAAAAAAAGAAAAACATACCAATGTAAACATAAAATGCTGCCTGAGCCCTGAATGGATTCCTGCCTGTCGTGGTTTTCACCATCCATGAAACTGATCCGTCTGCAGACATGTTTCATTGTGATCAAATCTGCCCCGCTTCCTTTTTATCTGCTCCACTTTCTGTCCTCAAACTTTCCTCAGCCTCACTCTGATCCACCTTTAAAGAGCCTTTCAAAAGTGCTCAGAATCCCGCTTCAGCACATTTCGTCACGTTACAAACACAAACTGCAAATTAAAAACTGTATAATATTGGGATAATATGAGACAGATCAATAGAAAGTAGTGCATAATTGTAAAGGTGGATAGATTGGAAGGAGAGCATCAGCTTTCATATTTGCCACAGATTCTCAGCTGGATTTAGGTCTGGACTTTGACTAGGCCATTCTAACACATGAATATGCTTTGGTTTAAACCATTACATTGTTTAGGGTCATTTTCCTTCTGGAAGGGGATGTTTCAAAGTGTGGGATGTTGTTTTAGGACCTAAACCTGCTTTAAGCTACCCCACACCTTTCCCTCTGACCTGTCTGCTGTGGTCCTTGGTCTTCATGATGCCGTTTCTTTACTACACAGATGGACACTGTTTACTATTTACATGATTTCTGAAGGCAATCAGTTGCTCTGGACTTTTAGCAACATTAAATTAACTGTCTGTTGTCATCTTGTCTCATCAGCATACAGGTGATTGTTCCAGAGTGGCAGGAGGACTTCAGCTCCCAGAATGCCTGAGCAGAGTAACGACTACCGGGTGGTAGTGTTCGGAGCTGGTGGGGTGGGGAAGAGTTCGCTTGTTCTTCGGTTTGTTAAAGGCACCTTCAGAGACACCTACATCCCCACAGTGGAGGACACCTACAGACAAGTGAGACACAAGTGGAACATGTCTGATTGCTTGTTCAGAAAAAAAGGGTTTAAAATGAAGTCTGTCCACTTGAAGGCAAAATATAAAGAGACGAGGGCTGATTTCAAACTAAACAAAGCAGCACTTCCCATAATAGGTGACTTCCTATTAATTAGTTTAGTTAAATTCTGATTGAGTCAACAAAGTTTTAAAAATATTTGGTTTAAAAAGAATGTAGATCTGCAGAAACCTGGTGTTGTAAAGATACAGCTGACCCAGTTTTTACTGCTTGACCAAAATGAAACAGATGCCTGTCGTCTCTGCAGGTGATCAGCTGTGACAAGAGCGTCTGCACGCTGCAGATCACCGACACAACTGGAAGTCACCAGTTCCCAGCCATGCAGCGGCTGTCCATCTCCAAAGGCCACGCCTTCATCCTGGTCTTCTCCATTACCAGCCGCCAATCCCTGGAGGAGCTCAAACCCATCTACCAACAGGTCCGTATCCGCCTCTTCTGGAAAACAGGGACCTCAGAGTGGTGGTTCATTCCACGCAGCATATTTTAAATGTATTTCATCGCCAGAGAAAAGCTTTTTAGCAAAAGATTCAGAATCCACGTTGTTAAAAAAGGTTCTCTTGAGATACCACCTCAACAGTTAAAGTTTTCAGAATTTGCACAAGACAAAAGCACCATTAATCAACCTCCAATTGTTTTACTGCAGTTTTAAAATGATGAAGAAATGTGACCAATTTCAAAACTTTTATCACCTTTAAATGACATATATGCTATATATTATAGGAAAATACAAATCTGAAATGGGTGGAAATAAAAAGCTTGTAATAAACTTTTTGCATAAATGTAAGCACCTTTAAACTAACACTTTGCTGAAGCACCTTTTGATTCACTGTCATCATTCAGTCAGACTTGGTAATATTTAGAAACTCTACTTTGCAAAAATTCTCCAAGTAAGTCGGATGATTTAGGAACTGTTTTTCAAGAAAACTGTCCACACCTAGCAACGGGGTCAACCACACCTCCTCACTAAGATAGGAATCTCTGTCTCCTCACTCAGAGTTGTTCTCAGCAGTGAACTGAATCACTCTGAAGCTGAAAATCCTTGGCAGGAATTTTTAGGCTAAGTTAGAAGCTCCCTGAACTCTACCATAGACTCCAATTTAGTAAAGTTTTTCTGCAAAGCAGGGGAACAAAATATTACATTTCTCTTAAATGGAACTTCGGGACAACATACTGTATATAAAGGAAATAAGACTGGCCCTAGGATGGATCACTGAGGAACTCCACAACTAAGAGGGCTGGGGCTGAGGAAAAGTATCTGTCTGGACTGAGAAGCTCCTATTTGTTAATCAAGATTTGAACTGATGAGCAGTTCCCTTAATGCCCACACAGTGCTCAAGCCATGATAGCAGGATCTACAATGTTGAACATAACACTTAGATCTAAAAACATCTGAAAAGCAGTTGTTCCTGAATCAACAGTTATTATAAAGGTCATAAAAAGAAACTTAGGAGTAGTTTCAGTACTGTAATACTTTTTAAAGCCAGAGTGAAACTCTTCATAAATACAGTTTTCTTCTAAAAAGCTTAGCATATATGCCATAAGGCAGTGGTGTTTTGCAGGACCAACATCCAAACAGGAGTGTGGGAGCCGCATGGTGAGTAGAAACATTTTAATGATGATGATAGAACTGGTAAACTTACAAGGAAAAGCTGGACATGGAACATAGGCAGAGAGACAGTAGGATTCAGTGGCGAGCTGTGAAAACCAGAGAGTTAAATACAGAAGCAGGGTGGAGAAATGACCAATGAACCAGAACAGCTAATCAGATGAAAGGTGGAGCAGCTGGTGGCAGGGAAAATGCAGAGGAACTGAAGGAGGAAGGCTAATTAACGCAGGAATTAAAGCAGGAATACAGAGAAGTCCAGGGAAGTAACAGAAATATCTAAACACAAGAATGAATCAAGAACCTAATCTACAATAAATGAACCACAAAAGCAACTAGAGAACAAAAACAACCGAGAGGAAACAGATCCATAAAGAAACTCAAACACCTTGAGATCATGTATATGAGATCATAAATATATCCTTCTGACTAATACCTTCTGCAAAATGAGATCCTTTTGATCTAATGTAACCAATCTGCACACTGTGAATTAAGCTAAAGGATGAAACTGAACAAATGTCAGGAAAATCCTGCAACAACAGCAACTCTTTGTTTCTGGAGGACTGAATGTTGAAATTAAGCCAAAATGTGCTTTAATGAAAGAAAACCAAAGCCATTCTTAGTTAATGTTTGTGTCTATTATACCTGACACTGACTCTGCAGATTCTGGCCATCAAAGGGAGCGTGGAGTCCATTCCCATCATGCTCGTGGGCAACAAGAGTGATGAGACAGCCCAACGCGAGGTGGAGACGAAAGTGGGCGAGGCTCAGGCCACATCCTGGAAGTGCGCCTTCATGGAAACGTCAGCAAAGACGAACACCAACGTGAAGGAACTCTTCCAGGAGCTGCTGGCGCTGGAGAAGAAGCGGGACATGAGCCTGAGCATTGACGGGAAACGCTCGGGGAAACAGAAACGAGCTGACAAACTGAAGGGGAAGTGCAGCGTCATGTAGGAAGTAAGAGGAAGACTTGGCATGGATAGATCTACAGAGGAGGTGGTTCGACTTCATGTTTCAGAACCGGGAACCCCAGATAAACAAAATTTCCTGTAACCTACTGAGACAGTGGAACCTGGAACATTTACACCAGGCCTGAACTTGACTGTGTTTGTGGTCAGTACATATTCCTTTAGAACCTGATTAGCTACCACACTAACCCTATAACAACAGAAACACTTATTTTAATTGAAATCTGGACCTTAAGATCTCATACCACCAATGTTTCAATGGTTTGTAAATGTTGCTGGACATGAACATACTTTAGGGTTATATAATTTGGTGTTTTCCCTTCCTTCTGACATTAATGACAGAGTCAGTGCATCGGTTATACAGCATGCACCTTAATATTAAGGCTTAAACTGCACTCTGAGGCTGCTTCAGACTAATTACTGACCATAACTCATTTGTATGCTTTTATCTCTTTACTGGCTGCTTGTATCGCATGAGAAAAAGGAGAAGATCTGGGAATTCTGATGCAACACATTAACTGTTTCTGGGCCAGGCTCAGCACCAAAACCGGGACCAGAGGTTACAGGGGAGGTTAAGAGTTTAGAACACCAAAAGTCAGCTGTTGGCAGAAATGCAATGTAATATTTATAACGTGGTTTTGTAGAAAAAAGTGTCATTGTAGTTTCTTCAGAGATGCACTGACCAGAGTTTCCATTTTTCTTTGAGGTTGAACATGCTGATTCCAGTTTTGGCTGATTGTAATGTTCTCATGCTGGAGTCTCCAACTCCATTCCTCAAGGACTGGCGTTCTGCAACTTGTAGACATGTCCCTGGTTTTCACACCTGAATAAAATGGCTGTATTGCTTCCTCAGGACGCATTAATGCTCTTGAAAGCTTTGCTAATGAGCTAATTGTTTGGAGATGCATCTAAAACTTCAGGACACCAGCTCTGAAGGAGTTTCAGTTCCCTGTTTTAAGGACTCCGACACGTTCAGTTTCATTTGTGCAAACTTTGATTTCATTCAACAATTAAATGTAACAAACGATGACCATAAAAGAAAAATGTTTTCCAGATTCCTACAAGGAGATCCAGCTAAATACACCAGAAACAAAGAAATTTTGGATTTTCCCCATTCATGTATCACGTATGTCAAATATGTCTCCAACCTTTATCAGATTTGTGCTAAACTCCAAACAAAGTGCATTAAAAGGCGGCTGCCCAGTTTGTTGACGTGTTTACAGACTGAAGATAGTTTGTTTTGTTTTTTATGCATTTAATGAACTAAAACTTTTCAGTATTTGACCCACTGATCAACATTCAAAGTCGATCAAGGAAACTTTTCAAATACTTCCTGATTAATGCAATTTCTATCCAAAATGGATCCTCTGAATTTTTACTTCTGCCATCCAGAAGGACAGAATGAAGCGATGAGTGTGTACTTTTCAGGAAATTTGCTAATATTCCTTGATGCAGTCTGAACCACTAGATCTCGCTAGAGTTTCCATATCAGGCCTCTGAAGTATAAACATAATTCTAGAAGGTTGTAATTTGGTACAAATCAGAGTAGGTTTGACTAAGTTTATGAGGCTCATTTATGTCAGTTTTAACGTCACAAGTCAAGCAACGTGTTACCAGGTACCTTTTAGATGCGTCCTTTTCCAACACACCTGAATGGAACGACTGAATGCTGATGAGGGAATTTGAATCAGGTGTGTTGGAGCAAGGATGCACCTAGACGCCCCACATTTATGTATTTCTGCTCCCTGGTGGCTGTTATGGACTGGCTACTTTTCATTTAAATCAAATAATTTCCAAACACATACCTTGTCTGCATTTGCATCAAACTGTGTCTAAGTCAGACAACATTTTTACTAGACAGCATCAGTGCTTAGATCGCCATCAAGCACACTTTAGCCCAACCTGCATGTGGTTTGCACGGCATGTCGCCCTCTGGTGGCAGAAAACAGCATGTGTACTGCTGTGGAGTTCTGATTAACTTTACATAATGATTTAGCATTATTTAATTTTTTAACATCCCTCTGTCCCATCTGTAGTATTTTTATAGCCTTAGAGTATTTCAGTATCTTGCAATGATGTAACTTAAAAAGGGAAGGGAATAAATATGAATTCATTTTTATTACACTGAGTCAAATAAATTTTATTAGTTAATATTGCGACACTTAAAGAACTTTATGGCGAGCCCCATCTTTCATACTGTCCCTCTTCTAAACTTAACTATGTTTTTAATTAAACCTTAATCAATCAATTAATCAGTGGGTTAATGCCAAATAACCCCTAATGCTTTCTGTACAAGTGTTGTTGACTCTAAACATTTATTTTGCAACATTTTCCCAGAAACCTTAAACATCACCGTGGCATGACCTAAAGGAAAGTGAAGCTCTGGGAATGTCTGAGCAGCATTGAGCATCTTTTTGGTGAAAAATGCTGTATCACGTGACCTGACCATTGTAATTGTGTAATTATTATTCTGTACTTGCTGATGCCCAGCTAAAGTCTGCTAATGCCCAGCTAAAGAAATCTCATGCAATGACTCAGATGCATGAATTTATGCCTGTATAAATTAGTTATCCAAGTCTTATTTATCAGTTTCTGCCAATAGGTTCTCACTGTTTAGTAATGATGCAGTAATGATGCAGATACAAACGCTAACATGCTGACAGAAGGCATTTAGATGTTCTCAGATTAAGGCAGCAGGAAACTTCATTAAGTTTCTGTTGTTTGTGTCTCCATGAATCAAAGATAGTTGCACACGACCTCTGATAGCAAGCGTGCCGCTAAATCTGAGTAATGCTGTTTCAGTAGCTGGAACTGCTAATTGCAGTTAGCCAGGTAACCGATTTCCCAGGTACTCAGAATAGTGTATAATACTGTACAATACCACCTCTCTTTATCTACTGAGATGTTCTTCACACCCATCCAAGGCAGTTTCAGTTTTTCTAATCCGTTTGGCTTAAGTACAAAAAGAAGATCTAAAAAGAGTCATTTCTAACAACTGGGCTTTTCTTACAAACAGCAGAACAATTTATTGTGTTGTCAACAGCTGTTGTTCACTTTAGTGACCTTTCCCATTGCTTTTTTGAATTTTATTTGAAATAAAAACTCTATGAAGCACAAATAAAAAGCAAATCTTCATCCAGGAAAACTCCTCAGACAGGCTTTGTGTCCATCTTGTCTACATCATGGTGTGTTTGAGACCATAACCCACCCTTGTGTTAGCCACCTTGTCTTTAGCAATATTAAAAGAAATGGCTTCACTTTCAGGAGCGGAATCTAAATGTTTGAACTTTCATTTTCAGATGTGATTAATTTGTAGGTACTTCTGGATATAGTTAACATGACTGAGTAATATGTTTAGCAAAAACTCGCAGTCATTCACTAAATGAGACATAGCATGTATTTACTGGAAACCAGCTGTGGTGAAAAGCCTACACACCAGGATTTATGTTTAAAACAAACTGAGGGAGTTGTTCTCTGCATCATTTTTATCGTTCTTTCATGATCTTACCCACTGATTCACATATCAGATTTCGTTGTCCGATGAGCTCCCCTCCCTCCTACTTCCCTTTGTCTAAGGGGATTGCTCAATCCAGCTCTCCATCCAACGGGTCCGGACTTCCCTAAACCTGAAAGATCATACTGAGCAGGTTGATTGAAAGTTCTGTTTAAGCTGCTTTTAGGAAATGACACGCCTAGCCTCTGACAACCTGCATACAGAAGTCTCACCCTTCTTCAACTGGTGGCTTGGATGACCAAGTAGCCCACAGCAGTCATCCACTCCTCGTCAGTCACTCCTGTTAACGGCTGCTCATTCCCTAATATTACAACTGGCTCTTGGTTTATGGGTTAGGTTGATTTTAGTGACTCGGCACGAGCCCCAAGGGCGCTGTTTTAACAAACTTGGCTAAAGCAACCTATAAAAACCTCCTATAATTTCTTAGAACCAGGCAACAAGACTTTTTACCACCAATGAAAAACCAAAAAATAAGTTGACTCAAATAATTGAATGTCCACGATTTAACTAGAATTTTATATGCTTTCTTTAATTAGTAAGGCTTTAGCAGGGGTCAGTAACAGGTTAAATTCGGCAACACATAATAATTTCAATAATAGAAATGAATCGATCAACTCAACCTGTCTTTCCCTGATGCTGAAACTACTAAGTTTGGAGCGGCTTTGAGGACGGAGGCTCATCCATGTACCCGATGGAGATGTTTCTTCTGGTAACAACGAGCGATTTCTTGAAGGACAGACGGCTCAATCTTCAGTTTTCTTCCTCTAAGTGGACGGGCACTGATGCTCCAGGCTTCGATGGTTAAACAGGAACTTTGTTGTCATATGTCTCAGAAGACAGTAGCTTCCAGAGGCTGAAGAGTTAAAGGAAACTGCGGAGGTATAAAAGAGGTTGGTTCAGGACTTCCAGAAGCCTGAATCTTAGAGCAATCAGCTGTTCACCGATCAAGTTCACTTCTGTTGTCTGGCTAAAAAGGTCGTAGATGAAATCAGATTCTTAATTTTGAGGCACAGTCCTTCCAGGGCTCACGGGTTGATCCTCTTTTTAATGCAGTCGATCAGCTGGGCTGTGTCTCTGGTCCTTTTTTCATCTGAGCCTCTTTTCTCTGTCCGATTTTGTTCGCTGGTCTTCTGCGAGGAAACAACCAACTAGTTCCTCTATTCTTGCCCATTTTATAGAGCATTTCCACCAAACTCTTTGTGCTCATTGGCCAGTGGTTGTTGCCATGGCTGTCCCATTGGTCACCTGTGACATAAGGTGATCTTTTTTCTTTAGTTTCCCGAGTCGTGTCCATATCAGACATGCCATCATCACCTCAGTCCTGAGCTGTCTGCTGGCCTCTTCTTTGACCTGCGCCCCCGCCTCAGTCATCAGCCTTGTGCTCTCACTTCCCCTATTCCTGAACATCTGCTCTATTCCTGTCTCACTCAACATTACACTTCCTCTTAAACAGAGGCTTTAATTCTTACATCGGTGCTGCTCAAACTTTTAGTTACAGTGTTTACTTCATTTACAGTTTAAAACCATTACTTAAACTTCATCCTTTTTATTCATACATTACAAATGATCAGCATTATCTCTTTCATATATAGCTGATTGAGAATTTTAAACCTTAATGTTTTTTATTTTAATTATCAGTTCTCAATCATATTTCAATCATCTTTTAACTTGATAATCAAAGATTACTCATTTCATTTAATACTTGTAGAAAATGGAATATCATTATACATCATTTCCTTGGTTACACTTCAAAAGATAAGACAGTTAATATGTGGCTCCACACAGGCCTCTCCAATCTTTCAGTCCCAGAATATGAGAATATGCTTGTTTTACTCTCTACTGCTTCAACTGTGTATTTTAATAATTATTGCATGGATTACACATAAGGATATTTATTGTAATTTTTATGGATTTAACTGTGAGCAGTTAATGAATGTTGCATGGATTACATGGAAAGATCTCACCTTATTTTGACACAGAACATTAATAAATTCAAACATTTACACCAGTCATAAATGCAGAAACTTCTGCAGTCCACTGTTGCACCCAGACACAGACCGAAACATCATTTTGCTGCCATCTTCTGGATAATATATGACATTACAGCTCACCTGTGTCCCGCCGGGAAACACAATGAGCCGCTTTAAATTCTGCAGCATTTCTTGACTTTAGCTGCTTTTGCACAAACTTTATTGTTTAGAGGATGACAAGAATTAGACATAAAATGTATAGCTTAAATTTAAATTCAATAATTATTGTATTTTTTGTTGTTGATTTTTTTTAACCTGTAATAAACTTCATTATATAAATGGAATATGTAAGATTAACATACACATTTTTATTATTATTATAATTATTATTAGATTGTTTATATTGTTACCATATTTATGGGTAATAATGTGTGCTGCATTTTTATGTCTTTTACATTATTTTATTTTTAAACTTTCACGTTTTTCCTACACCAATCACAGAGCTGTAGGAAGATGCTAGGATTGCAGAAAGTGTGTTTAAGTTTATTTCTGTAGCATTGGAACTGAAGTCAGTAGATCAACACTTTCATTTGTTACTTATTATAAACCTCTCAAGTATAATTTCTTACCGTCAAGTTTGGATTTCCAGCCAAACATAGGATATTAAATCTGTCTTGTTTGCTTTCTTCCCATTTTGTTGGTTTATTTTTCAGTAAAAACCTAAAGTCCGATGGGTACCACAGCTAAAGTCAATTATAGTTTGTTGTATAAGAGAATGAGGACAAACCTGCAAAAATGAAAAAGTCAAAGTGTAATAACCTTTTTTAAATTCTTAGCCAGAATTTATCTGTTACTTTATTTAATAACAGATTTTAATTTAATAATAATTACACTGAAGAGGGAGAGACTAGTTATTTGGGGACAGGGTTTCCTATTTCTGTTCACATCCTGGCATCAATTTTCTAGACTTGTTTCATCCTGTTCAGGGTTGTGATGGTGTTGGTGCCCATCCAGCGGTTTAATTTAAAAATTAAATAATGATGAAAATATGACTGAAGACCTGGGATGAATTCTTAATTTTTGTAGAAGACATAATTATTCTATTTTTTGCTACCATGCGAACTGAGTACTTGTATCTATAACAGAGTTGATTGTGCCTGTAGTCTGACAACTGTTGTAAAATTGTAATTAATTGACTAAAATGTACATTTAATTGAAACTGTAATTGAAAGCTTATTAGATGACAAAACAACTGTGAATTGTGCAAAAATAAATGACCAAACAAGTTATTGTAAGACATGTAAAATGCAAAACTAGCTTTAATAAAGAAGTACTTGCACTACCATTTATACAGTTTATTAATTACATCTGCACCAATAAACTGTATCTGATCAAAACTGGACAAGGTAGAAATGTGCCCAAGTCCGAATGAGGGTTCATCATCCTTGGCATCATTGGCAGCAGCTCCCTCTGAAGTCAGTCACCACATCTGCTGACCTCCCTGAAAACAACACAGAAACAGTTTAGAGGACTCAGGATCAATCACTATCATAGCTGGAAGGTCATACTGAAAGGCAAATAAAGTAAATGCTCGATAGATAGATCGATACACACCCACACAGACACACTTCCTTTGTAGGTTCAGCAGGTTACCATGGTTGGGTGTGCTGCATTTGGATGCACCAATCGGTCAGAGAAAGGGATCCGTATGTATGGTTTCCCAAAAGATCCTGAAAGAAGGAAAAAATGGTTGGTTCAAGTCAGTAGAAGCAAGCTCACTATCACCAGAGATCACAACAACAGGAAGTTCAATCTGCACACTGCACTGGAAAATGCACAAGGGCCTAATGAAATGTGCAAGAAAATAAATAAATACATCACTTTACAGGCACATTTTGAAAAAGGACAGTTTGTGAGGGCACAGTCAGGCCAAGTGAGACTGAGGGCTGATGCCGTTCCAACCCTTTTTCTTCATCGCCCAAAACCAAAGAGGAGGAAGGATCCTGCAATGAGAAGCAGAACTTCCACTGCATGTTGATCCACTGACTAGTGATCACACATATAATTCTAAACTAAACTTTGGTTCGAACCGTGTTAAATAATACATTTAAATATTTTTTAGCTAATCTTCATGCTAACAGTGCCATTATAATTTCAGGGATGAGGGAAGGAAGAAACAGAAATGATGCAAGTGAGATGAGGGAAAGACGATGAAATTGTAGCCTCAGAGGACAGGGACATGCCAGGAACTGATGAGCCGGGGTCAACAGGGCGAGGAGTATGCATCAACAGGCAATACAATCAGGAAACCGAGGTGAAAAAGCTGAGGGAGGAATTGGAAAACCAAAAGAATCACATAAGAACAATAGAAGGAGAACTTCACAGACAGAAGAAAATTAATGCAGTCCTACGAAAGAGAAATTTAACAATGAAAAATACATTTGGCAGCATTTTCGCAAAAGATCAAATGAAAGCTATCAGCATGAAGAGTAAGAGAGGCATTAGATGGAGCAAAAACACATTAAAAAAAGCCATACAACTTCGCTTTTCTGTGGGCTCAACAGGCTACAGGCTTCTTCAGGACATGAGTCTCCCTCTCCCTGACATCAGAACCCAGCAAAGAAGATTGCAACACATTAAGCTGGAACCAGGTGTGCTCCAACTAAAGGCTGACAGTTTAACAGAGATGGAAAGAGAATGTATACTTACTCTAGATGAAGTGGAAATGCTCTATAATGCTCTAGTGTGGAGCTGCACCTAGGAACAGGGAAGCTGTTTGGGGATGTGACGCTGCCTGGTCACACAGGAGCTGCAACACATGCATGTGTTTTTATGTTGGCAGGAAGTACAACAAGATGGAAGCAAGTTGTGGCTTATCATTTTAGTGGCAATTCCACTAATGGAGCTAATAAGAAGCCAGTCATCCTAGACATCATTTAGAGAGCAGCTTCCATAGGTCTTGTTGTGATAAACATCACCACTGACATGAGCAGTGCTAACCGAGTGATGTGGCGGGCTTTTGGAGTGGGCCACAAGAAAACATTTGTCCAACACCCAGTAAGACCAGACAAAAGGCTGTACTTCGTGCCAGATGTCTCTCATCTGGTGAAGAATTTGAAGAGTGCCCTGGTTAGGGGTCAGACCTTCACAATTCCTCCAGAGATTGTACAAAAAGAGAGTCTGCCACACAGTGAGGTTAGGTAGACTTTCAGGAACAAATGCCTTTGAAAATTGCTCCAAATCTTTCACAAAAAAAACCCTTCAGCCCAGTCATTTTGACAAAATGAAGGTGGGGCCTGCATTGAATGTCTTTAGTAATTCAGCAAGTGCAGGTCTGAAATACATGGTGGAGCAGGAGCAGCGACCCACCTCTAATCTGACAACAGCCTGGTTTCTGGAGCAGGTGAACCACTGGTTTGATCTCATGTCCTCTCACCACCCTGTGATGGGACTCAGCAGACACAAGATGGAAGAGTACAACAAAGCTATTCAATTCCTCCAAGACATGTTAGCACTCTTCAGTGGACTTAGAATAGGTCCAACAGGAAGCTGGAAACCAGTGCAAACAGGAATTGTGATGGCAACATCTACAATTGTAGGTATTCAGAAAGAATGCTTGACCATGGACACATGTTTGTGTTGACAAGCAGGTTTAGGTTTTTTAGGTTTTTTTGACAGCCTCCCCATCAACCAGTCAGCTCCAGCACTCCAAATCAACAAGAATACAATGACAGCAGTGTTACCTTTGATTGTTTAAAAGTATTTTTGTTACTGTTCTACTGTATATTGATGCTGATATGTTCCATTAATAATTCTCAATTTCTTGTTCTGTCTTGAGATAGATTCTAATATCTACTTCAACTTCACCCATGACTAGCAAATGCAAAACTAATAACATAAAACAAATGTTAAGTAACAGTCCAGCTGTAAATGAAGGTCTCAAAATCATTTAGTTCAAACATCTTGATTCAGCACAGAAAAATGAGATCTTGTTACCTTCGCGGTGCTTTGTATGCAACATGGTTCAGCAGTTCACTTAAGTCTTCTCGTGTGGTTTACCTGGAAAAGAATAATAAAAATTACTCATCCTTATAATCACGTTTAATGATAATGTCCCCATTTATGTGGCCGTGGTTGACAATCTATAACTAAATTAAACATGCCAATGTCACAGTATTTTTCAAGATGTGCTAGTTCAGTAGCTGGAATTACAATAAAAATGAGAAAATATCAACGATAAAAATGTAAACTGTAATGGACATTTTAAAATGCTGAATTAGACACAACGAGATGGACCCGTCTAAACCCGCCATGCTTGCAATGAGCTGCAGTTAAAATACAACAAGCGAGTTAACATGCTTAATTAACTAAACCTGGCGGTATAAAATATAATTGCTAAACTGCGATACAGAACAGTCAACTGAAGCTTCACAATATCAAGATAATGTTGTATTTTCATCAACTTACCGTAAAAAATCCTTCCGAAACACCGAGAATGAACTACGTCCAATGCTGGAGCTGCTGGTGTTTGGAACTATTAGCAGCTCCATGACCCACGACTTCCATTCTTTCTATAGAGGTCAATGGGAGTGTCGTAACTCTCTCTTTCTACGGCGCTGTTAGGTACTATAACCCCAAACCCAGGGATAAAAAGCTCAACAATGCCACCCTGGGAATTTCACCCAGAGAATATTACCTTCGTGTAAGAAAAAGGCACACAGGTTCGTTTATAACAATACTGGTGACAACTGAGACGAAATCCGGATTTACAAAGTCAATTCATTAAATCCTAATTCAACCTGGAAAGACTCACAAAGAGAAGACGGGGATGCAATTAGAAACGTTTATTAGTGAATGTTTATTTCTTTGGCGCTCAGACCCCAGTGGAAGACGTGAATGCTGAGAATGACACGCTCTTGAATGAACATCTTAGGGTTAGATTTAGAGAAGTCTTCCCCCCCGGGATCCGATCCTGGTGGTGGAGTGGAGGCCTGAGGATATTTGGAAGGAGTTTGGAAGCCAGATGGTGGAGTAGGGTCAAAGTTCAGCTGAAGAACGGAGGGTTCCATGGATGAAGATCTTTTAAAGCAGTCAGGAGCACCAAACTAAATATCCGAGGTTAACACAGGACGAACCTCCTTAAAAATGCTTAATGATGATCTAATTCTGAAACCCTGATTCACACGTGTTCAATTTTAGACATTTCAAGTGGGAAAGAAATGTCGGGGTGACCTAATTTATTCCTGACCAGAAATTTCATTTTTATTACAGAAAAGAAATTAAATTAAAACATATTTTCTTTAGTTTAAATGAACACTGATACATATATACATATACTTATATGTCGAATTATGCTTTCACCGTGCATTCTTATTTTTTCATATGACTGTGAGTCTGGTGCTGTGCAAGCAGCCACAAATATGGCCTCTTATCCTAAAAACGGTGTTTCAAATCATCGGGTTCTGAGCGTTTTAAGTGCGCGACCCATGTACGGAGGCTTTAGGCCTCGACGCAGACTGTTACAGGATCGAGTACTGGCCTGTCGATGCTTTCTGAACTTCCTTACTTCGCTATTTTCACAATATTTCCTGTCTCATTACTGTCGAAAAAATACTTTGAAAAATAAAGGCCATTGGAGCCTAAAAATGAAGTCATTATTTGAAAACTAAGTTTTGTATTTATTCCGGTTATGTTTGTCTGACAGGAGGTACTGGTTCTGGCTGTTTGAACAGAGTTAATGTTGGTTCTGTTATCTCAGTGAGGTTGTCTCTTTCATTTAGAGTTGAATTACACAGACTGAGATCTGACAGAGATCTGAGAGCTGCAAACAAACTCATCCTAACATGAAACACTAGTTGTATCTGTAGCAGCTTTAAACTCAGAGACTTTTGCAGCTGAATCAATTAAACTTTTTCTTTAAACCTAACATTCACGCGCTGGCTGTAAAACCCTCTGCAGGACTTTCCACTGTTGGGATAGAGAGTCATCCGGATATTGACCTTTGCTGTTATGCCTTTGACAAACTTGTTGTGTCTTAGATCAGGACCGGCTTTACATTAGGATAAAGATTAGGTATCATGATATCAGTGTGAGATTAGCCTTTCTCAACACAAACAAAACCCAACTCGCTCCATCCCCTACATCTAAACTAACACTGCTGTGTCCACTTTCATTACAATGTACACAAACACTGTCTGTCCTTCTGCTTGACATCCATTACGGGAAATATCCATCCTTCTTGTTTCCCCATCGCCTGATACATCAAAGAGCTCCTCTCGGATTGGCTGTCAGCTCAGGCTCCCCTGCAGCCAATGAGTGTGCTCCGTGGCAGTGGTGCGCAGCATCTCGTGAGGGGTCTGACTGCCGGGAAGAGTCAGGGATTTACGAGCATCACCTCCTCCTCCTCACTGTTTCCGGGAAGTGTGTGTGTGTGTGTGTGTGTGTGTGTGTGTATGTGTTCCCTGCAGCATCACGATTCATCAGCTTGTTTTTATTGTCAGCTGTTGAGTCATCTTTTCATGATTTTAATGTGACTGTTCTTGTGATATTTTCCTTCTGCAGTTCACTGTTTTCCCTTCAAAGCAGACAAAGAGAGCAACAAAAACAATAAGAGTTGCAGCAGGTGAAGAAAATATGATTGAAAATTGAATATTGCAGGCATAGATGGATATAGCTTCTAAGATGCAACACAGATCTCTTGCCACCAAGGTTTTGTGCGTTTCCATGTGCAGTGTGGATTTGATCAACCTAAATTGTAAGGTGTTACAGTTCAGCCATCCATCCATCCATCCATTGTCTTCCGCTTATCCGTGGTCGGGTCGCAGGGGCAGCAGCCTAAGCAGACCCAGACTTGCTTCTCCCCAGCCACTTGGGCCAGCTCGTCAGGGGGAATCTCAAGGCGTTCTCAGGCCAGCCAAGAAACATATTCCCTCGAGCGTATCCTGGGTCTTCCTCTGGGCCTCCTCTCGGTGGGACGTGCCCAGAACTCCTCACCAGGGAGGCATCCTAACCAGATGTCCGAGCCACCTCAACTGGCTCCTCTCGATGTGGAGAAGCAGCGGCTCTACTCTGAGTCCCTCCTGGATGACCGAGCTTCTCACCCTATCTCTAAGGGAGAGCCCAGACACCCTGCAGAGGAAACTCATTTTGGCCGCTTGTATCCGTGATCTCCTTCTTTCGGTCATGACCCAAAGCTCATGACCATAGATGAGGGGAGCAACGTAGATCGACCGGTAAAGCTTCGCTATTTGACTTAGCTCTCGCTTCACCACTGGCCATCCGGCTCAAGACCATGGCCTCGTAGTTGGAGTTCAGCCATCCATCTTTATCACCTGTTTAATTCTTGCTGGCTGAAGACTGGCTGCTGCATATCACCATCAGTCAGTGAGTGGGTACACCTTCGGCAGGTCGCAAGCATTTCACAGGACAAACATCCCTGCACGCACACTTTTGGTCAATTAATTGACCAGGTACAGGTATTGCTCAGATGCCTAAGGGCAATTCACAGAGACCAATTCACCTAACAGTTATGTTTTCGGACTGTGGGAGGAAGCTGGAGTACCAGGAGAGTTCATTTTAGTCCAGTGTTATCCAGTCCATTGTAAAAAAAAGTCCAGTTAGGTCAGTCTATCCCGTTATAAACGGATTCATTTCTAAAATAAATAGTAAAGTTTAACATAAGGCCATTTTGACCCAATTCAGTTCTTGCAACTTTATTTATTTTATGATCCAATTCAAGTTTAACTAACATTCAAAACACTAAACGCAACTTGAGACAATTTAATTTTCATTGAGTTTGTTATTTATAGTCCAATTCAATTAATTTTCAAAATACAGAAAAGTTTAGTCCTGTTGTGATCCAGATCAGTCCAATTCATCCAAAAGTGTAACATCATTTCATTTCAATTTACATTTGACCAATCAAAATCATATAATTCACAAAACATAAATCATATCCAATTTAATCCAGTTTTGATCCAGTTTGCTTCAAATGACAAACATAAATACTCATGTATTGAGTCATCTTCATCCAGGTACTGTCTAGTTCCATTCTTTTATGACCCAGTTTGGTCCAATTTGTGACCAAAAGGTTAATGCAGTTCAATTTAGTTCAATTTAATCCATTTCTTTTTAGTAAACTATTCTCATTTATGTTGAGATCAAGTCTAAATCCACCCAAAAGCATAAAATCTAGCTAAATCAAATTACCTATTATACTTATTACTTATTATACAAGATCTTTTCTATAATTAACAGCCTAAATCAGTTGAAGCAATTCATGAAATGATCAAATTCTATCAAATTTGTCAAAAGTTTTCTACTTCAGTTTCATACATTTTTGAATTTTTCAAAAAAAAAAAAAAGAAATTCTCAATTTAAAATTTATACAATTGGACCCATCCAGTTCCGTTTATTCAGTCGACACCTTTGCATTTATGTGACCAGAGTCAGAGGTCAAACTGTGTGGACATCTAAATGGCATTGGCTAAAAAGTTGTTTTGTTTATTGCGGTAAAATGTTTCAGTATGAATGCACAGAACAATATAAAATATATTTAAACCATGCCCTCAATTTCACCATAATATAGCTTTATAACTGGTTAACAGACTGGCAGCAAAGCCACCTTGAAGGCAGATGTCTTTGCAAGCCGACAAAATATTGAGGCTTGCCTTGAGAAATCTATGGTATCTTTAAAAATGCTAAAATAAGATGATTGATGAATATATGTGTTGCAAATTTTATTTTAAACAGAGCAAGGATGAGCTGGGATGATGGTTTCCAATAGATGACCACCAGATGGCATCAAAGACCAACCAACGGCAGGGGGCGCAGCCGTGCAGGCTGCAGGTTGTTTTGAAGACAGTACATGAGTCACAGACAGACAATCTTGACTCACGTGTCTGCTTCACTGACCTTCTCACTGTCTGTAAATCTCAGACTTTCTCTCATCTAGTTTTACTCACAGATCAGTTTTAGACGTCGATGCTTCCAAAATGGCATGTCTTGTTTTCTCCACAGTGATCCCTTGACTCACACAGTGTATTTTTAGCACTACTGCATTCACTATGTGGAGAGCATTTATAGAAAATATGGACAGTATATGCCACATCATTAAGAATATATACTGCACGTCTGGGCATCATTATTTTCCACCTGTTTCTCTTCAGCGTAGCTGTGTTCACAACCCAAATGCTTACATCCAGTGCATAAAATTGGACTAGAGTTTCACCTGCAGGGAACAAATCACATTACGTACATTAAAGGTAAACCACTCCTTGATCAGCTGTGTTCTGAGCAGACTTTTTTTCCTGCAAGCCCCGAATCAGGGTGTGTTTTGTGTGTGTGTGTGTGTGTGTGTGTGTTGGCTCTTAGCAGCATGTATTTGCTTAGTCATGTTGTTGTCCTACTCTCCTCTGTTCCTTCTTACTGGAATTACTCGTTGACTTTAACCCCATTTTCTGCTCTCAGACAGGTTTTTTATTTGTTATCCTTGCTGTTTTTCTCTAATTTCTCCATCTCAGCACCTTCTGCTGCTGCTGTTTTGGAGTCAGTCTGCACTTTAAATGAATCCTTATTTTACCATCTGGGATTTTTGCTCTGTTAGCAGCAGAGGGAACGTTAGATTTGCCCTGTTTTGTCCACCTTGCACAGTGACTCATCACATACATGCATAAAGAACAGAAATACTTCGCTGACCGGCTGGAATAGTGTGTGCTCTGGTAACCTTGATGTTTGCCACTTAAGCTGTATTCATGGTTAATGCATCAGTTATTGCATGCAAACATACAATACAGCCTGTGCCAGTACTTGATGAGCTTTGAACTTCAACATAAACTGTGTTACTGCTGCAAGACTGGAACCTCGCTCACTGCAGGTATAGTGTTGCACTCATTGGATTTAATTGGTCACACAGATACACACAGATAAGAGCAACATGACTGGGTATTTATGGCTCCTTAAGCCATAATAATAACAATATATTGCTCTGTATTTAATGCTTTAGCATGTTCCCAGTTTTGTATGTTAATGTATGTGTGACAGATTTGACGAGAAAAAAACAGATTTTCCTTGCTGCAACTTTGTCCTCAGTTTGTACAAGCACAAATGTTGTTCCTAAAGCTGAACTTCTATTCAATTTCAACTTTAGTTTCATCAGACCATAACAAAGTCTCTCACAAGTGTTTGTGAGATTCTAGCCAAGATTTGATCTTTCGCATGGAAGAAAAGGCTTCTGAGTTTAACAGACCAGCGTCTTGCAGACGTTTAATGTTTAGGCAGAGTTTAGTCACGTACAGCGCAAGGACATCTTTTCATTCAGTTTGGGCAAACCTTGAGTTTCTGTAATGTATACAATGCAATGAAATTTTGTTGTTAATATTCCTCTGACTGACAAAGTACAAGAAGATCGTTCTGATCCATTATAACCTCTCTGCAAACTATGGCTTTAGCTAAAAGAAGCAAAAAGCGAATTTCAGGAAGTTTCTTCTTCTAAAGCTGAAATCTATTTCTAGGTAATTCGATTTTATAATAGATGCTAAGCGTTGGCCCAAGAAGACTGAACAATGAACTGAATCAAAAGTTTGGTCAACAAAACGTTAGATTTGCCCACGTTTGCAACCAGATCTTTGCACCTTTATTTCCCACATTTCATGTCTGAACAGATTTGCTTGTTTTTCCTTAGATTTGAGCAGGACATGCCACATTAAAGGCCGGAAAAGGTTTGAAATGATTCAAAAGGTCTAATTTATTTTACATCACAATAAAGGGTTATTTTAACAGGAGTGTACACCTAGGAGACCCAGCTTGTGTGTTTAGATTTTAACCCTGTGTGGATGAGAAAAAAACCCACCAGAAATTCAACGATAACCCCATTCTTGTTTTTTAAAAATAACTGAAGTTATATGTAGTTGAATCAAACTTTTTCTCAGTACTAACAGAAATAAACAGTCTTCACATGAAATATTCATTTACAGAAATACATCAAGAAATGTTCTTGTCCAAACAAAACATTGATGAACAATGTTGATGGAAAACAACAATTTGTACAAGCAAGATAAAAAATGACCATGTGTGGACAACATTCCACTTCAGGATTACAGTCTTTACAAATAAAATCACTTCCAGAGTGATATTTCTCAGAGTGAAACTGCAATAAACAAGATATGAAAGAGTACAAAGAGGTCCACTTCAGTAAGAAAAGTTCTCACCAGAACAAAAACAGCAGCAAGATGATATGTTTTTGTATTTGGGAGATTTTCTTCAGGGAAATCGAAGTACACACTGCAACAGATATGGACCATGTTGTGAAAAAGATATCTCCAGGAGTCATGGCATCTCTGAAATATGTTTTACAGTTTGGGTTTATGATTAACAATCACATTTTTGCTTCTCAGACGGTCTAATGGTTGCAGCACCCATTTCATGGCTCTTGTTGTTCTCTTGCAGGTAAAAACTGTTGCAGCCATGCTTCCTGCTCATGTGGAAAGATTCAGCTGCAGGTGCATCTTTTTTAGGCAGGAACAGAGAAGTTGGTCTTGTTTCCTGCAAAATCTGAATGAGGTCATGTTCATTTTGATCCGAGTTGGAGTGTCGCCCGGTATCACCTCGAGACACATTCTTGAGGGAGGCGTCAGTACAGAACGGGCAGAGGACAAGGCGGAACTGGAAGAGTCTCACGAAGAGGAAAACAGGGACAGATCATTTCCCCGAAGCAGCTTTCCAGTGTTCCCGGGAAATGTGAGTGAGCTGCAGTCGGATCTGGGATCATTCTGTCTGTGCATTAGCAGGAAAAAGGAGTTGGAACTGCTGCAGGTCAGAGAGCGGAGTGTTTCTGATGTACTTGGACACACTTCAATGCAGCCCAAGGGATTCAAATAGAGCAGGGAGTGTTTCCAAGAACCTCACAGAAGAAAGAAACATTGCTGCTGCAGGGCAAAAACCTTCTGTTCTTTGAGTTCAGCAGAAACAAAAGGTCGTACAATCTGAAATGACCTCAGAAGTAGCTGAACCTGAAGGATAAAACACGGAAAAACCTCAGTCAGGAGAACTGAGGCTGTCAGGAATACAGACAAAAATAAACATGAAAAACATTTGAAGAAGTATATTAAAAAGCAGGATACTTTATTGGCCTGCTCCATCCTCCACAGGTAATCCATGCATTGAACTCCTGAAGTAGGTTAATCAGCAGCCAAAATTAACAAGTTTTCTGGAGGATAATTTTAAAATCTCAAGATAAAGCCAAGACAAGGCTGGTTTCTGACAATTCATAAAGATATGCATAAATAACCTCCCACATTTCTTCAAATGATCCATAGCTAATAGGTAAATGTAAATTCAGAAGAAAGGTGCAAACAAACGCTGTGATCTCTTGACTAATATTGTTCAAATTTCAGGTTTTCATATAAGCACAGACAAAGTGACCACATGACATTGGCATGTGCATAGTAGATGGATATATTTTAATGTAAAGAATGATGGAGGAAATACAGGAACCAGGGAGACAGCAACAGAGAACCCATCAATGAAGGGATAGAAAACAGGAACTTAAATACAACTGTGGTGAAAAGACCGACATGGTGGGTTCATCCCATACGACAATGCAGGACTGAGGAGAATTACAGATAATATATCAGCATATACAAGTACATCTCAAAGAAGTTCAATATTGTGAAAAGTTCAGTACTTTTTGTCCTTCATTTTAGAAAGTGAAACTCATGTATTACATAGATTTATTACACAGAGAATGAAATATTGCAAGCCTTTATTTCTTGTAGTGTTGATGATTATGGGTAACAGATAATGAAAACCTAAAATTCAGTGTCTCAGAATATTAGCCTAAATAAAAGATTCAAGGATTCAAAGATCAATAAAAAATATTTCTCACAGATGTTCAGAAGACAAGTCATTGCTAAAGAATCTGGTTGTTCACAGAGTGCTGCATCCAAGCATATTCATAAAAAAGTTGAGTGGAGTGTGGTAAAAAGTGTGGTAGGAAAAGGTGCATCATCAAGAAGAATAACTGTAGCACTGAGAGGATTGTCAAACAAAATCTATTCAAGAACCTGGGGGAGCTTCACAAGGAGTGACTGAGGCTGGAGTCAGTGCATCAAGAGGCACAGACAGATCCTAGCCATCTTACCTGGGCTACAGAGAAAAAGAGCTGGACACTTTCTCAGTGGTCCAAAGTCCTGTTTTCAGATTAAAGTAAAGTTTGCATTTTATTTGGAAGTAGGACCCAGACTTTGGAGGAAGAGTGGAGTAGCACAGAATCAACGTTGCTTGAAGTCCAGTGTGATGTTTCCACAGTTAGTGATGATTTGGGGTGCCAGGTCATCTGCCGGTGTTGGTCCACTGGGTTCTATGAAGTCCACAGTCAACACAACCATATACCCGGAAATATTAGAGCACTTCATGCTTCCTTTCGCTTCATGCTTCCTTCTGTTGACAAGCTTTACGGATTTGCTGATTTCATTTTCCAGCAGGATTTGGTATCAGCCCACAGTGCCACCGGTACCAGAAGCTGGTCCAATGCCCAGGATGTTACTGTGGTTGATTGGCTACCAAACTGGCAGGATCTGAACCCCATAGAGAATCTATTGAGTGTTGTCAAGAGAAAGATTGTTGACACCAGAACCAACAAAGCAGACAACCCAAAGGCCACTATCAAAGAAACCTGGGCTTCCTTGACAGCTCAGCAGAACCACAGACTGACCGCCTCCATGCCACGCTGCATTGATGCAGTAATTCATGCAAACCGCAAAAAATTTAATAAAAAGAAAATAAGAGTTTTCCTTCATCTCCTGTTTTTTTGGCTTTTCCTATAAACAGAGTGATGCAATAACTACATAGAAGGCTTTTGGTTTTTAGAATATTGTTTCTGTTGCCCAAAACACGGTTTTCAATAAATTATTAAATCCAGCTGACCAGCTAAAGATGCATTTATTTTAAGACTTGTATGCCTCTCAACCAGTGGTGTCAACAGGGGTGTCTGCTTTACTTTATCGAAAGAGTTTAGCTTACAGTAGAACCTCATAACAACTACTCCCTCACAAAGTCAGGGTAAACCTGTAAGCTTATCCCTAAAAGGCATCATGGCATCATTAAAAGGTCAGCAGCATTTAAAAAATTAAAGTAAGTCTGGGGAAAAAATAATTTCTCATGAAGACTGCAAAATGAGGCAGGGGGCAGTCCTTTAGTTTTCTGTAGACTTGTCTCTGTTCAGGATGTGGACTGTGGTCAGAAACAGAAACCAGAAACACCTTGACTGCAGCGGGATTTCATGATGAACGGGACAGAAACTTCAGAGGGGATGCCCCGCCCGGCTTCACATCGCCTAGTTCTTCTTCTGCTGCTGTGGGAAAGTGAAGGTCACATGACTCAGTGAAACTGACATGGAGACGTCTTGCCATGATGGCAAAGCTGAAACTGATAAGATGGAGCTAACAAGCAGTGGAACACCAAGTTCTGTTTTTTGTTACTGACTTCTCTTATTTTAACCTTCAACGTTCATTTTGATGTTCGGATTTAACAGAAGTGAAAATGTTTATCAGTTCTCACTCTGACACAGATAACTCAAGTGTTTTAAAATTTCTATTTTCGTTAAGGTCATTGCCATGTACAACACTTATAACATTTTTTTGCTTTTCAACAATATTTGTGAGCTGACCAATGCAGGACCTTGACTTATAGGTTAGCTAAAGAAAAGTGAATGGAAAATTTTATTTAGTTTATCGACAAAAATAAAACTGACTCATATCAGCACAATCGTGAAGCCATTCTTGGAAAGCTTAAACTACAAAAGAATAAAAATCAGCAAAAAAGCACCCTCCTAAAGTTAGCTTCTATTTAAGCACACTGTTGCACAGAGCAAATGAATCGAGTCAGACAAGACTAACATTCACAGAGAATCCAGGTAATACAAGAGAAATCTTTATGCACAGTGCTGATTTTTATCACATCCCTCAATCAGTAGAATCAAGCCAGAAATGCAGAGTCTGGTTCCAAAAACAGTCAAAGTTGCAACTGCTAAAGACATTAGGCATTAAAATTGGTGGGTAAAGAGGACTCAACTGCTGATAATTGATGGTAAAGCCCAAATTTAAAGAATTTGTCAAAAGATTAAATCAAACCCATGGGAGTAACCAACCGACCAATTCAAAACAAGGGAAACCAGCATGTATTCACACTGACTTATAACAGTGTTGCATCCAAACATGTATGGGGGTGTTCCTCAAGGCTCCACTCTAGGGCACTGTAATTTAATATCTATGTGATACACCCAGCTCAGATTATAGGGAACTAGAACATGTTATACAATATCTATGCTGATGACATACAAGTTTATATTTCTGTATCACTATTTGACCAAAGTCTATTATAACCACTGAGTCAACCACCTAAAACAATGCTAGAATAAAGGGTTTCCTATCACAACATGATGTAGAAAAACAGGTTTTTAGTTTTAGTAGTAGTCTCTCAGTGTTCCGATGGCTTGAACTAAACGTAGGGAGGCAGAATCTGGTTTCTATGCTCCTCAGCTGTGGAACAAACTCCCTGGAAAACCTGAGATGTGCAGAAAATGTCGGCTCGTCTAAGACTGAAAATACCACTATTTGCTGCAGAGTTCTTATAAAGGTCAAATATTGTTTTATCAGTTTATTTGTGTCTTGATTAAAGAGCTGACGTGATTTCTTGGTTGACACTTTCTCAGTCCATTGTGACGTAAAACTGGGTTCAATGTCCTAGAATCTTCCAGTTTATGAAATGTCTGAGCCTGTATGTATATGCATGTATATATGTGTGCCTGTATGTATAATTGTGACTCTGTGTGGATTTGAGAAAATCCATCATAAGTTTAAATTTGTACAACCAGTTCTTGATTCATGACAATAAAGAAGTTGTATGCTGCTTCAAATAAATCTCTAAAAGTCCCACATTCCTACCACATTGAAGCTAATTTTTAGTGAATATAAACATTTTTCAATTTTTCTGCTTTATTCATTTTGTGGAAAATGTGCATTACCATGAAAGTCTTATTAAAGAGCTGACATGTGATCCTCTTTCAGCCATGTTGGAAATGATCTGTCCTTTTCACAGGTCTCTGTTCAAGGAGCTGATGGCCAGTAATGACTTAATAAAACCTGAACCATGTCAAAGAGAAATAAAATAAATATGCAACCAACAACTAAATGATAAGAAGATGCAGAGGACCTGCATAGCGGGTTGGAGCGTTGAATATTTCATAGTACAGAATGTATTCTCTGTTTCTTTCCCACACATCTTGGTCTTCCTCAGATCCTCCTCCATGTGTAAAGATGCGGCTCCCACACAGTCCTCCTGAGCAACATTGTTCATTTAAATCCCTTACCGCAGACACACTTGCTGACACACACACACACACACACATCTCTCACACACACACAGAGGATGACCTCTGCATTGTGACAGTGCACTGAGTCATCAGCCTTAGATAACAGATCAGACAGGAGGGGAGTGGTGAATCTTATACTGATACAAATCAGGGATAAACAAGACGCTGTAGAAATAATAAGAAAAAAATAAGAGGATTGTTATACGAAATAGAATTATGCAACTAGAACATGAAAATGCAGAGAGCATTGCCTGTGCTCAAGCAAGATGCAGACAGAGAGCTGACAGGAATAAGACAGTGATGTTCGGGTTACAGTGCGAAAGATAGACAATAACCTGTTTCTTTTTGGAGGTTAAACATTATATTCCGCTCAAGTGAGCATGGGAAACAACAGAGGCATATGTATTAAAAAATAGGCCAAATAATTAATTAAATAAACATCTAGAGAGCAAAAAAGCTTTTTTTTTCTTAAGTTCAGGAAGGTGTCTGTGTTTGAATAAGGCTAGATCAACCTTCCCCTCAGCAGGAGATTGTCCTGCAGCTTGAAGTTCTTGATAATTCTGTTTTTTCAGCTGCAATAGGCCATGTGATGATGGCTGGATGCTGTCATCAGGACAAAAATAAAGGAGACATTGAGACAGTCATTTCAAAAGAAAAAATCATTTGAAGCGTTAAAGAAAGTCATTTTAAAAGTAAAAATATTCCTTCACTGATAAGATTACAGGCCGGAACACTTTTTGCCAAGGACTGAAGCTGTATACTTCTGGACATTTCATGGTATGTCAAAGAACCTTATGTTGTCTAGTCATTGAAATTGAAGCTTATTAAAATTTGCAGGCAATAAAAACAACCTTGTCAGCCATAATTCTAGATGCTGTGATCTACCAACAATGTGAACTGTCACCAAACAGAGGAGAAGCAGGAAAGAATTAAATTAAATTGTGAAACTTTAATATTCATTTCAAGCCCAAATAAATTAGATGCACTCAGGTCATCTAAAGAGTTAAACCTCTGCAACCAGAACCATATTCTGGATGAGATCGGGATGTCCCACCAACACCAACGCTGAGGAGCATCAGATGCTTTCATCAAAGTGCCGATCTCAGTCACGTTGTGCAGAACTTACTTGCAGTACTTGTGACATGCAGTAACTTGTGATTTCTGTCATTGCAGCCAACAGGGCAAGACTACACATGTGAAAATCTAAGCCCTCAAATAAAACCCATGAACATTATGAATGTCATGTGATAGCATCAGCCTCAGACTGAATGTAGTGAACTTCCTCAGACCATCCAAGTTCAAGTTTAGTTTCTCTCTGAGAGTTAAACTGATGGATTACCTTTGATATTCTGTGATAAAGTAAATGTTTTATGTGATAAGATCCGTTTGGGTAAACTGGAACGTGGTAGTTACAGTCCTAATGCTGACATTTATTTATTTTCAGCTGGACTGAGCCATGAAAGTCAGCCTTCGGTATGATCAGTTCCCACCCTAATGACATCAGAGGAAAGATTCCTGTACTTTTATTGTCATGGTTTATAGAGAAGCTTTGCTAATATGGCCTGTGATTTATGTCCTAACACCTACTATCAGTGTAAAAACTAGTTCACATTCAAACACCACATATCATCATCTTTCAGGGCCACAAAACTACACCTGGAAAGTATAAAACATAAATAAATCACAGTCTGGCTGTGTTCAATAATTTTAACAGTCACTTATCTGATGCAAACAGAGCCTTTCGAACTGTACCATCTTTTTATTTTCATAAATAAACATAACTTAAAAAGAATAAAATACCTTTCCTATGGGAACCTGTAGACTGACTGAAACTATTTCAAACTCGGCTTCAAGGTGAACAGCAACCTAAAGCTGCCATGGCTAAGGCAGAGAGCTCCAGCAGCTGTACACATTGTGGTTTCACATTGCTTTATGCTTTTTTTGTCCTCTTTTATTGTAAAATATTTGCTGATGTCAGCAGATCGTGTTAAATCAATTGCTGCTCTCTCCAAATGTCCCTCCATATGTTTCCTTTTTCTTTGTGTCTAAGCCAAATTAACCCAAGTGTTTAACTGCAGATGCTGCTTGGGTTTTTTTTAATTGTCCTTTTCAAGAAGTGATTGTTCAGGGCCAAATATGTTCTTGTGAGAAAATGAACTTGTTGAGTTTGAGTGACGTGACAGATGGTGTCTTCAGACCGAAGTCATGTCATACCTACGTTACTATAGTATAATAAACCCTACACAGGTAAAACACAAACTGTTTATGTGGAAAACAGTGAGACTTACACAGCCACTGCAACTGAATGGGTTTCTAGTCTAAGGTCGGCTATTCTACTGATATAGTTGTTCAGGGAAATGAGTGCTGAAGGCTGTGGCTATCAGAGTAACAATGCTGGTCAGCACTGGAGCAGAAATTATAATGTCTATCTAAATGCTGCCAGAATTTTGGTGCTTTTATTGACAGAGTTTGTTTAAAGCAGTGATTCACCGCTGTGGGGAGTTACCCATGGACAAGATCAGGGGTGTCAAACTCCAGTCTTTAAGGACCGTTGTCTGACAAGTTTTAGATGTATCTCTGGTACAAAACACCTGAATCAAATGGCTTAATCGCCTCCTTAGCAAGCCTTTAGGTTCTAACGACCCTGCTAATGACCTAATTATCTGATTCAGGTGTGTTAAAGCAGGAACACATCTAAACACTCCAGGACAATGGCCCTCGAGGAGAAAAAGTTTGATAAATGTGGACTAGATCACCACAGAGTGCTTTTAAATCTCTATTGATGGTGCTGGTTTGCTAGTCTCAGGTTACTGCAATGACTTAACATTTCTCCTGATGTTCATTTTCCCACTGGAAAAATCGCTTAATAAATCTCCAATTTGAAAATTTACACTGGAACTGGAGACTTTTTTTCCCCGCATTTTTATGTATTTCTCAACATGGAAATGAGCATAATTATCATCAGATACAAACCTGAGCTCAACTGACATGAAAAACATGAAAAAAATCTTGATCTGCCCTTTAAAGCTAGTTTACTGCACTTAATTGTGAAGTTATTTAAGCCATTTCCAGCCAATGCTGCACACTGACTGTTCTAAAACTGAAAACCCCTGCTATGCATCTTAACTTTGCACATTTTTTTGGTCCAGGTTGTTGTTCAGAACCTTTCCTTTGACCAAATCTGTGCAGGATGGCGTAAAACTGCATAAGAAGCTGGTCTCTGTTCCCCTCAGCTTAAAGTCTTTCCTCTCCAGTCTCATGATGGAGTGTGATGGTTTGTTTTATTGAGGGTCCGATTGGCGGCAGAAACACCTTCAGCTCAGATTACTGCAGAGTTTAGTCAGCATATTAATGTGGGCATGAGATGAGAGCAGAGAGTCGCTCATCTGCACAGAACAGACATTAAAAACAAATAGAGGTTATTCATTTATGCAAGAAAAGCATCTCATCTGCTCAACTGGGTGTGTTTGGGTCAGAAAAAAACCTGGATCTCTATGTTCCTACTGAGTTAAAACATTTTCGGATATTGCTGTTCTAACTATCCTCCACCCTCCAGCATTAAGTGGTTTTACAGTGACTCACTGTTAATGCCTCACATTTCTGCAGTCGCCAATAAAAGGTGTTCAGGCTTCTCAAGTTGAGCTGGACGAATTGAGATATATCATCATGATGGTTTCTGTTCTACTGATTCTGTACAGACATCTAATGGCTCAACAAAGAGAGTGTGGAAAACAGGAATGTCAAGTATGGGCCGTATCCAGAGAACAAACCGACGCTGCTCCCAAATGACCTTTTTCCTGTCTGCTTAACGGCTGAAGCTGACTGGCTGACAGGAAGGAATGTCTTTGTGAGGAACAACGAGACCAAAACTAAATATCAATTTGCAATAATTGAAATATGCAGAACATCTAGCAGGAATCAAGTTATCACTTACTGCAGATCTCTGCTGTCCTACGCTTGCACTCCAATTGAATCAATTAATGCAGAACTACTTTATTTTCCTTAACTTAGATGTTAAAGCAGCAGAATGTAAAGCTGTTTCTGTACAACAATTCTCAGTGAATTGGCAGGAAATTCAATGAACAACAGCAAGCTGTAATTTACTGTCCTGTTTTGTATTTTATGTTCTTACAATGCAGTTGAGTTGGACTCATTGTTCCTATTAATCACTGATTGATGGACATCATTTCGGTGTTTAGTGCAGCTGATCAGTGCTTCTCTGGATGCATACACCAGACTCCATTCCAGCCTTTGAAGCAGAATCTAAAAATAATCCTCCGAGTGGTTTCCAAACAAACTGCAGCCAAACAGTCTACAGGAAAAAAATCCTCAGTCTTTTTGAGAGGAAACTGTGCACACTGGCCTCTGTATATCGAGCACAGAGTCTATGTGTCGTCAGCAAATGGATCTGTGGGGTTTGTTCAGTTTTATTTCAGGAGTTGGTGCTTAGCAGGTGATCCAGATGTGATATTCGGGACCTGAAATGACCCATGCTGGATGAGCAGGAAAGTGTCTCCATGTAAGGAAACAAAGCGGCGCAGCACTCTGTGGCTCATGACGGATGTTTTCTGCATTGTTTGAATTCTGTAGTAGGACCACATGTTTATCGGGTCTGTCTGAGGTGATGTCACGATGTCTGTTTACTCCAGCGTGTGATGGTCCACGTACATGCTGCTCTCTGATTGGCTGTTGGGTGGCCAGTAAGTGAACAGGAAGTAAGAGGCTTAAGGTAAACAAACCAGCCAACAAACGTGAAACATTTTAGATTAAGTAACAAAACCTTCACAAAATCAGTAGAAGCAAGACATGGAATCTGAATAAGCCACATTTAGGGACTTCTAGGAGCTGTGACCCAAAGGTCATTGGTGGCTGCCTCAGTGGCAAGTGGACCCCGTTGGTGGACACAAGAGGTGATGGAAGCTGTTAAGTGGATGTTGTTTCAAAGGGTCTTTGGGGACCCATGAAAACCAATTCAATTTGACAATTCAGGGAGGCTTGTCAGAAGGACCTCTGTTTGGCCTGAAGGATGTTGGTGAAAGCCAAAAACTCATAAGATGAAATCCGGGACCATCCCTGGCGATGTATGGTTTGGGTGGGGCACTGCTGACCTAAACGGAGGATATTGTCGGTCAGTGGACGGAACATCTTGAAGATCTACTTAATTTAGTCAGCCTGTCCTCGTGGAGAAGGTAAAGTCTGAGGACTAAAGAGAATGCAAGTTCATCACCTTTATGAAGGCCACTGAGGTCGGTAAGGTAGATAAATTTCTCTTCCACTACCTCCATCATCCAAACACTTTGGGGTCCAAACATTTTAAATCAACTGACAACTGACTTTCATTTTAACAATAATTTTTGTTTTTTAACAACTGCTCAATTATTCATCTGCCCATGAAATCATCTGCTGAACAGGAAACTGCAAACCAATTTAAGATCCAATAATAAATGCACTTAGTTCTACCAAGACGTAGTGACGTACGTCTTGGTAGAACAGTTCTGCTCTCCTTGTGCTTGTGGCAAACAGGGCTTTCCTTAAGTTGTTCTTCTCTTCCATCTAAAAGTATTTCTGCCACAGCTTCCATGCACTCTGTGATCATTTCCCAGTCACTGAAGTCACAGGCTTTTTGTGTTTTTCTAAAATCTGCTGTTTGTCTCTTTAGATTTCCACCCTTTATAAACCCAACTGGAAGTTAAAAAGAAAGTGTATGCTTCTGTCCATTCATCTTTAAATGTGTGTTCTTCATAATCCACTTTACGTTTATCTGACAAAGCCATCTTCTTTTACTCACTCATCTGTGCAACACCATGTCATTGTACTATCAGCAAGAGTGAGCTCCCCAGCTAGTAACTTAACAGCTATTAACAGAAAGGTTAATAACGCCACAGTGCACTACACTGATGGCTGGAGGCGGGGCTTCAGCCGCCATGGCTCCAGCAGTCAGTGGATCAGTGGAAACACAACTGGTACCGTACAAGAGTAAAGCAAAACCGAGTGGAGCGGAGCCGCACCCGCACCGCCTAAAACGAGCCGGTTAAATAGGGGCATTAGCAACCCACATTCAAGGACCCTGCATAGCTTCTTCTTTGTCATTTTCCAGCGATTGGCACAATACAATGATGTGGTGCATTACTGCCACCAGCTGGCTTGGAGTGTGGACCAGAATGTTACTGACCCACGTAGCTGTCCATCGCAGCCTGTTCAAAGGTCAGGCCCAGCAGCCGGCAGGACTAAAATGTCTACATCTACAGAGTATATGAGACAATGTTTTGTGGTCCGGACAACATGCTCTTTGGGTCTGGATTCGGACCGGAGTCCGGGGTTTGGGGACCCCTGGACTAGAGGGAGTGTTGCAACTATCAAGGGAAAAAATTTCTCAGCGATCCTCTGGTCCTTCTGTACTCATGTTTTTTGTGGATCTGGAGAAATTTTACAACCTGTCCCTTGAGGTACTGATACCGTACGAGGGACAAATGGCTGCAAACATCAATGAACTAAAATGATGTTGGAAAAAAAACTGGTGTGACAACATTCTTTCCAAAGATGGTTCTGCAGGCTGGTTCTGCAGGCAATCATGGGGTGTACTTTTTGACACAGTTTTTGTTTTCATTTTCATGACATCTTTGTTTGTGGAGCAGACCCTGGTTGTGTTTGGGGTCATATTTAATTCACTTTAAAACCTGGTAAGGATCAGATTGTAATCTCCTGAAATGTTAAAACCCTGAAGAACAGTGAATGTTTTTTTTCCATGACTACATATCTGAGTTTTAAGCCAATTTCATGTTTTAATGATGTTGCGTCAGACTGGGAGACACGCAGGATGCTCAGTTGGGTCTAACCAGCTTTGTGTCTCTGTGGACTCTGAGGCTGTGCAGCTGATGTGCTGCAGGGTGTCGCTGCAGAACAATAACAATGGAAAATATTTCTGGTATTTGGATGTTTCCATGCTCTGCAGGTCTTTCTCTCACTGACCCTGACTGCTCTCTGTTGTTTTCACAGAACTTCCAGTCATGCAGAGCAAGTTTTACTGGAAAAAGACAGAATCTGTCCAGCTGATGGTTCCCTGTTATACCACAGGTCTGGAGCGCAGGAGGAGGAGACTGTCCGCCGTTGGATGCCCTGGAATTGTTTTCACCAACATATCTAACAGAAACTGTGGAGACGTCCAAGTTTCAGAGCTTTTAGTCAGAACAAAACGAAACTAAAGCTGCAGGAAAGTGTGAAGTGAATTTTTGTTCTGTGGCATCTAAGCAGAACTCTCCGACCTTGACCTCATCCGCAGGTGATGTTTGTATGTTTCCATCCTTTTCGTTAACAGTCAAGTTGCACTAAAATACATTCAAATTCAAAAATACTTAATACTTAATTAAATGTTGTTGTAGGTCATATTATGCAGGTTTCTTCAAGGAGCCGTTGCTGATGGCTGTGGGCAGGAAGGATCTCCTGTAGAGGTCTGTCTTACAGCAGATTTGAAGTCGCCTCTGACTGAAGACTCTCTGTTGCTGTACAGTCTGATGAAGAGGATGCTCAGGGTTCTCCATAATGTTCTTCATTTTATGAAGAATCCTTTGCACAATGATCTCCAGAGGTTCCAGAGGAGTCCCCAGAACAGAACCAGCTTTCTTTATAAGCTTATTGAGCTTTTTTAAGTCCCTGGCTCTGATGCTGCTACCCCAGCAGATGATGGCAGAAGAGATCACACTGGCGACCTGTCCAGGGTCTCCCCTGCTTCTCGCCAGTAGACTGCTGGACATAAGCACCAGCTCCCCGTGACCCTATACAGAAGACGCGGTTATAGAAAATGAATGGATGGATTTTCAAAAGTAAATATAATGTAACACATTTATGCATCAGTTGTGAGGTTATTCTGCAGTCAGCAACCTGCCCGTTTGTTCTTCCATTGTTTACATGTGAACTTGTGCTTCCTGTTTCCTCTGGAGCAAAATTGTGAGTTTGTCACTTTAATTAGATAAAAGTCAGATAAAATGCAACCTGAGTGTTCAGACATTGGTTGCTTTAAAAAATATCAAATACATATCCAGTTTCAGTCCACATGGGTCCTAGGTCTGTTTAATGTTAATTGGACTTGTGCTGCTCAGACAGTCATAAAAACAACAGTTCCAAATGTGGCAAAAAGCCAGATTTGGGTAATCCCACCTTCTAAAGCCTTGTAGTGTGAATTTAGTAATTGTGCAATCAATCAATAATCATGCAACCATCCTACATGTGGGGCAATTGCACAATACGACCACTCAGCTTTATGCAAACCCAAAATGCGCCCCTTTTTAATCTCCACCTAGTGCTGGTAATGCTGTATGTTGCCTAAACTTCACATTCTCTGTGTCTGAATCTTCACTGAATCTTCACTGAATCTTCACTCAGATTGTCAGATGCTCCAGCAACTCCCTGATTTCTTTCTAATCATGCACGTTCTTCCCAACCAAATCATTTACATCCTTATAGCCAGTCTGCATATTTACCAAACCATGTCCTGATCATATCATGTCCTCTAAGTTACATACAGTCAATTTGCTGTCTAAAGCAGAATTAACAAACATCTTGAAAATGTAGATAAACATCATAAGATATGGTTATTTTCAGGAAAAGATGTTTACAAATTTTACTGCTGGTAAAGATAAATGGCTCCAAGACTGGGAAAACTGAGGGAGGAATCTTCTGTTGATGTTTTTCTCACGTATTTCACAGAAAAAAAATTTAACGGGAGACTAAAATTCCCCCCAGAGGTCCATGGACTGAAATCATTTCCAAACCCTCAGACAGCTCCCCACCTCCACTTCCTCCTCCCATCTCCCCACACAAACACTCCTCCCTCGCCGCTCGTTGGATTGTTTCATGGCGTTAGATTTATTCCCACTGACGTCAGCAGCAGGAGGAGTAGGTCATCACTGTGTTTGCACAAAAGAGGGAGGAGAGGACATAAATGAAGGAGGCGATTAGTGAGAGAGGCGGTGGGAAACATGAGGGTAATAAGGAAATAAAACAAACAGATTAAAAGTGAAGATGGGAGGCGGTGATGAAAAAAAGCTTTCATAAAAGAAATCCCTGAAAGAAAAAGACAATAACATAAAGAACAACGTACCACCTGAAGAAAATGATAAAAAAGTAAAATTCAAAAGCAAAACAGAAACTCAGGAGACAAATATTTTATTTATTAAAACAGAAAAAGAAAACAAATGCAAACAGTTGGACCATTACAGCATGCATTAGAAGAATAGCCTCTCTTACAAATTCTCTGCTTTTCTAATTTGCGCACAATATTACTGAATTACAAACTACGTTGCATTAATTTATTGAAACAGTCGTTGCAGATACTGAGACGGGTTCTGCTGGAGGTTTCTTCCTGTTAAAGCCGAGTTTGCTTTCCAGAGTCGGGTAACTCATTTGTTTGAGCTGTTTCAGGAACGGACCCGCTGCCTGGAGTGTTCCAGGTGAACTAATTGGGACCACCTGAGTTGGTCCTTCATCCCTGAATAAAGGCCTGGGTGCTGCGTAGCATGGGGGGAGTGTGCTTAACTCTCCCCCTCTTTGCCGTGTTTATCTTCCAGGTTTGGATTTGTTTGGGTTTGCTTAATTTAAAACTTAACATTTACATTCAACATTGTCACACATTCACATTGACACGACTGATTTTACTGACTCCATACACAGAACTATTGTTAGTTTTGTGTTAATTTCTTTATAATAAATATGTTGTTCTCTGGTGTCCTTTCCCTTCTCTGTCATAACCAATGAGCCAGGTTGTGACAACGGCCACCACACGCATGCTACGTCAGAAAAATTGCTGCAAGGTTAGCAACTCAATGCAATCCCTGTCGCCTGCTCAGTGTGAGGAAATGCTGCAGAAGTCAGTGATTAAAGGCAATCTGTTGTGTACAATAAAGATTTAAATAGCTGTTTTTCTATTTAAATGGGTTCTGTGTGTCTGGTAACATGCCTAAAGATGTCATATCTTGTAAATTGGCACCATATAAATAAAAATTGCATTTTATTAGAAAAAGGCTTCTAAAATTGTTTGACATTTAAAGATATGTTTTACTTAGTAAAATAATTGTATCATTATATAATATTTTTTCATCTAGCAGTCTTTTTACATCTGAATGTTTTTTACTCTCACACACTGGTCCTCCCCCATGCAACACCCCCTGAACCCCCAGAGTTTTCATACCAACAGCCCCCACTGAGGCAGAGGAGGCACACAGGGAAGAACAGAAGAGAGCCATGCCGCCTGCCTCAGCTGCTAATGCTGATGATGTTGACAGAGAGGATGATGTTGGTGTAGGAGGTTGTGGTTCTGCAGATATTCTCAGCAGTAAAAACAGTCCAATGCCCAGAGGTGTGAAGTTAGTTATACACCTGAGCTGGTAGGTCAGGTTTCACACCTTTTTATGTGTGAAAGTGCTCATTCGGCCACTGTTCCCATAGCCTGCAGGTTGCTGGTTGTACTGGGACACACGACTGCTGCTACCATTTGACACTCCACTAATGCCTCTCCTCCTACTGCCACTCCTACATTAGTTTTTACTCACTGATTGTGTTCTCAGCTTGGTGTGAAGCGATTTAAAGATCTACTTCATGTTTACTGGTGAAGAGGTTATGAGCTCGGTGGGAGCACTGGTTCTGTTAGGCTGATGAAGCTGATATAATTCATCCTAAGGGAGCAGGAAGTACTGTCTCACTGACCTCAGGTCAGCAGATTGAGATAAAAATTCATGCAGTCCCGAGACTTCAGTGCCATTTCGACCTGACCTGCACTAATTGGTGTAGTTTTTTAATTACGTGCCCCCAAAATATGACCAGAACTGAAGAACCAACTTTTTAAAGCCCATCTAAGAACAGATACTAAAACCCATAGAAACACATCACACCTTAACACAGATTGTTTATAAATGTTTACGTTTTCCAAATGTTTTGGGGACCTACAATGACTCTGTCTTAATTTACGACACATTCAGAAAAAATCCAAGCTTTAATTTGAGTACATTTATTAGGGAATTAGGGAGAAAAATCCCAAACCCAGAATAAAAGTTCCTAACAAAATAACTGGTGCCTCACTTATTGGAATTCCTAAACATTCTTATAGAATAAATGTATATGTATAATAAACATATAATAAATGTATAATAAAACAACTTAAGCATCTTTGTCATTTAGATTTGATGTTTTCAAGCTCATGACAATGTTTAAGTGTGATTTCCGGTTTCCCTGAGTTTTAAGTAGAGAAGTCTATTTCAAAATGGCGAAGACAAGAGAACATGCCATTCAACTAAAACAGAAACATCTTGCTCCTATGAACTTGCTTTCATCTGCAGTCAGCACAACATTTAATAAGTTTAAAACTACTATCCAAAATAAATGATTAATGTGGAAAAGCCCCTCATGCTCGATGTTAAGCATGGTGGAGGATCTGTGATGCTGTGGGCCAGTTTCTCTTCCAGAATCATTGTTAGAGCGCATGTCATCCTGGGTTTCTTTAAATATCAGGTCATAAAAAACTGAAAATGGGTCATCACTGGGTCTTTTAACAGGAAAATGATCCAAACAATAAAAATGATTAACACAGAGATGGTTCACCAGACCCAAATCCAACAAAACCAGATCCAACACAAAACCAGTGGGCTGAGCATAAGAGAACAGAGCATTAGACAATGCCCTGGAGTCTGTGTGAAGAGGAATGGTCAAAAATCTCTCTCTCTGTACCCAGCTGGTAAAAGTCGGATGTACAAAGTATAAACAGTGAGTGTGGAGCTCACCGGATGTTAATTGACATAATTCTTCACACAGTGACACAATAGTTTTAGGGGGTCATGAACTGTGATGGTTGTATGGGTTGGAGTGACTGTAGAAAGCAAGCACTGGAACTGGTGGAAACCCCACCACCACCTTAAGGTGCCGTAATGTTGTCTGAACCTAATGAAACCCAAATGCATGACTGTGTCAGAGGCGTGAAGCTGCAGGAGGACAGTGTGAGAACTTCGTACCTGACCTGGTCCTCATCAGCGGGAGGGTCAGAAGTAACATGGCCTCGTTTTCATTCTTCACCTCGTCTAATCACACAAACACAGGCTGACCTGCGCTGAGGCGTCTCAGTCACACCTCAGGTGTTTGAATCAACACACAGGCTGAAGTTCTTCTCACACTCACAGATCTGGTGGTCCTGAGAACAAACTCTTCCTCAGACCTCAAACAGGTCCATTAAACGACGAGGGAATCTGGAGCCATCTGAGAGATTTGAACATCAATCTGGCTGATTTCAATCCTTTTATTTGAACCTCAGATTCAATTTTCTCTCAAATAGCTGAAACCGCTTTTAAATTGAGTTGAGTCTGAAAGTCTGAATCAAAGACCCCCTGTCAAACTAATCTGGATAATTATTTCAACATTTATTACATTAATTCACTGACTAAAAAGGAAAGGGTCACATTTGAGAGCCTGAGTTATTCCATCATTGAAAATGACTCCGACAATTTCAGCGTCCACAGTATTTAGTGCAGGTGCATTTTTATAAACCCCCACACTGCCTTTGCTGGAGAACAGGAGTTTCAGTGAAGTCCTCGCTCTCACTTGGCCTCTCAGCTGGTCAGGTGTGAAAGTCTGACACCAACACACCCCAATGTCTCCCTGAGGGTGGGGTGGGGGTGACCTGACCTCCCCCATGGTAAAGCCTGGGAAATCACATCCAGTAACAACAACAGTCCCATCTGTAGCTCTGCAGTGCCTAACCCTGCAAATAATCCAGAATATTTGCAGAGAAAATAATGTGAATCAATTCTGGATCCTAAAAGACAGTGTGTTGAAATTTATTTAAATGAAAATGTATTATTTAATTTGAATAATTATGATTTAAATGCAATTAAAAATGTTATTAAAATGTGACTTAGTTTTATTTTAAAACTAAAAAAGGATTAATTTAGCAGAAATTAAAACATCCATCCATTTTCTATAGCCGCTTCTTTCTTACTGGGTCCTGGGGAAGCTGGTGGTCTACGGGCGAGAGGCGGGGTACGCCCTGGACAGGTTGCCAGTCCATCGTAGGGCAACACAGACACACAGGACAAACAACTCTAAGGGCAACTTAGAGAGACCAGTTAACCTAACAGTCACGGTCTTGGTCTGTGTGAGGAAGCCAGAATACCCGGAGAGAACCCACGCATGCACTGGGAGAACATGCAACTCCATGCAGAAAGACCTCAGGCTGGGACTTGAACCCAGGACCTTCTCGTTGCAGAGCAACAGTGCTACCAAAAGCACCACCGTGCAGCCCAGAAATGAAAACAGAATAACTTTGAATAATTTATTTGTATGACAATAAAAAACAAAAACATGTTTGCATGAAAAAAATAATGTCACCCCAAAATAACAAAAAATGATGTGATCATAGAAATTGTCAAAATTCTGAAATAAAACAATAGTAATGGGCCAAAACTAAGTCAAATGAAAAGAATTAACCAAATAAATAAATACAATCCTGAAACAGTTGAAAAAGCTTTCAGATGAAACTATGAATAAATAAATAAATACATTTGATTTTAATAAAACTGCATTAAAATTGCTTAAATGTAAATTGATATATTTAAACATGTTTGCAGTCCTTAAAGTACATTAGGCTTAGATACAAGCTAACAATCTTAAAAACTGCATAAACATTTTACCAAACAAACAAAACATTTTACTAATGAATTCATTTTATTTGTGTTCCTGAAACATTACAATAATTTCCCAGTTTAAGGCTCAGAATCCTTGCAGAAAAGTTCTTGCAGAGACCATAAAGCAAATCTTTCTGGTCTTCTTTATTATGACTGACGGCATCTCTGCTGCTTCTAGTGAACATGGTCAAAAGAATCTTTAAACATAAGCCATGCAAAGATTCAGTCTTTTACCACAACTTAACTATGGTTGAGACCTTTAAAGGTCACGTTTTTAAAGAAGGAAAGGATATGGGAACAAATTCTTCAGTTTCCCGTAACTTTCAATCTGTTTCTTTGACCTTTTTGTAATTTGTAGTCGGAGCAGAAGCTCAGTTTTGAAGTCAGATGAGTGTGGTCGGTGCTATGTTCACTGTTGCAGGGTGCAGTGGTCGTTTCCCGTCGTGGAGCTGCTAGTTTCTTTCTTTTCCATAAAGGCTTCTGTAATTACTGGTGTGCAGCAGTTAAAATCTCTGCTCAGATTCCCGCTCCTTGTCTCTGCCTTGGATCAGAACGTCCAGGTCTTTCTGGGAACAGCGACCCTCCCACAGTGCTCCTCAGTCCCTCCAACTCAACACTGATGTTCTGCATGAAGAAAAAAAGAGAAACACAACACAAGCAAACACGGATATTTAGCATTTCTCTGAAGTCAGGACAGAAGCTCTGCAGAGAAACATTAAACAAACAGGTCTGAGAAGTTCTCTGAAAAACCAGAGGATTGTTAAACTGATTCTTAATCGGTCGATTAAAAAGGAAAATTAAATAGTAGCTTATTAATGTTTATTTTTATTCCTGATTGCAGGAAAGTTTGGTCAGCATTTAATTGATTGCTTTGAGAGAAGAAGATTTAGTGGACCTTGATTTCTGCTCATCTAAATCTAGGAGGGTAACCCTCAGATAGATGAGAGAATGGGCCACATTTGAGTTTTTGTTTTCCTGGAATGAACCACAACTGCATCAAAAACCACGGCAGAAGTCAGTTTCAGTACTTGGACTTTGTGTTTGGTTCCCAGCCTCCTTACTAATGGCCAGCTGAGATCTTTGAGAGGGTCTGTCCTGCTTGGAGGTCGTAACCCAGGTAGTTAAATCTGATCTTTGACCTCAGAGTGTCTGCTCCAAGAGGTGGAAGGTTCTCACAGTCTGAGGCGTCACAGCTTCACACCTGCCATGATGGAGTTCCTAAATGTTCTGACCTGCTGGACCTGCAGCTGCAGAGAGAAACAAACTCTGACACATGGAGGGAATATGAAAAACACACTCGGAGAAGCCAACATGACAAAGGTCTTAAAAATTCATGAATTCAAAGGATTTGTGTTTACAAGCTTAAATTTGTATATTATGGAAATGAATGTCATATTAAATGAGGGATTTTAACAGATTGTTTGAACCATTTATGTTCCACCGAGAAATATTTAACTGAACCATAGCCGAACCTCAACCACACGCTTTGTAGCCACCAACACTTCTTGGCAGAATAGGTGGAGTTGATTTAAACTAGTTGCTTTCTTCGCACACGCCATGCTTTACATTACTTGCTCTCGTCAAGTCCTACAAATGTATTCCTGCTTTCATCATCCACAACCAGTTTAGATTTGTGTTTGGGATCATTGTCCTGTTGGAGAACCCAGCCGTGTTCAGGCTTCAACCAGCTAGTGGCTGATCTGAGGTAAAGTTGAAACATTTTGAGGTAGCTTTTCCTTCTTCACTAATCCATCCACTTCACTGGCAGTGAAAAAAATCACACAGCATGATGCTGCCACCACCGTACTTGACAGATACTACGATGTTCTTGGGTTTGAAAGTCCTACCTTGACTTAAACATGCTTCTTCTAATTGTGGCCAGATACTTTGTTTGGTCTCTAAAACTGATTTCACTGTGAACAGTGACACTTTGGAAACATTTTGTCCCAGAAAAACCATTATAAATTGAGACTTTTGTACTAATTCATGTTTTATGTTATAATGATGATGCTTATAATGATAAATTATGAAACTCCACAAAATAATGTGATAATCCATGTCAATAATGAATGCACTACAGAATGTAACACACAGCAGAATCTAATATGCTTTTATATAGCCAAGAATGTAAAGAGTTTTATTGTTGATTGAGGTTTTTTATATAAACAGCCCCTGATGTACATAAAAGCACAAATAAACAGTTTTGGTGTCAGTATGCTTGAATAGATCTGACATAAATCAGGATTTGTGTTTATAAATGTGTAAACCACCTGCACCAGACTACTACCACTACTACTCACCATTCCTGCTGCTACTCTATCTTAGTGACATCACTGATGAATCACACTCTAACAATACGAGTTGTTCTGTTTTTCTTATTCATCCTTTTGGCCAGCATCCCACACCGTTCCCTTGACAACAAGCATGTCTTAGTCTCATGAGAGAATTAATACAAATCCACACATCGAGTGTGTACACAATTTATACGTTGCTCAAGCTCAGCAGATCAGTGAAAGTTTAAACATCAGCATCAACACTGCAGCCATATGTTGTAGTCACCTAAAAACATTGCAGCGTGTCGACAAGAGGCGCATTTGGTCGTCACGCTGACGGATGGCGAACCATGACAGTGAGGAACAGCCGCAGGACGGAGCTCACGGCAAGTGGAGGATGATCTGTGTCTGTGGGTGTAGGTTCTGAGTGTGGGTGACAGTTTCTGTTTCACAAGCTGCCAGAGAGGAAAAACGACAGTCATGCAGCTTCACCACAGCAATCAAAACATCATGATGATAATCAGCTCTTTGGTCTTACGCTTCACTCCTAAAACTGTGTCTCAACTGCCTGATATCTGCATGCGACGAAAAACAAAGCTGGAGATCCATTTGTTTAGTAATTGTAAAATGCAGAAGCATATTTCAGTTAAATTTGTGGAGATGAATTTTAGAAATAAGCTGATTTAGACCCACTACTCCTCCAGAACAGAAAAATAAATGCATCAAGCAGTTTGTTTTTGCCTTAGAGAGCTGCAAGTCATACAGCAGCATATAACCGAGTGTCAGCTACATACATTTGAGATAAATCCCTTTCAAAAAAGAAGAATGCAAGGAGTGCCAAATAGCGCCACCCCAGGGTGGCGCTATTTGAAGGATTATTCAGTTAAAAAAGAAACAAAAGAAAAACGCATCCGGTTTGTGCCGAGCTCAGAGTTTCAGTTCCTGCTGTGGTCGGAGAATCAGCAGAGTCGAAGTGAAGTAGTGGAGAATCAAAGTGACGTCTTGGGAGGAGGCCCTCAGTTCACAACGTCACAGATCAAAAGTTGGATTTTCCTGGCCTCATCTCATGATTGTTGAGATACAGAACATCCAAAAAGACCAGCCGTGTCTCAGACTGATAGAAACTCTTACTTTCCCTTTCAGTTTAAAAAGAATCTCAAAATCCCGTGTCTAAAACCGAAATAGAACTTCTTAAGGATGATGGTGTTTCTGCATATTGAAACAGTCAACATGTGAGATCATTCAGGATTTATCATTCTCACACCCAGCGAGTGGAGAAGCTACCTTTGACTATAACATTGCGTTGTAACCGGCTTCAAAACTGAACAAACTAAAAACTAAAGAGGGGAAGAGATGCAGCTGCAGCAAAACGTTTACTGCAACAAACTTTCTGAAAGAAAGAGAAAACGTCAACACTGTTCTCTGTACGTCATAAAAGCAACTGGAATTGCAATATGGATTTTCATGGGAAATAATCATTATGTTGCAATATTTCACAAAGAAAGAAGTAGATAATCTCACTAGTGAAACATGCATCTGATCTTGACCATGCGATGAATGGATTATTTCCTACATTTCAAAATCCAAAAGATTAAACCTGAGATGGAAAGCAAGCGATTAATGAGAAATAAAACTCACACACATTGCCTTCAATATCAGACTCTGTAACGAACTCCAAAAAATGCTCTAAATTAAATCATTGCTGCTTTTTCAACATAAATGCAATAAACTAAACTAAAAAGAGAATCAAAGAAGCAGAAAACCACACATACAAACACTGATGATCCAAAACAATGTCACATGTTTTGAGAAGTGCATAGATGGCCTTACTCAGGGCTGCACAATATCAGGAAAACATGCAATGTAGGCAAATGTGATTGTTAACATAGCCCTCAAACAGACAGTATTCAGACAGACAGTAAATTATTTCAGAACGTCCATTCTGAAAACAAAGGGAATGATATTTAACAAATAAACCAAACACCATTTAAGCAAAAATTGTATCTGGATGCAGCTGATGTTTAGGAAATAAAACAACTTTCTCGCATGGTAAATTTCCTATGGACTCTACCTGAATGTCTTAAATCCGTCCTTAAACAGCTGTGCTGTTTTAAACCACAAGTACTATCAAATATATTCCCCAACTTCCAAAATTAACGGAACACTTTTAAATTAAAGTATAATATCAAGTCAGTTCAACTCCTGGAACATTAATCTGGTTAGTTCAGCAGTAAAGGGGTTGTTAATCAGTTTCAGCTGTTTTGGTGTTGGTCAAATGAACAACAGGTTCACTAATGGGGCAACAAGATCCCAAAAACAGGAATGCTTCTGCAGGTGGAGGCCACAGACAATTTCTCCCTCGTTTATTTTACTGCGTTTCAGTAGTTTTTCATCAGACCAGGGTCAGTGTCACTGCTGGTAGCATGAGGTGAAACCTGGACCCTACAGAGGTTGCACAGGCAGTCCAACCCCACCAGGATGGCACATCAAGACATACCACTGCCAGAAAGTTTGCTTTGCCTTCCAGCACCATTTCCAGAGCATGGAGGAGACTCCAGGAGACAGGCAGTTACTCTGAGAGAGCTAGATAGGTCTGAGGTCCTTAACCCATCAGCAGGACCAGTATCTGCTTCTTTGTGCAAGGAGGAACAGGATGAGTACTGCCAGGACCGTACAAAGTGACCTCGAGCGGGCCGCTGGAGTGAATGTCTCTGACCAAACCATTAGAGACAGACTTCATGAAGGTGGCCTGAGGCCTCGACGTCCTCTAGAAGGCCCTGTCCTCACTGTCGGCACCATGGAGCTCGACTGGCATTTGCCAGAGAACACCAGAATTTGTAGGTTCACCACTGGAGCCTTGTTCTTCTCCCAGATGAGACCAGGTTACTCTGAGCTCATGTGACAGACTTGAAAGGTTCTGGAGAAGCTGCAATGAACGCTATGCAAACTACTGAGGACCATTCTGAGTTGCTGCAATGACATTTCAGCAGATTGGACCAGCCTGCAGCATCAGTGTTCAGTTTAAATTTCTCAGTGATTTCGGATTGAGCCCTCTGTGAGTTAATAATTTTCCTGACAGTACTCATTCCATTCTTTTTTCAGATCTGACGTGTTTTCAAAGTGTTCCTTCAATCTTTTCAAGCAGTGTATACTGTGCATCCCTACCCTGTTTACCTTCTCTGAGATGCAAATGTTCTACCACTGTTTCATTTTAGCAAGGTAATTTCAGGATGAAGAACCACTTATCCAAAAAAAAGAAAAGACAGACTGAGTTTAGTCATAACTGGGTTCAAGTTGTGCCTCTTCCTGAAAGACTGCAGGAAGAAGTAAGAAATCTGTTCTCTCTTCCAGCTGGGATTTATCGCTGCTTTCCTCGACACATCGCGTGGGCAGAACCTTTGTTTGCAGCAGTGGTTTGAATGGGCCATTATTATTGCTGAAAAGTTATTCCCACTTTTTTGCTGGAGCAGAAGTTTGTACAGAAACTCACGTGACATGTGCTGCATTTGGAGGGCCCAACGAGGACTTTCCAGGAGTTCTGCATATTCATTTTTCTTAGAGTATTCAATGTTCTGCATATATACAACCATTTAGTTGGTTCTTGAAGTGGATGTGTAACACAGAAGGCAGCAAAGTGACTTTTTTGCAATACTTGCCATTAGCCAGTGCTAAGTAATGCAAGTGTATTTCAAGTATTTCAAATGGCAAGTAAAATATAATATTCTCTCGTCTTTTCTTTTGGTGTTTTTGAAATTTGTTTGGTCTATGGGTCTCAAGCTCTTCAGTTCCAGTTTTTACTCCAGAGATGTAAAAGAAAATGAATGAAATTTTAAAAAATCTTCCCCAATTGTGCACACTGATTCATTGTTCTGCTCCATCCATCTAGCACAAAGAGAGTCTTAATTTATATACTGTCATTAGCTTTTTGTACTGAAAAGAATTATTCTAGTGAGCATCAAACAAGGTGGCTGTGGCATGCTACCCTGACAAAAGCATTGAAAACCTTATTACTTTGCTTGGGCTGCAGGTGAGAGAAGTCTATCCTTGACACTATTTTAGATTGTCTTTCTAGTGGTTCCTAAAATTTGGAACAACGTCGGGGGTACTTAGTTGTGTTAGCCCATTTTATCCCAGCCATCCCTGCTGAAATTGTGACTCATAAGACAAAATGCATTACAAATGCACCTCCTGCCAAAATCAGATCATATTTAGTTGCAGCTAATGAGGCGAGGATGCATCTTTCACCAACTTAGTGAGCAGTGAGGACATAAGTTTAATTAATATCACAGAGATAAATAAACTGAGACTCAAAATGATACACAGCTCTTTAATGAACAAAAATCTGAACGTTTTATGGATTGTAAATACAGAATGAAGATCACATGCTATCTGGGGCACATTGTGTGTGTGTGTGTGTGTTTGTGTGTGTTGCGTCGCTGTAACTGGAAGTCACATGACTCTAGAGAATCCCTTCCTCCCTCTCTGTCCTTATATGGTCACATTTTGTCTGACTGATGGTTACGCCCCCTGCAGGACAGACATTGGTGCGACGCCCCCTCCCTCTCCCCCTGTCCTGTCCATCCTTTTTCACACGAAGTCTTTGCTCCATAGCAGCGTGTTGCTGCTATCAGCTGACAAGGCAACAGAAAGCTTCTTGTTTCGATTATGTGGAAAAGCTTAACTTTAAAGAAGCCAACAGACACATGTTTTAAAACGACCTGCTGCATCTAATCAGAATCAGAGCTATTAGGAAGCATAAGGCTTAATTGCCCTGTTAAAGAGTCCTGATATCTCAATTAGGAACATTTTGTGCCACAATCAATCTGTGTCACCACGACAGGCTGAGACTGCAGATTAAACACCATACCTAAACGTAAGGCAACATCAGTAATAATAAGTAAGGCACACCTTTTACACAGAGCTAAAAAATGAAATAAATCCTCGGATTTAAATCCAGAGAAATGAAACAAAACAATGTTGCATTCAAAAGCAGCATTTTCACTGGATGTAAAAAAAGGTGTTGTTTGCATCAGTGAGAGCCTTGACCCAAGACAGGAACTTCCCAATTCTCTAAGTTAGATGGTGGTTCAGGGATTCTATGACCTTCTAATCCTGCTATCTATATACAGTCATAAAAACACTAAGTCCATCACATGATGCAACAGCTTGTAAAACTACCTTTAACAGCAACAGCTCAGTAGCTCAGTCATCTTTATGGCTTTTATCACTCTCTAACATAACTCTGGAGGATTCTTAGCCCAGCTGTCAGGCAGACTTCTTTAATTAATTTCATTGTAGTATGTTTGGTATACAGAAGAGTTAATGATAAACTTGATGACTGCAGGTACTTTGGCTTTCAAGCAAATCTGAATCATCAGCCCTCCACCACTGTGCTCGATCATTGGTACAAGGTATTTGCACTGATGTGCTTGGCTTGGTTTGTTGCTGCACATTATGGCCCAACATCTCTACTTTGGTCTCATCTGTCCAAAAGCCTTGTGGTTCATTCAGATGCAACTTTACGTCTCTCATCGCTGTGCTGCCTTTCTAAACCAGCCATGTTTGTTCAGTCTTCTTTGGTGGGGCGACGGTGGCGACAGTGGTAGGGGTTCTGTCAGTCTGCCCCAGGGCAACTGTGGCTACCATGTAGCTTACACCTGTCAGTGTGTGAATGTGTGTATGAATAGGTGGATGACTGATTGTAGTGTGAAGCGCTTTGAGGTCTCTGGGGACTTGATAAAGCGCCATACAAGTGCAGACCATTTACCATTTACCATCTGTCATGAACTTTAAGAACTAACATGCTAACTGAAGCCTGTAGAGTCTGACATGGTGTGTATCGGCTTGTCGTCATTTCTCTGACTTTATAATCCATTTGCTGGGAGATGACCCCTAAGAAGATTGTTAAATATTTTCTAATTGGATATTTTTTGTGTATGTAGAATGATGGTCTTCTGAAAATTGTGAAATGACATTTACAGATTCATGGGCGGCAACAGTGGCTCATCTAAGGTCATTGCTGATGTCTTTCCAGTTTGACATTGGATTTGCAATGTTTTAGATCAGTCCTGCTTTTATGGAGATGGTCAAATGATGATTAATGAATGCAATTAATAAATGGGCCTGGCTGTTGCTCTCCCTCTTACTTCCATGGAAGCAGCAAGGGTGGAGCTTCTTTTTTCCATGGCTGCTTGTGTAGTTCTGTGAACATAGTTAATTGTGAAATCTAAAAGCGATCAGCATCCATCAGTGTATTATTCCATTCTATAAATGCCAATCTGATTAAAATTAGATTCACAAACTGGAGAAAGACAATGTCATTTGCTTGTCATCAGGATCTGTTTGCATCATCTGAGAGGCACAGACCCAAGAAGCTGTAGTTTACTCCTCCACCACCCCTCTAGCCTCTTTAGAGTTTTCATAAATCTTCTGCGTCAGATAATATACCAGATAGATAATGGTAGATGGTGGTATATTTTGCAAAGAGCAGGGGGCTATGCACTGAGCCTTGGGGAACCCCTGTGAACAGGTAACGATAGACGTAGAGCACTGTTCTTCCATGACAAATTGAAACAAGACATCATGATGTGAAGCTTCATGCTGCAGTCACAACTTTCCTCCCACTCTGCAGATGCAGAGCTTCAGGCTGAGCTCACCAGCTTTCAGTTCCTGCTGTGGTCGGTGGGTCGGCGGGCGAATAAATCTTAGAGTGGGGACTAGAGAGGGAGTGAGTGACGTCGAGGAGGCTCCTCTCTGTGGGTCTGGGCGTCAGTGATCAGGTCCCCTTTTTTATCGATGTAGAAATCAATTTTAGTAAAGTCGCGGGGATGAGTTTGCTTCAGGAGGATTTTCTATTTATTATTTTATTTATTTATTGAGTCATCAATGTATTTAAAGACTAATAACTTCCCATAAAAATATCAAAACCCATTATTGATGTTTGGAAGTCAGGGGTAAAGCTTGTTGTGCTTTAAAAATTAGCAGAGTTAAGGAGAAAAAATGTCTTTGAGAAACAGGAACAAAATCCAGTAAAGATAGCTTTACTGTCTTAATGGCTAAAGTAAATTCCTCTGAAAATGATGAGGTATTCGACTGCAAACTGGATAAAATTTGAGCCAGTGTCCAGATAAAATGTCTGAGAGATCATTAGAAAGCCAGAAGAATTAATAATCAAGAGCACCTTCACAATATTACAGAAGGGTCCCGCTACTATATTTGCATAGTACTGCATGTCTCATTTGTGTAATTTCTTTTATGTTCATGTGATGCAGTCTGCAAAAGCAGGGATACATGGTGCTTTTATAAATAAACAAAACATTATTAGAAAGTTGCTGCACAGGGATTTAGTGTCTCCCAGATGCAGTAAATGGCTGTCAAACTTATTACATACTTTGCATAATGAGCTGAGTGTAATTAATACTGATCATTTTAAGCCCTCCTGTTGATCATTAAGCCTCCCTCTGTGGTTATATGACAGTTATTGATGGTGCATCATGTCCAGTGACGTGAGGTACTTTTAAAAGAACGTTATGTGTTTTTCTAAAAACAGAAATGCCAAGAACAGATATATGCCTGTGAGACCATCTGACCATGTCTATCATGTCTCTGATCCTCCTGACTTTTTGTTTGTTCTCATTAACTCCTCCTTCAGGTGCAGCCACTGCAACACATTAACAAGCCGGTAACAGACACACACACGCTGGAGTTTCTAAGAGCTGTGTCAGCTGGGAGCTGTTAGTGCACAGAGGCCTCAGTTACAGTTTACTTCCACAGATAAGCTGCTCTGCAGAAACAGCATTGGGCTGACATGCAGAAACATGATCGTATTCTGAAAGGACCCAAACAGTTCCAAGTCAATGACAAGTACAACCTTTATCAAGGTGAGGCCTTCAAACATAAGAACATTGAGGCATGGTAGTGGCAGCATCATGCTATGGGTCTGTTTCACTACCAGGTGCTGGTGCTTTGCGCAGAGTGGATGAATGAAGATGAAGAAGGACCTGCAGGATCCAGACAGAAGCAACATTCTTGCAGATGAAGCTCAGCTTATCTATCTATCCAACTCTTGCTCCAGACACATAAAACCCTTGAAAGGTTTATTTGTTTGGAAATAAATCGACTCTCCATCATATTCAACATTTTTAGAAACCGGGTAACCGGGCCGGGCAGGCCAACCGCAGCAGGCCAGGCACAACCCGCCAGCAGCCCCAGTGCAGGGGCAAGAAATGCTCCACTGCCCCGACCACCAACCGGAGCCCGGCGCCCGGCCAGGGTGCCAGACCACACCAGAAGGAACAATGGTATGGAGGACACACACAGCCACGCCCAAGGACCGGGACACCCCCCAACCCACTCTCAAAAACCCTCTTCGCGATATTATCACACTACTCTTCAATTTTGCATTATTTGCTGTATTTCAGCTTTTAACTTGTTCTCTCTCTTTTCTCTTCCCAGAAGCTACACCCTGCCTGCCTCTGTGTACCTGCGACACCTTTCTGGAGCAGGGGCATCGTGTTACCGAGCTTCTGCTGGCAACAACTTAAGCTCACCCTCTTAACGATGATCCACATTGGCCTGTCTTTGAGTGTTCTTAAACCCTTTCGCTCTACTAGGACATAGCTACTGGCTGAGCTTTTTTACGTAATTACTCTCTGTGCTCTCTTCAGACTCTACTTGAAAAACTGGCTCAGAGTTTAATCTTTCCTTCTTTCTAGATGAAACGACTAAAGGAGCTAATCCATTAAAAATTTACCTTTTCCTTCCAATACAAGTACTCTGGATCATCTTCTTTGTTCTTTTAGTGTCTTCTGCTCTGTTTCTCTTAACCTCAGTCGGTCGTGGCAGATGGCCGCTCACACTCGAGCCTGGTTCTGGTTCTGCTGGACGGTTCTTCCTGTAAAAGGGAGTTTAGTCTCTCCACTGTCGCTACATGCATGCTCAGTATTGAGGGATGCTGCAAAGTCATATCGCCAGTGACTGTCCACTGTTCACGACAATGCGCTCATCCAGTAGGGATGTGTGTAATACTGCAAGTCACTGACTGGATGCAATCTTCTGGGTTTCCTTAGATAGAAAAATTTATTATCCAATTAAATAAAATACACTTGGAATCGACTGCACTGTCAATGGTTATGGGATTAATGAAATGTATGTACCTGACTTTTGTGAAGTGCCTTGAGACGACGTGTTGTGAATTGGCGCTATATAAATAAACTGAATTGAATTGAATTGAACCCCACACCCAAACCCCGGAGGTGCCCAGGATGCCAGACACCCACCCTCCTGCACCAAGCAGGCTGGCCGGCCAGCCCCTCCAAAGCGAAGCCACTCAATCAACACTGCACACTGCCCGTCACTCCTATCACTTTTTTACTCAATGTCTACATGGAGATGCATCTTAGTACCAGTTGTTAGAAGGCTCAGAGTATTTGCATTACGCCCTGCATGTTCTCTAAGTTCAGACAAGAAAATTATTTTCAATGTCGCTTTGATCCAAATGCTATCAACCAGCTGTATAAGCTCAAACTTGCTGCACGAATCCTGCAACACCTCCTCTTCCTCCTCCTCCTCCTCCTTCTCCCTGCCTCCCTCTCCTCCTGCATTTTCACCTCCCCATCCCTCGCTCTGAGTAGGTGAGTGGTTTCAGTCCTCAGTCAAAGCTTCCAGCAGCTTCTCTGATCTACATTTTTGATTTTAAGTATGTTGGTGTGTGTGAGAGCAACAGAGATCTTGCAGGTGTGTGTTACCATCCCACTCACCTCCTCAACATTTTCATCTTCTCTTCAGACCTCCATTCATCTCATTTTCACAGTTACCTGCTCCTTAATGCCACAGTAGTGGTTTTATGTCATTATGATCAGCTGAGAGCTTGGACCATAGAAAGAAACTCCTTATTTAGTGAAAAAGAAAGCGGAAACACCAGGACAATGTTGCAAATATGGATTACCATAGCTACCAGTTTCTCATTCATAAAACACAACATTCATACAAACATTGTTTTAATGGAAAAAAAATGGAGTGCAAGCAACCATAGCTGTTGTATAATGAATGTTTTTTATTTTCATGCATCTAACTCACTTACAGCTGTGTAAATGTGTTGCAGGGAATGGTTAAAATCCATATAAGCGGATGTCAGCATACATTAAAAGGAAAATTAGCAACACGTCTTAAATATTATTTAAACTAGTCAATTTATACTTACAGATTTAAATATACACACACAACCCCATTTATATTTGGTTAAATGTCCTGGAATGCTCCAAGCATTCATCTTGTCATTGTGGTCAAACAACCCAACCTTTTCTTGTTGTCTGACCATCAACCGTTCATCCCTTTGGCTTATCTACAAGGGCAGCAAATTTCAGTTGAGCTAGAAGAGTCTGGCGATTTTTGGAGAAATGGCTTATGTTTTGGTCAGTTGCCTTTTGGTCCATATCGGTGTAAAACTCACTTCACCATAGACAAGGATGGTGGTTTTCCAGCAGTGTCCAGTTTAACGTACAGACTTGAGCTTTGGTGGTTCCTGGGTTGTTTCTGAACCACCATCCTGACCTCTCTTCATCTGAGGCAGACAGATTAGGTCTTTTACCAGACATATAGTGGTGACACATCCAAAAAACGTCTAATACTGGTCAAAGTCAAGGTCAGGTTTATTTATACAGCACATTACAAACTAAAATACAACTAAATAATAAATAAATGAAATGCACAAACATTATGAAACCAAAATATAAAATAAACAAAAAGCAATACAATAGCACAATTAAAACAGGTAAAACAACAACATTTAAGGCTGTTACAAAAAAGTTTAGATCAACATGTGCTAAAAGCCATTCGATAAAAATGTGTCTTCAGTGTTTGTCCCGAGGTGTTTGTGCAGATCTAGTCTTTAGGGTCAGCCTATCCCAGAGTCTGGAACGTGGCACAAAAAGTAACATTTTTAATTGCATCCAAGTAACAGGAAGCCAGTGAGGCCAACACTGGGGTTAAACACTCCTCTTTTTTATCACTGAGGGATGAAGCATGAAAAGATTCCAGATTCCAGATTTCCTTTTTCTAAAGTATTTTTATATCCTTTCTCACCACTCAGTGTTTTAACTGCTGACCATGTGACATGCATGTTTGGCTCAAAAATTGAAGTGTTGCACTGGCAATGGTCATTTAAAAAAATATATATTTAAGATTTTTGCTTAATGAATGACATTTAGTTCAAAGATAAGAACCGCTCTCTGTAGCTTCAGGGACATGGAGCATGTTTGATTGGTTTAGATGATAAATTCTGAGCATTTTCTCACAACCAGTAGGAAAGGAAACCCAGATTATGTTTGCAGAAGTCTGTGATTAACTGACTTCTTCTCAGCACTCTGAGTTGGCTGTTTCCTCTCCCAAGCTTCTGGGATTCATGTGAACCTCCCATCCATCCCAGTGCACTCTGTCTGTGCATGTTTGGTGGAGTCACGTTTGAGGTCATTTTGTGGTAAACTGGGTTGATGATTAAACTAGATTTCTGTGAAACATATGGTGACTTAAATGGGTTTTTTCACCAGAATTCTTCAGGTTCCTGCAGTTTTGAGTCCAGTAATTCTCCTCTCAGAAGGTTTTTACATTTTGATTTTTTCCTCTCCATACATATTTACAACTGTTTGCATTCCCCTCAAAGTTCATTCCATTTTTACCTCATGCAACATTCTGCAAATCTCTTTGGGAAAAGGTTGCAGAAATTAGACAAACATTTAACACTTAATTTAAATTTTCTTTAAATTAAGAGCCCAACCCATCATGCATAATACTTTTCTGGAGTCCAGAGAAACCTTTTCTCAGCAACAAGTTAAAACAGATCCCTTCAGGCTCCCGTACCCTCTCACACCGTCCCATCATGCCTGCAGTTAGTGTTTCAGCTGGAGACAGACATCCTCACACTCTCTGCCCAACTGGTTTGTCCTGATACTTGTCTTGATCCACAGGTTTCTCCTCCTGAAGCTCCGATCCCAAGGGAAAGCCGATACCTTTTCCAGCCCACACTGAACCCAACAAGAACTGTTCTTCTGTCCGTTTGCAAACACAAAACATAAAATGCACTATATTGCCAAAAGTTTTGCGTCACACCCCTAAATCAATTAATTCTGATGTTCCAACCACTTCCATGGCTGCAGGTGTGGAGAAACTTGACTGGCCTGCACAGAGTCTGGACCTCAACCTTCTTGAACACCCTTGGGATGAATTTAGAGCAGAGGCTGCAATCCTGGTTTTTTCATCTAACTATGAACACACTCCTAAACCTGTGGAAGAGGTTTACAGAGTACTTGCTGTTCATGTACATGTAAAAGTGGACAGACAAATATTTTTGACAACATAGTGCATGTTAACTGAGACCACAATAAGTTGTGTTCGGTCTGTCATTTAATCTGTGCTGATTATAGAGTGCTTTTATTCTCTTTCCCTGCCTAAAGCTTGAAAAGCAGCATTTAAATCCCTCAAAAACATGACAGTTCTGCAACCAGACCCCCCAAAAAGGAACAATATCCCACAAACAACCACCAACCTGTTGCTTTTGTTCTCTCTGAGAAAACTCACGTCAGAATGTGTATCAGCTTTTTCAATTTGTTTTTGATAATCCATACAAATTTTTCTTCTAAAGATACCAAGGAGGCAATTAAAGCCCGATGCTTTGTTCCTAATCAGATCAAGACAAAACCCACCTGTAGTGTCACATTAATTCCAGTCCCCCATATTATCTGTCTGCATTCTATAAAGTAATCAGACTACCATTCCAATGTTTGAACATTTGGTTAACAGAACCTGAAATTAGTAAGTATGCATCATATATTACAACACCTCATTAGTTGTGCCAGAAAACATGTGGCAGCAATAAGTCTCAGAAGACGTTCTCTGTATGACTTCATCGGTCTCTCCTGTCACTTTGGGCAAATCTTCTTTCCAACGTCGCTTTAGTTCATTGAGGTTCTCAGAGATTTGTTTCTGCACAGCTCTCCCCCAACATTTTAATCAGGGTGAGTTCTGGACTTTTACTAGGCCAGTGCAACACCTTGCGACTTTTTCAGCCACCGTCTTTCAGATTTGCTGGATCATTGTCCTGTTGATGACCTATTTTCAGCCATGTGTCGTTGGCCTCACATTTGACATTATGGCTCACAGAGGAATCCAAGGTCAACTCAATGACTGCGGTGTATGCTCTGACCGCTGAATGATCATCAACCCTCCACCACCGTGCTTGATAGCTGGTATGTTTGTGTTTACATGTAGTATCTGGTTTTCTCCAAACAAGGTGCTGTGCTTCCAGAGTGGGGAGTAGCCAGAAATTGTTCTCAAGTAAGAGTAGCACTACCTTAATTTATTTTTACTCAAGAAGTAAAAAGTACAGCGCAGAGAAACTACTCCTAGAAGTATTTTTATTTTTATTTTAAAAAGTTACTAGTTACTACCCACCTCTGTGTGCTTTATTTTGGTCTCTCCTGTCTGAAAGACCAAAATAATGCAATCAATTAAAATTAAACTTTGCAAATCTAATGCTGAGGGTTTCTTCTTCAACCCTTTCCAGACAATACATAGTTGTTCAGTCTATTACTAACTAAATCATCAGGAAATATGTTAACGCAACCATTGATAATTGCTTTTTACCAGTGCAAATTGTAAAATCTTAACCAAATATCTTTAGACATGTCTGCCAGCAGAGTCTAACCCTTGTGTTTGCAGGATTCCTGTGTGATTAGGCTGATTTATTGCAGGGACTCGCTGCAGCAGAACTACAAATAATCCTCCATCACATCAAGGTGCTTCCAGTTTCCCAGCAGTAAAGTGTCGCTGTGATCTTCGCACAACAAACACTCAACTGCTGCAGAAACCCAACACCGCTGTATGTGTGTACGTGTTTGTGCATGAGAGCCACCAGGGTGCCCAGGATCACATGACCGGACCGATAGGATGAAGGGGGGTGGGGGTAGAGTGTGAGAAAGAAGGAAGAGAGGGCGAGAGACACCAACAGAGACAGTGGGAAGCCTGGAAGGAGAGAGAGGCCTGGAAGGAGAGAGAGGCCTGGGAACAGACTGGGGAGTGTCCCTCCATCATAAATATCCCACAGCTGACTGCGTTCACAGCACAAAATTCAATTCTGCAAATAACCTGCAGTTAGGAACATTAACAGCTTTTACATCACAGATGAGAAAAAAACTGCTCACAAGCAGGAGCAGTTAAAAAATGCTCACTTTGCAGCAAAATATTTCAAAGCCATGGTTTAGTCTTTATTTTAGCCAAGTAATTCCCAGAATCAAACCCTGTTAGCTGATACTTATAGGAGGAAAAAAAACAAACAAATCACTAAATTTCCTTTGAAGCATTTGATTTGCACCTCTGCAGAGGAAAGAAAAAGCCCTCCAATCCACGAATGACACAAACAAAAGTTGAATAAATAAATAAAAACTTAGAGGAGCAAGGAGAGGGTTTGTATGTGTGAGAGGAGGGAATGTAAATAAGTCGTAGTCATTTTAGAACAATCCAACCATTGTTTCAGTACCTTTATTTAACGAGGGAAATCAACCCACAATCACCACTGCTACACTTATCCGTAGCTCCCCAGTTAACATTTTGCATAAAACCTTTTTCCCAATAGGACAGAACTTGTGTTCTCCTGCAAGATTTCACGGGTTGGAGCATTTTTGAACAATCTCTCTAGATCCTTCTGGGTCTTCTCTTCTGCTCTCTTCTCTTCAGCTCAGCCCGCAGGTTTTCTGAAAGACTTGGGTCCTGTGACTCAGATGATTGATTTTGTGTCTAGTGAACTGTCTCGGTGTTCACCTGTTCATATTTTTTGGTCCATTTGCCCGTTAAAAGACCCAATGATGGCCGATTTTCAATTTTCTGGCGGATGTTCTGGTATTTCAAAGCCTCCATGATGCTATGCACTCTTACAAGGTTATCATAGCCTTTACATGAGAAACTGGCCCACAGCATCACAGATCTTCCACCATACTTAACCATGTGAATAAGGTGCTTTTTCATCCTTTGCCTCTTGCCCAACCCACTCTTAGTTTCATCTAATCAAAGCATTTGGCCCAGTTAAAGTCATCTAATGGTTGCTATGGAGACTAGGTGACACCAAGATGCCACTCTTGGTGGCAGTTCTCAGCAGTGAGCTTTGAGGTCTTCTTGCCTCTCCTCCACCCTCCTCACTGTTAATGGTGGCAAGATAAACCTGGGTCCTAATCCAGCGTAGTTTATCTCAGTTCCAGTTGTTTCAAATTTTGTAATTATTTTTCTGACTGGGCAGGCTTAGGGCAGGTTGCTATCTTCTTGTAGCCATTTCCTGAGATATCTGGGTTACTGACATGCTCTCTTGTCTTTCCCATTTTGAAGAGCCGTTAAGAGAAATGGGCTTCTGTGTCACATCATATTTCTACAGCAGTTAAACAGAAAGACAGGGATGAAATATTCTGAGACATAAATGTCTCAGTGTGAGATTTTTCAACTGTATTAAAAGACAAATATGACCTATGTTTTTATGAGTGTCGCCATTAAGTGTGACGGAGGACATGCAGAGGGTTGGTGTGACAGAGAGGAATGTTGGAGATAGAGGAAGGAAAAGATGATCCACTGGTAAGACCCCTGAAGGGACAGCTAGAGTTTTCAGCACAACATTGCATTGCTTCTGTGAGCAGATATTAAACAGGAGCATCAGGTTTACTGCTGCAAAAGTACTTTAACTGATTCATCAGAAGAGGTTTGAGATGGATGCAAGTTGATCTCAGGCTGATGTTCATATTGGCACCATTACCTTCAGCCTGATTTATTTCTGCTGTGAAAATTCACTGAGGCTCTTCTGACGTCCAGTCTTTATTACTTTGTGCATTTCTGGATAGCAATAAAATTCCTAAAAACAATAAAAGTTACTGTCAATCAGAGTTTCCTAGAGGCCATGAATTTCACGAAACTGCAGCAGAGAACTGCAGCTCATACATGAGGATCAAGTTTGCAGCGCATTTTTACCAAGAAATTGACCTTTAACTCAGTGGTGGAGGATAACTGCACTAAAGGGAAGTCAAAATGTTATATACAAGTCATCAAAATGATCTCTGGAAATTTTTGTCTTGTCCAAAAAAACTCCAAACGTTCCACTAAAAAAAGCCTTAAACTCTTAAACTTGTTCTTATTTTGGAGTCTCAGAGTTTGGTTTCATTTGCAGGAAGAGCTCCTTACAGGATTGTTGAAGACGTTGTTGATCATCTGGTGATCCGCTCTTTAGGTTAAAAACAACCTGATCCGGCCCAACTGCTGAAACTTTTACTAATGGCTCCCTATTTGTAACTGAGATGGGGGATTTCAGCTTTTTTCAGAGATATTTATCATCTCTGCCCAGACTTACTTTGCATGAGCCATATTTGTTTCAAAGACCAGAGCAGTCGCACACACTGACACAAATCTTTTATAACCCTTCCAGCAACATAGGACACGAAAAAAAAGATAAAATATCCAGCTTTTCAGGTCCTACGTTCGACTCCCAGCCAGGGGTCTTTCTGCATGGAGTTTGCATGTTCCCCCGTGCACGCATGGGTTCTCTCTGGGTACTCATGGTTAATTGGTCTCTCTACATTGCCCTTAGGTGTGTGAATGAGTGTGTTTGTGCTTGCTTGTTTGTGTGTTGCCCTGCGATGGACTGGCGACCTGTCCACGGTGTACCCCGCCTCTCGCCCAAAGACTGCTGGAGATAGGCACCAGCTCCCCTGCAAACTACTATGGAAGAAGGGGTATAGAAGATGACTGACTGATTGTCCAGCTTTTCATGAGTTGGCCTGACCTTTACAGTAAAGTTTACTTTTCAAAGTAGCTTAACTCAGTCTGACCACAGGGAAAGTCCTTCTGCAACATCTGCAGAGCATAAACAAGGTGAGGATATTGTTTTCTCACACAGCTGACAGTGATGTCATGTAAGCTCTCTCCCTCTCTGTGCAGGACTCACCCGCCCTCTCACTCCACCTGCTCTGATTGGCCGGCTGAGCCCGGCTCAGTTTGACTCATCCAATCTCTACGGTGGTGTGAAGGAAGAGGGTGATGTCACTCCCAGCTGCCGACTCACTGATCACATGAGATCAGCCCCCCATCCCACCCTCCTCCTTCTGCATTTCAATCAGTCCCCTGATCTCTTCCCGAAAACAGATCATCTGACCCAAGCAATCTGTGTGTGAGTGTGTGTGTTGTCACACCCATGATCCAAACCAATGTCACAGTATATTTTAAAACATGACCTCATCCTGCAAAAACTCAGGGGGAAAAAGAAAGTGAAAACTCTTGCATCATGAAGGTGTTTGTTTATGAGCATAAGCATCACATGTGCAGACTGTTTAAAACAACACTGTGCATGAGTTTTAAACCACAGTGATGTTATTATAATTTTATAATCTTTTAAAGTGGCCTCATCTTTATTTTTTCAGGTTTTCTAAAGCTCAGAACATATTTACATTTTTTTTGTGTCCACCCTGGTGTCTGAACATGACGGCATATTTTTTCTTTAAACATCTTGTATAAAATTTGCATACAGTGGATGCTTATTTAGCTGGCAGGACAGTGACCCCCCCATCATCTAAATGTCCCAGTTGAACCAACCCTAACTCCTAGGCTATCCTGGTAAGATTTCAGAATTAATCTGGATCAGGAGGACCGGCTTATATTGCTTGAATTGTTTACGTGGATCTTAGAATATTTGTTTATTTATTCTTGTGCAATAGGTTTGTTCTTTAAAGCACATGAACATTGAATGTCAAACATACAAGTGGCCCAGGCCCCATCCACTCCATAGCACCTGAAGTCCAGTCAGGACTTTTGCTTTTACAGGTTAACCGTGCCCCTGTCTGGACACCCCGGTGAAAAAGGTCCCAATACGGCTTGCCCCTCATTCTTAGCCCTAACTCTAAATTTCAAAGAAGGATTGTGACCAAGGTGTTTTCTTTGGAGCAGGGGAAAGGCTGAGGGGTGCGGAAAAGAAGGGGTAGGAGAAGTGCTTCCACACCCTCAAATGGAAATATGTTCTCAGTTAACATATTTCTAGGACATTAGATTACCCTCCTACACTTTGCTAAATTAGCTGTTTGGTGTCAACACAACACATGTTCAATCCTTGAGTTCAGTTGCTTTTAATGCTGGTCTGTTTCTTTGCTTGCATTACTCTTAAACCTTTGAATTGTGCCCCAGAAAAGAAGTTTAAAGGGTCTGATAGCACTGGGTCCTTCTCCAACATCATAAAAAACCCTTAGGGTCCCCGTACCCGTTGGGATGAATACCCACAAGTTAGGAGAAGGACCGAGTGAAGGGGTCAATGGGTGAAAAATGGATTTGACCAAACATTGAAGACATGAATCCACAGGTCATAACAGATTATTGGCTCTGCAGAGAAGTGATTAGGGAGTGCTGGTTGTGATAAGAGAGAAATAGACAGTAAATATCTGTGTGACTGATGTGGGTTTTGTGAACTAATCAATACCCTCCAAGTTTCATAGGGAGTAGCTTGTGCTAATAAGGACAGATTAGCTGGAAAACACAGGCAGCGGTTACAATGCTGACATGTGTTTGTATTTAATGGGCCTGGATGGGCGTAGGGGGGGATTCCGTGGAAAACAATAGCAGCTAAAGTCATTGGAGTTGACCAGTAAAATCGGCATTGAGTCAGAGAGCAGACTGGAGTATAAAAAGCAGCAAGAGATGGAAAACAAGCCCTCCCTGACAGGGTGGAGGGAGGGTGTACCCGCTAACCGGGGGTCAGATAGTGACAGCGGTGCAGGATGACCCACAGGCTGACCTCAGCGGACTGTGACTCCACGTCATCAGCCTGGAAACAGTGGGAGGAGGCTGCTGCTGAGTAAAAGTCCTGGGAGAAAACACACAAGCGATTTCAGCTTCTTTCTGGGTAGAAGGTCGCCTAAAGGCTTGGCTTTCAGACTATAAGCAGTTAGTCTGTGACGTAGTTAGGGTGAAGTGACTGATTACACTTACATCAAAATACAGGGAAAACCCACAGATTAGTTTATCGACTCCTTGGTCTCTTTATGAGGTAAACTTGTTAATTTTCTTGTTAACACAAATGATGAATCGGCCAATCAGATGGCAGCAAATGAATGCATTTTAAGGTAAGGTAAGATAAGTTAAGTTTATTTATATAGGCATCTTCATGTGGTGAAGACGACTTTCTGAAGTTCTAAGGAAAAATTCAGTGTAACGAACATCCATCCTGCCTTGAATGAGCAGCTCAGGTTGGTTGTGGAGATGTAATGTGTGGGAGAAATGTTCTTCTCACCCTTCTGGCTCCTATAAAACAACAAGGCATTGTTTTGATGCCACAGCGTACCTGAGTATTGACCATTACAATCCCTTTATGACTTTGCACTTCCAGCTGGATGATGCATCATGTCACAAAGCTCAGATCATATCAGACTGGTTGCTTGAACATGAAAATGAAATTCACAATACTCATCTGGCCTCAACAGTCACCAGATCTCAGCTCCTTTGGGATGTGGTGAAAAGGAAGATTCATATCATGGATGTGCAGCTGCATGGTGCTATCATATCAATACGAACCAAAATCTGACCCTCTTACTCTGTGCCAGCATGTTGTACCTAATTAAGTGGCCAGTGAGTGTATAGATATAGTTACATTAGAACCAGGTCCATTTAATCAGTTACCTAGCTGTGTCCATATGTTCCTCATGTTACCAGGCCGTGCTGTCTCTGGCTCCACTAAAAGTCATCCATTATCTCCAATTTTTTCATGGGCTACTAATCAGTTCCCAAGATGGTCTCGTTGTCCCTCCAGTAGGTTCTGGGTCTGCCCAACTGTATTCTATTAAGTATGACATGCCAAAAGTTTCCTGATCAAATGCCCGAACCTGAAGAAGCAGAAACTCTACTCCGAGCTCCCTCTGAAGGACGGGATGGTTTAACTGATCTCTAAGGCAGAACCTGGACACTATGAAGACCGCATTTGAGCCTCTTGTGTCCAAGATCTTGCTCTGTCATTGTGGTTATACCTAAACTAAAGATTAGGGTTGGACACAGATCAACCGTTTCAGCTTTTGCACCACAACAGACCGGAGCTACATCCACAGTACTGCAGGCCCTGATCCATCAGTCCATCTCGTGCTTCATCTTGCTATCAGTTCTAAACAAGACAACTGAAATTATTCTGCATGAGAATAATTGAAACAAAATGGATTCACTCATCAAAACTAGAAATAAAAACAATACATATGCTAACTAGTATGTTGCCAACTACAGTTGATTATGTTTAGTCTGTCATACAAACTAGTCTTCAGTCTTCCTGAGTATTAAAGAATCATTATTTTCTTGCAGTATCAAAGTTTTTGCAGATAACAGGATTAATGTGTGTTTTGTACGATGGAGTGCTGAATATTATTGCCATTATTAGTATAGTGATTTCCTGAAAAGCTTTAACAACCTCAGCATATGCATCTCATGTTTCCTGTTTCTGCTGCAGCCAGCTGGCCGTCCAACATTCCCACACGGTCAGCTGACTCTGCAGCGTTTAACTGTTGCAACATTCCCTCTTCTCCATCCCATGGCTCTTTAACTTTTGAATCAGTACAACATTTGTTCACAGAGCAGAACATATTTCTGTGCGTGTTCAGATGATGGTTGTGTTCTTCCAGGTGTTGAGACATCTCTGTATGGCTTTTTCTTGGTGCCTGCTTTAGAAATGTATGCAGAGCAATAATGAGCATTGCATCCAGTTCAAAGCTCACATGTGCTCTTCAAAGTAAGAGTTTCCCTCCTTTATGAGTAAGACAACCAAGCACAGTAGGTAGCAGTGTTGAAAACACTTTTGGCACATGAACAAGAGCACCTAAGGGACGTAGTGTGTTCATGTTTGCTCCACGTTTTGAGGGTTTCATCTGATAGTTTTGACATTTTGCAGGAGCAGACGTTTTTTTTGCATTCTCAGCTCAGTGGTTTCGGATGTTTCACGTGGATTTTTGAATGTAAAGAAGTCTGTCTACATAAAGCAGATAAAAAAGATGTCATTCTTTAATTTTCTGCAGAGGGGAAACTTGTCTCGGTCTGATAATAAAACTGAGATGCAGGAAGCAGGAAAGTCTGTGTTTGCTTCTTTCTGTAATATAGGTGTGTGCTTCCAGCTCTGACTGTTGCTTTGTGCTTACTGGAAGGAGCTCAGCCCCCTGCCTCCTACCTGGAAGTCTTCAGGTGTGGTCAGTATCTGGTGCTCTGATTCTGGAAGGCAGACAGGTGATACTGGCGACAGGTTTTTGTCCGGTTTAAGGAAAGTAAGGAGGAAGGAGCTGCTAATCCTTTGTCAGCTTCCCACATCCATACACACAATACACAATGCTCCATGTGGGAGAATCTCCTGGTCTATTAGCTCTGATAATTAATTATTCCCGGTTACATAACACCCAACTAACTGGAGAGTTTACAAGAATACACACAGCTCCAGGCTACCCCAGCTGCAAAGTTTATTTAAAGACACATTTCTAGCTTCCTGCAAACAGAGTGACTTTGCTTTACTTTAAACGTGTTTCATAATCATCAGGAGAAACTACACTTTTAATGTTTTCAGTTGTGTGAAACTGTAGAAGATGAAAAGCATGAATCTTCGGCTGTGTTGAAAACAGTCTGTTTCTTTTGTATTGACAAGATTCACTCATAACTGTGACTTTTTAATTATGAACTTTGTGGAAAATTTATAGGCATATATATATATATATATATATATATATATATATATATATATATATATATTTATATATATATATATATATGCCTATAAATTTTCCACAAAGTCACTATTTTGAAATATGTATTACTGAGATGTTAGTCTTATCTTATGTTGCTGGGTGTCCAGAACTGTCTCAGCTGCTACATTCAACATGAAAAATAAAATGTACAAAGTTATTTAATATGCTACTTTAATTCATTCATTTTTTTTATTTTGATTGTTTTCTTTTTGCTTGTAATTTTTATGTAAATGTCAAAATCATCTTTATTTAAACAACACCTAAAATAAATAAAAGCTGCACCAAAGTCTTGCATAGCAATGATTAAACACAACCCAGAGCAAAACAGGATAAAATAGTAATTAACATTGAGAGAAATCAATAGGAATTAATAGAACTAACTAACAAAGGCATTTTTTAATTGAAACACAACAAGACACGATAGATGTAAGAAAAAACAAAAAAAATAAATAGATTTAAAATATTAGATGTGAAGTTTCCCCTGAGTGGAAAGCAGAAAGAAAGAGTAAAATCTTTCTAAGCTCTGAGCTGTTTTTATAAGAGAAGGTGAATCGTTCCACTAGGAGCAGCAGCTGGAAACCCATGAGTCTGCTTTGCTGTTTGGACCTTGGAACATCTAAAAACGTCTGGCTGTTTGGTTATAAATGAAGCTTGATGATGTAAACCATCCTGCAGATGACGGGACTCGGCCATTAATTAGAGGAAGGTAAATGCTCTCATTTCCTTGTTCCTGTCAAAATTCGGTGCTTCCTGCAGACAATAAAGGGCTAACTGATACGTTTATTTATTCGTACTATTCTCATAACCATCGATTTGATTATTCTTACATTGCCCTCAATACAGTGCGCCGCTGTATTTAAGTAAAAACTGCTTTTGTGATCATTACAAAACAATCCGTTCACAACTCCAGGTAAAGCATGTTCCTTATATGGGCATTTCCTGTCTGTAGGATGACTCAGTCTGGAGAAAGCTCCCAGACGATGAAACCGTCTGTTATGTCTGTATCTGTGAATGAAAGTGTGTTTCTTTGCCAAAATAATTAATCCATACCTAGACACCTCTTGCTGTTTTGACCTTTCCTCTATTTTGACCTTATCAAAGACACAACATGGTCTTAAAAAGCCACCTTTGTGCATCAAGTCACATGTGGCATGGATGCTTTTTAATTGATAATAATATTTGTTTTTATCTGTGCAGCAAATGTTTGCACACTGGCAGGTTTGGCATCTTGTGCTCTGTGAGGATACCTTGGTGAGCCCAAGCAGGAAGAATCATGTGTACAAAAGTCCAGAAGGTCTTTGTGTCTACAGATCAAAGTCTGGAGTAAATGTGAAAGCCAGATCTTTAATAATGTTTTAAACCTGCTGGAACTTTAATGCTAGAGCTGCTTGCTGAAAAACTTACAGGTACACACAGTCAAACTTTGGGCTGAAATACTCAAAGCTTCCTATGGTCTCCCAGCAACCAACAAAGCTCAGCCTGGGTGCAATTTGGAGATGTGTCCAAACAGAACAAAACACTTGAACTGCTAGTATGGATTTTTGTAGATTGCAGACACCTGATTATGAACAACCCCTTTCTTGCCTTGCCTTGCCCCTTTCTTGCCAGGGGTGCCTAAATCAAGCCCTTGAGAGCTTCTATCCTGCAACTTTTAGATGCAACCCCCTCCAACACACCTGAGTCAAACAGCCGATTTCCCTCATCAGCATTCATTCAGCTCTGTAGAGGCCTGGTAACGAGCCATTTATTTGACTCAGGTGTGTTGGAGAAGGGATGCATCTATAGGATGCAGGATTGAAGGTTTCAAGGACTGGAGTTGTGCACCCCTGCTCTTAACTGATCGCTCTGACTGCGGTCTACTGCAGGTAAGATACAGACGTGAGAAAACTACCTCAGACAGCCCCCTTTAGAACAAACAAGCTGTCCATTTAAGAGCTAAACAAACCAGGATGAACACTTCTTTGTGTCCTGTCTTTGTTCTTCTAAAGCCAAAGCTTATCATGTCAAAAACTTATCTGCAGCTGAAAAATGAAAATATACATATCAGCTTTGATGTGAAGACCTCTGAAGAAGAGTGAGCTGTCAGGAGTTTTCCTCCACAGTCACATGAGCTCAACTCATAGAACATTTTAAAACATGCATATGATAAAGCATACAATTCTTTCTTATCATCGTCCACCTTGAAATGTACATTTGCACATCCCTGGTACTACTGCATGTGCAAATTGAAACAGAATGTAACTATGTGAACAGTGAGCTATCTGCTGCAGAGGAGGGAAGGTTCTGAACCCTCACCCATCTGGTTTTCCTAGAAATCCTTCAGCTGAGCCCCAAGGTACAAACCACAGCACACATAAACACATTCACTCTGTGGCCCCTTCCAGCCCCACTGCAGGCTGAAAGCCTCGGCTTTATCCAAAACAGAAAATCTCGCTCTGAGCGCACACTTCTAGGAAGCAAATCTGAGGTTTTGACTTTGGAGTTTTAGGGAGGAACGGTACCCCTCCCAGCTACAGCAGCCTCATTATGTGTCTGAATACAGAACAGCCGCCAATATCACAGAAACGGACAAGAAACACTTCTACATTTGTTCCCCTGGGGTTGTTTTCAAAGCACGTTCCACAGATGCTTAATCAGACTAAGATATGAACATTTTGGAGTGCAGCTCCAACTTTAAACCTTATGCTCTGTTAATTTAAGAGAGTGCTTCATTCTGCCTAAAGCGCCCCACTTTTATATTTAGCCTACCCCATTAAAGGCTTTACTTCTCCCAAAATGCCATTCATTTAAATTAACTTCATTTATCGCACCCACTTATAGTACATTGAGTCTTTACTTGATGCACTTTCTCCATTCTAAGCAAGTAAAGAGTGACAGTGGATAAAAAAGTTTTAAACAGATTTGCGGGTGACGGTCTGGCCCTGTCCGGTGCAAATATCTGTTTCCAAAAGGACAAGTGTAAGACAGAAAGAACAAACGTAAATCTAAAATGCACCACATGAGCAACATCTGAAGGTTAGGTTCTTAAGAAACAGGAATGAAAATCTGCAAGGATGCATCACATTTATATACATTTACTCAGAGCAAAGTGACTGTTCTCCTGCTGCTGAATTTTACGAGGACTCTTGGAGTACTCTAGTTTTGTGAAGCACCATTTTGATGTTTTTTGATGTGTATCAAAAATTACTGTCTAATTATTTGATCCTATTAGTCTGAGGCTTTAGTGATTAGTCAGATAGCTGGAAACCCATCTGTTTGCTTGAAAAAAGCAGGCTTTTGCACATTTATAGGCGTTTGCATTGCTAATGTAGTAAAGTTGCCAAGGTAACAGCTGCAACAAATAAAACATGCACCCTGAGTTTTTCCAAAATCAGCATACAAAAGTTTCTTATTGGATAGCTTGAGCGTGACGCCCATCTTACAGGTTGTCAGCTCTAAAAATACAAAAGAAAAATCAAGAAAACCAGGTTAATTCTGCAGAAAACAGCAGCAATGACTCACACAAACTAAACTGTACCTCTGCTCTGCTGATGTTAATAACAGCACAGTTGACTTTTGCTCTTAGATAACCCATCTGATTAGCTGAGCAGGCTCCTGTGTGGGACGGCGTTCCCTAACAACAGGACTCCCTCCGCCTCTGTTTGTTTTTAGAGGGAAGTGGTGTCACGGCTGACCTGGGAGCAGCTCCGTGAGGTGGGGATCTGCAGGATAAAGGCGGCTCTGTGGGGGCGTCGCTCTGCTGAACAGCCTCATTGAGCGCTGAAACAGTGACCAACTGTTGTTGACATGAACATAAAGGAGGCCTCATGTGATCCCAGAACATGCATGTTATCCTCCGTGTGAACACAGAGTTGTGTGTTACAGTAATGAGGCTAATGGATTGGGAGTCTTATGGTCTCGTGACTCTGACAGACACTGAGGACTCTGTCTTTGTTTCCATGGCTGGGATGTGTGATGTGGGATATTTTTGACTGAGCAAGCTGCTTTTTGGCCTTACTTTTATCTGGGAGGTCACAGAATAACACGTCTCCACACCACGGGTCCTAAACACTGAAGACACTCTTGGTTTAGAGGGTTTACTTTAGCTTCAAAGTGCACTTCATTTGTCCAATTTACTGCCCCGATAGCTTGTCTTTAAGGTTTCAGGGTGTAACAATATCAATGTTTGTGTTTTCTGTACCTCAAGATAAGCAGCTAATGTTATGCCCACTTGCAGAATCTTTCAATTCAATTCAATTCAGTTTATTTATATAGCGCCAATTCACAACACATGTCGTCTCAAGGCACTTCACAAAAGTCAGGTACATACATTACAATTAATTCTAATCATGGAACAGTGCAGTCAGATTCTGTTAGTTATTGAAATTGGATAAAAAGTTTTTCTATCTAAGGAAACCCAGCAGATTGCATCCAGTCAGTGACTTGCAGCATTCACTCCTCCTGGATGAGCATGTAGAGACAGTGGACAGTCACTGGCGTTGACTATGCAGCAATCCCTCATACTGAGCATGCATGTAGAGACAGTGGAGAGGAAAAACTCCCTTTTAACAGGAAGAAACCTCCAGCAGAACCAGAACCAGGCTCAGTGTGAGCGGCCATCTGCCACGACCGACTGGGGGTTAGAGGGTTAGAGTGTGAAAGAGAGCACATAGAGTTAGTTACAGTAAAAGCTCAGTCAATCGCCATGTCTAGGAGAGAGAAAGGGTTAAACACTGAAAGACAGGGCCATGTGGATCATCGGTAGAGGGTGAGCATTAAGTTGTTGCCAGCAGAAGCTTGGACGATGACCCTCTCCAGAAAGGTGTTACAGGTACACACAGAGTCAGGCCAGGTGTAGCTTCTAGGAAGAGAAAAGAGAGAAAACAAAGTTAGAAGCTGAAATAACAGCAAATAATGTAAAATTGTAGAGTAGTGTGAGAATGTAGCGAAGAGGGTGAATGTTGTCATTATGTCCTCCAGCAGCCTAAGCCTATAGCAGCATAACTACACAGAAAGTTTCAGTTCAGATTATTTAGTTAAACGGTGCTTATTTACAACAATGTCGTCTCAAGGCACCCCACAAAGGGTCCCACTGATGGTCATTGTTATACTAAAAACCACAAGGATTGGGATACCTCTCTCTGTCAGACTGATTATAACCATTGGAAAAGAGAAGGGGTCATACAGGTAGCAGAAAAGGAGGGTGTGTTTGCACCTCAACCATAACTGAGCCGGTTTAGGCTAAACCTGACTCCCCCTTACTCCATCCAACAGGGAGGGAGAAAGGTGGAGGTAAAAAATAAGGAAAATAGCCTAAGTCACTTTAACTATAAGCTGTTTTTACAATGATGACAATACACTGCGCAATTTTCTTGATAAAGGCAAAAAACCAAAAAGTTTTCTGACACTAGATTACAGTGATGTATTTGTTTTTTTATTTAGCAAAGCCCAAAAAATTTTTTTCTCTTCCAATAATAAAAAACGCATAAAAATAGTTTACAAATCAATTAATGTTTTTCTTTCTAGTATAATTTGTGTTACTTTTAGCTTTGGCAAACATGATGTTTCCAGACAAAAGATTGAAAACTTAAAATATGCTGACAATTGAAGTCATTGAATGTTTCACAGTCTCTTGCGTTTCTAATGTTGTATTGATTCTAATACTTGGTTGTATTTATGTTTTTACTGCAGGTTACTGCTATGCTGAGGCTTTGTTAGCTAGCACTAAGCTTGCAGCAGACATGTCTACATTTTAACTTACAGAAAGAAACTATTTCAACTGAAGTCATAAAGGAAAACAAAGTGGCCAGACCAACAATGATTGGTTTTGGTAAAACATTTGCTACCAAAATAATTACATCTTAATGTTCGAACAGGTCTATTTCTTCCTGCTGCAGCCTGTCTATACGGTGCCTTGCAAAAATTTTAATACTTCAGCGTGTTTTACTGGGATTTTAGGTGACAGACCAACAGAAAGTAGTTCATAACAGCGAGGTGGAAAGCAAATGATACTGGTTCAGAGAAATGTTTACAAATAAAAATCTGAAAAGTGTGGCAAGCATTTATTTTCTGGCCCCCGGAGTCAATACTTTGAAGCATGTTTCGCTGTAGATACAACTGCAAGTCTTTAGGGGTCGACTCTAGTTTAGCTAGATCTCCTTTCCAGAACAGCTCAATGTCAGTCATAGTGGATGGAGAACATCTGTTGGATTTAGGTCTGGACTTTGACTGGGTCATTCTACTGTAGCTCTGACTTTATGTTTAGGGTCGTTGTGCTGTTGGAAGGTGAACCTGCAGCCCAGTCTTCTGCAGCTTCTAGTAGGTTTTCTTCCAGGATTTCCCTGGTTTTAGCTCCATCAAGCTTCCCATCAACTCTAACCAGCTTCTCTGTCACTGCTGATAAAAAGCTCACCAGCATAATGCTGCCACAATCATGTTTTACTGTGTGATGTACTTATCCTCCGATTTTGCCCTGTATGTATTCACAGCTCAAGGGAAAGTAATTCTGCTCTTTTTATAGGTTAAACATTTACCAGCGACATTCATTAGACTGAAACTGTGGGAGTTTACTGGATCTAAGCTTCAAACTAATTTATGTGTTCCATCTCTGTCACACTGCAAGTAAAACATCAAAATGATTCATGTAAAATTAGGTTGTTTTCTCATTTTTGCACATGTGAATGTGACTTTTGAAGTTAACGTGGTCATGAAAGTCATTCAACTGGACCTTCAGTGGAGTGAATGTTAAGATTTGATGACCCACCATTAAACCGTGACACAGGCGCGTTGGAGGACAGTCGGGGTTTCTGCAGAGGGTCTGAGTCAGGAGCTGCTGGGTCGTCAAAATTGTACATTCTGTAACGCATGTGAATGGTTAGTCACGGTGTCACATGCAGCATGATCAATGTCGGCCTCTGTGAGTGTGTCGGTGTGTGTGGGAGCAGACAAAGAGCTGTCTGAACCAATCAGCCACCAGCTCGTCCCCTGCAGCTGTTTTCAGAACCGTAAAGTTTCAGATTAATCTCTGAGAGTTTATTCTGGGCTAAAAATGGAAACAAACTGCATGAAAGTTATGCACAGGCACAAAAGCTCACTCACAGGCTACACTTGAAAAAAATAACTAATGAACTGTCTATTAGACAACAGAACTAAGACAGAATGAGGCTTTGTGAAAGTCTGAAGCACAGCTGCTAAAACATAAAATATTTGATTTAAAGGGCCACAAATAAACTTTTTTTAATCAGATGTAAGGCAACAAAAAAGAAAAAGCATGTTGTTTTAAAAGTTTATTAGTCTTTTCAAATCGTCTTTATGAAAACATTACAATAAGATAAAACAAGATTTTATTCATCCTCAAAGGGGGAAATGAATGGTCACAGCAGCAAGACAGAGTCAAAGGTGCACATCTAGGAACATAATTTAAAGACAATTATTAATAAAAACAAACAGTGCAAACAAAGCAACAAAAACTAAACACTAAACATAAAAAAACTCTTTCTCTAAAATACAACAAGATGAAGCATTGACAATATTAGCTTTAAATGTTTCCAGGACAAATAACTTTTTCTTCTATTTTTGTTTCTGCATTCGTATGAAATCGCTTGTTTCTTTGCAAAATAGTTCCTACATCTCGGTTTTTTTCTTTCTGAAGTGACGGCCTGTCGATCAGCACCTGTTGATCCAGCGTCATAAACTGGAAACAGAAAGTAGTGTAGAGATGCGTCTCGTTAAACTGATCCTAACGAGCTCTTTAACTCAATCAGAAACTCATTAAGGGGATTAACGCTTGGCGTCCCTCAGAGGGTGTGTGAGTGTGTTAATCCGCTCAAACAGCTGCTCTGTGTGTTTGGCTTATTTTAATGTTTGGTTTCCAACTGATTGAATCTTCCTCAGCTGCTCAGAAGTTTTTGTTGCTCGTTAAAGCTTTTAGTTTTTTACGACCAATCAGTGAGAGAGCAAAGTTTCCCAGTTTTTCTTTTTTTTAATAAATATATTTAAATAAAGGTTTATCGGATTTATTGTCATGATTCCATGGACTTTGATGACTATTTCTGTAATTTGAGTAATTTTTAGGTAATTTTTATAATTATCTCTGTTTTGCTAGTGTTTGGTTGTGCTTGTAATTAACGTTTCTTTGCTCATTAGTCTCTTCAGCCTTGCTCCCTGCTCAGCTGCCATTCGTTCTGTTGATTGAACTCACCTGGTCTCCATGTCACAGATCCCACCTCCACAGCATTTAAGCTCCCTGGTTTCTACTGTTGTTTGTCGTCCAGTGTCTGTCTCATGCTTTTGTAGGTCTTTTCATTCTTTAAGTCCTCCCCCCATTATACGCCTGCCTTTAACCTGTTTGCATTTGGGTCAAATTATTACTACTGTCATCCTTCACGGGGTTTGTTTCTTCATTTGCATTGGTTTTCTGATCATATATGAGTTCTTTATTGTGATTTATTGTGTGTTCATTCCTCAGTGTTACGTACTGTGGTTAGGTCATCTCTTATTAGTTCAATCCTTTGTGTTTAGTTTATTTCTCATTCCTTTATTTCATCATTGAAAACATTTAACTTTATCTCTTTGCTTCTGGTCTGCCTGCATTTGGGTCCAACAAATTACCAGTTATTACACTTACAGAGATATTTGGGAAATATTAATAATCAAAAGTAATGTTCTAAATAGAATAATAGAATGAAATCCTAAAAATGCAGAAAATTGGATCAATCTTAAAATGGGGGCCCATTGAAATGTATTTTTCTTCTAAGTTTCACACATGTCAATCAGGCTTTATTGAACATTTTTTAATGAATAAAAATAAAGGTTAGCAAAGTATTAACATAAAATAAATAAATACAAAAAATGTTTTCTTTTTTTTTACTTATATATTTCTTAAATATTTCTTAAAAATATATTAAATTCTTGAAGATCCAGCAGTCTAGATCAACTTCAAGGAGAACACAAAGAAAACATCTAAACCTTTAGGGGAACCTTGAAGGGAAAAGTAGCAATAAAGTCACATAAAATTGTAACATGAAATAAAATTCATTCTGTACAAGCAATAAAATCCCCCAAATAACAGGTAAAAACTTCCTGTTTTTTTGTTTTCTGTGGAGTGAAATGCTCCAGGTTAGTTTTGTCTGTAACCATGGTAACAAAGTGGAGGAGAAACTAATGGAAAGAGTAAAACCTGCAGCTCTGGTCTTCATGACTTTGTGACGTCCAGACGCCGAAACATCCGGGTTTTGTTTAAAGAACAAAAGTACGTACAGTCACAGTTTCTATTAGATCCAAAGGATTTATCAGAGAATATATCTTATAAGCACCTTGATTTGGATTTTAATTGGTGTTTGAGAGGTTTGTGTAACGGACAGAACCGTAAATGTTTAGTTTGGAGTCACAGCCAGTCTGGTGTAGCTTTAAGCCTCACAGCATCCAGAATGAGCAGGACAAGAACTGGACTCAGAACCAGGACGGCTGTTTCAGTGTTTAACGCAGTCAGTGGGCACTGATTGTGGTATAGGACTTTTCAGGTTCAGTACCCACTGTGGACAGGTGGGAGTACGCCCTGCTCCCCAGCGCTCCAGTGCAGCAGACCAGGGAATGCCAACACATGGGCTCTGATTGTGCCATTGGTGATGACTGCGCTCCCTACTGCTGCTTTGTTAACCTCAGACGAGTGTGGATATTCACACACGTGTAGCATGTGGAGAGCATTCCTGGGGCAGCAAGACCCGGGTTCAGCTCAATAAAAACACCTCTTTGTGGTTTGTCACTGACAACTTTAACTTCACCTTAAATCTGACCGAGGCTGCATTTAAACTGAGTTCAGTGTTTTAAATGGTGAGGCTGTGTGGTGTGTTCTGATAGCCCTTAGTGATCCTTAATTAAACTGGGCCCTGCGGGGGAAACCACAAACAAACACCTCTGGTTGCTGCAGTGACCCCAACGAGTGCTGTTTCATACTCCTTGAGTCCATCGCCAGATAGTTTAGCTGTTTGCTAAGGCCCCCGTCAAACACACCACTTTATCCGGGGCCCATAGCAGGTCAGAATAACAGGAGAAACGATTCTGGTCCCAAAACCACCTGAAAAACAAGTAAAGTCACCAGAAATTAATGCATTACTCACATAAGCTGCTGCTTTCTTTGGAAACTTGAATAGATGGTCATCATCACCTCTGTGCAGCTGGGAAGGGGGCTTCTACCTTTTGTTTTCCCGATTGGCCAGGTTCTCCTACCCGTAAGTAACCATAAATGGCACAGGAGCTTCTACGTCGTGGCTATGAGAACATCTGCTTTGGGTACTGTGCTCTTGAGTATAACTGTGTGTTTTAATCTGGGCAAACGATCCACAGGGATCAAGGAGATAAGAGACAGTATAGAAGAGAGACTTGCCTAACACGAGTGGAAAGCTGGGTGTCAGATGGATCTCAAACACTCCAGAATTAGAGGTCTGGGGACTATGATTGGAGCCTTTTCAGGAATGATTCAGAGGGCTCAGAGTCATGGTAAAAACGTGAGAAAATCTTTAATAAATCATAAATAATAGAAAGAGGTGTTTGGGTTTAATTGTTGTATAAACGTGGATAATGACTTCAGGTAGGAAATTATGTTCAGCATGCTGGATTATACCTTTCAGTGTTAAACCTTAATGATGACACGTTATCATTGCACTTCTTCCCAACTACTGGGATACAAAAAAAAAACATAACAAGTGTCTCTGTGAGTACATGCACAAATGATTGAAGTTTAGTATTTTCCATGTTCAGATTGAAATGTCTAAACAATTACACCCATTTACTACGCTTGCTAGAACAGTAATAAGCCCCGCATGTATGTGGTTTCAAGAAGCCGCCGGTTAACTTTCTTCATATCATAGATTCGGAAAGGTTTCTCTGAGATTTTGGTCTCTATTGACATGATGGCAGATCAATGGTGCTGGAGGTTCGCTCAAGCTCTCTCATTTATTAATGCCATTCTCCTAAGAGTATAAGGGAGACACTCACTCAATCCCGATTGGTGCTGCTGTTGCATTGAGACATCTGGGTCACCTTGAGGCCGTGTTTGGATGGGCCATTCGTGGTGTGATAGAGCAACAGTTGATCCTCATTGCGTCTGTCACGAGTTCGGGTTATGTGTTTCCCATGTTGTGGCGGCGAAGACCGGTTTGGGAGGAAGTGATGTTAGTGTCTTCGGCCTTCAGAGGATGTGTACGCTGTGGTCATAAAGGAAAGGGAACTTGTGAACATCAACCAATACTCTGGGTGTATAAGGACCAGGGTGCTACAAGGGTGCGAAAGGGCACGTGCCACTGAAGGCCTCAACAAGAGACCATAATTACCACCACCACCGCCTTTCAAACCCCCCCCAGACTCTGTGGTGAGCAGGGCCAATTCGAGGTTGACTATTGTAGCCTCATTTTTCCTGTTCTGTCAGGTGTTGTTCACTAGTATGATAAGGTTAGGATACTAACGCTATAGTGTGATTCTTCTGGTTGCTGTAGCATATCTGCTCCAAGGTTTGATGTATTTTGCATATAGAGATAATATTCTGAAAGAAATTTATTTAAGATACTGTTGCTTTGTTTTCATTAAAATATGTCTGTAATCAGCTTGTAAAACATCTGCACATAAATAATCATCTTATTTACACCTCTTTGCAGTAAGATAACCCTGACAATGTAGCAACTGGCCAAAGCTTGGGCTAACTGGAGGTACGAGAAACAATCCAAAAGGCTAAACAGTCTTTGAAGACTTTTTTAAGTATACCCATCTGTCCTTCACTCAAACAGGAGTTTGGACAAACAATAACATTGTAGACTGCTTTATGGATCTCAGTCATGCTGTTTGGTACTGAGAATGTGTTGAAAATGACAGAAAAATGGGCCTAGTTTTGCTTTCCAAATTGTCAGTGGTCTGGGGGGTGAGAAGACTGTGGTAATTAAATGTTGGTCTTTGTTTCCATAAAGCTTAAGGCATATTGAAGAGGTATGAAACGTTGAGAACAGTCCGAGTCTCAAATAAAAACATCAACTATTTTTTCAGGAGAATATTTAAAAATGCCTAAATTGTTCTTCTGTTCCAGATGTGTTATTTGTGTTATTCTTACTCCCAGTTCAGGGCTCGGCCCGATTATGTTAACGTTTGGTGATATTTCCTCATTCTTGTTTCGGAAACAGATGTTTTTCGGTCAGATGATATAAAGATTGAGCCATTTGGCCACAATGACAAGAAGTATGTTTAAAGGAGCCAAGGTAAGGCCTTCAAACATGGGAACGCTGTCCCAGCTGTCAAGCTGCTCTGGTGGTAGCATGATGCCATGGGCCTGTTTTGCTGTAGGTGACACTGGTGACTTGTTTTTTGGCGGGAAAAAGAACCTTTTACATAAATCAAAATCAGCTGAAAGTTATTTTGTCATTCATGCTGACAATGAGCATGTTCAGCCTCTGACCAGAACTATACTTAGTGTTTATTTCACCATTCTGTATTGCTTTTAATATATATATTCATATTATAGGTTATGACACAGCCTTTGTAGCTTAGTATCCCAAGAAAAATCCCCTGCATGGATAACAAATTAAATTTAGTCTTTCTCTATAAACAGGTTAACAATAACACATGTATGTTCTGCACACCCTTTATACCAGCATTTAATGATTTACCTCAATGAAGCTTGCTTTGTTCCTAAGAGTGTGTATGCAAACAGATTTATGATCCCACAACGTAAATTTATTCACGCTGGTACGGCAACAATAACAGCACATGCAGGAAGAGGGTGTCACCTGGATTGGGTTCAAAGAAAACCTGCGAGCCAAGTCTGAGAGAAACAAAGCCAGAGCATTTACGAAAGTCCAAGTCTCCTCCTGTCTTCATGAACTTTCCACTACTTTCCCCCTCTGTGCCGCTGCCTCTCTGTGTTCCACTGAAACACTAACCTGAGGACGGGTTGTCCCGGAAAACCATCACATGTGATCCGGCAGGAATGCAGAGCTGCAAGCTGTTCCGAGAGCAGCTGGCAGGACGCCCTGCTGCAGCTATCAGGTCCCGCAGGAATAGGCGAGGACACCAGTAGACGCCATCTGAGCCACCTCCCCTGACTGCAGGCGTTTAGCAGTTCTTCCACTACATGCCTGAGCTTTCTTCTTATTTAGTCTGAAGTTTACTTCCTTTGCAGTTTGATGTGAAATAATTTCTGGCCCAGCAGTGAGACTACCTGATGGGTTCAAAGGGTTTAGAACACTTCAGTTGCTCTAGTTTATTATTCAATATTTATATCAAAACAGTCATAAAATATTAAACTTATTTAATTTACCGATTGAGTATTTTGGGCTTATTTTAGTCATCTTTAATAGATAAGAAAACTAGTACGGTGCTTAAGTATCAAATTAAGAGTCCCAGTGTCCTCTAGTGCAAGTGAGTGTCCAATTTACATCTTGAATGCACTGTGGGTCGAAAATTGCCCAAGTTGATAAGGTGACTCATATGCAAACAATGCAAAATAATTTAAATTGGTACATTTATTTACTTTTGACCTACTCAGCAATAAGTGAAACATGCAATATTTTAATGAATAAAAAAGAAAAGCACAACTTATTGTAGGTCTCAGATGTTTGCTTTAATAAAAGGAAAGGTGTCCAGTTTCCTAACGTTTTGAGTTGAATGTTTTATATTTTGTTGGTCTGGAAAATGTTTTCAGTTCGTTTCCACCAACAGCAATAAGAACTTTATTTGAAAACATTCACTGCATTTAGCCAGGATTAATAATTAGGTGTCCTTCTGATCTGCATGTACATATTCCCTCTTCTCCAGCCCATCCACACACAAGGAGTACATCACCATGACGCTAAAAAGTTTTCCCTGCAGAGTTAAATGAACATTTTCCATTTAACAGGAAATATATTTGTCCTTGAAATTCTCATCCAAACAAATTTGGACCATTCTTGAGCTTCTGTTGGGGGCCACACAAAATTATTGCAACTAACCCCCACGCTCCAGTTTGGACACCCTTGCTCTAGTATCTTAATAACAAAAATGCACAGAAAATAAAAATCCTGCAAAGACAACATCTCTCTCTGAACTTTGACATGTGAACTATAGCTGGAGAAGAATTAATGACTTTAAGTGAATGTTTATTATTTAATTACCCAAAAAAGCAAAAATAACACAAAGCTTGGCTTATTATCTTTGCTGCAGGTCAACTTTTGGAGCAAAGTTGTCGTCACATTTCAGCACCGGTAGTTGGCAAGTCAAGGATTTACCGGTTTATTATCTTAGTTTTTTTTTTTTCTACAAGTTTCAATTAAATATGTATGAATGCATGTGAATACTCGTAAAAAGTTCTTCAGAAATGACACAGTTTTTTATGCCTGTTTTTCTAAAGTGCTCTATACATCCCAGTCAGCAGCTACAGTAGCCTTGCAGGGTGTTGCATCAGAGAAGGAATTTTCTGCAGAAATCCTCCACCCTCTCTTTGGTATTCACAGCCGTTAAGATGAAGCCCACTCCAACTGAGTCTGTGATTTTTCCTGCTTTCCTTTCTGCTGTCTGTTATTTTCCTTCTACCAGTCACCAGACTTGCCCTCCCTGCAGCTCAGACAGCTCGGGGCTGGCTAGTCCTTTCTGGAAAAACAACGGTTTTCACCGGAGCTGGGCAGATTTCCTGTGAACTCCTGTTGCATCACCGGAGCAGGGAAAAGTTGCTCTCATTTCTAAAATGAGATCAGTGTTGCAGCCAAAACATGTGATCCTGCGGGCCTCAATGCCCTGACAAACAACAACAAGTCAGTACTGATTCGGTAATTTTCAGATCTGAAGACACAAAACATTCAAGGTGAAACTAGGCCGCATTTTAGTCATATTTTTGAGCACCTACAGGGTGTTTTTGTCAGTAAATAAGTTTGAATTGGACCAAGAGCAAAACAACGGTTATAGAAGAGTATTTTACTGGAACATTAAAACTAAAATAAACTTTTAAAGTCAACAAGGCTTCCACTGAAACCTGACTGTTCTATAGGAGGCGGTACATTATCATCATGAAAATACACTCCATTAATACGTAGTTACTGTACAAGGAGTACATCACTATTTCTATGCAGATGACACTAATTTGTTCATGTCCAAAAAGCTACAGATCCAAGCAACTTTAATAATTTTGCAGTTCATCGTTTTCACCTTCATTTCTATTTTTGCTCTTTAAATTCAGCGAATTGCAGGAATGTATTGCAAAAACAAAAACAAAATGAAGAGTATATGTCTAAGTCTACCTCTGTGCGGTTCCTTAGGTGTTAGGTTTTAGTTTATTCTTATCTATCCCTTGTTGTTCCCTGCCATATTCTATTAAAACTTTGTGTTGTTTTGTTGGTTCCTGTTGTATTAGTTTGTCCTTGTTTATCAGTTTTTTTGTTTATTCTTATGTTCTTTTGTACATTTAAAATCATCTCTGTTCAGCTTGATTCAGGTTAATTAGTCTCCCTTCTTCAGCTCCCCACCCGCTTTTACTCAGCTCCTTCACATGTCCCCTTCGCCTGCCTTATGCACTACTCTTTGCTTCGGTGAGCAGCGCTCCACCTCTCCAGGCTCTTTCCAACCTGCTCACTACTCTGACTAAAAATCACAACGTCATCTGCGGGGGGACTCCTCCCAGACTGATCCATCTTTATCCCTGCTGCAAACAGGAAGGGACTCAGGTCTGATCGCTAATGTGATCCAACCCCCGTCTTAAACTCATCTGTCACTCCTACCTCACACCTCACAGCTGTCTAACTGTCCTCATACATGTCCTGCACCTCACATACTTCCCTGCCACACTGACTTCCTCACGAAGCACCGCATTTCTTCTCTTGATGCCCTCACCTATTATTTCTTTAGATCAGCAAAAGTGAAACATACTCCTTCTGGTGCTCTCTTTGTTTCTCCATCAACTCTCAGTGGAAAAATTATATTTGTTACAAGCTTCTTCAGCCTGAAATCCAAATGCTGCTCATAGATTATCACCTCCCTTTCTAACCCGAAGATGTGATCAACTAAATTTATTTTGCAGCATACAGAAACATATATAGGTATCTATTACCTGATGTAATGTGAAAAAAAGAAGCCGTAGTCTCAGCGTCTTGTCTGGGGCAATTTTTTCGATGTATTTCAATAAAAAATTTCCTGCATGCATTAATTAGAAACAGCAAACATACCACCTGTCAGGCTCATAAACAAGAGTTTTTGTACGGGTATGTTCCAATGAGAGAAATCACTTTCCTCTGCAATTTGCTCCTTTGTCTCCTACAACTTAAATCATGTTCTCAGAGAACACAGAGTTTTTTAATTTCCAATGATTATGGCCTGCGGGACCCACATGTGCCAGCACGCCATGTCTCTGGTGGAGGGACTCTGTGTTCTAAAAAGTTTATCAGGAGCTGAGTTATACAACTACTTGAGACCACAAAATTTAACTGATGACGGTGCTGCAGAAAACTCATGCTGGACTCATCTAGAGGTGGCAAAAGATACTGGAAAAGAAACAAGAAGCTTACTTCAACAAAACTGAGACACACCGTTCTCTGTGGAGCAAATCAGAAACTGATCCCTTTTCGTTTAAAACTGGAAACTGTAAATGCTGAAAGTTTTGGTGCTGCTTCTGCACAACTGAATGCAACAATCCTGTTGTGTGGTGAAGCACAGAGGGGCCTGATTTTTTCCCTGATTTGCTTTTTTGTAGAATCACCTCCCAGCACAATCTCTCAGTAGTTGTTTATCAGTCTCTGACATTGTTGTGGAGAAACGGTGGTCCACTCTTCTTTCCAGACTTGTTTAGTTGTTTTTGTAATTGTCTTGACCTTAAACATTTAACACGCTAACTCAGGCCCGTAGACTCTGACCATGGAGTACATTTGTTCGGACATCCACTTAAATGTTTTCTACTTGTGAATAATGTTTCTGTCTGTAGAACAATGAACCTTAGAGTATGAGATGGCATCATAACGCCTCCCAGATGGATGGGCAGCAGGGGTTGCTTCCACAAAGTCATTGTTGATGTCTTTACACCTTGGTGCACACAAACACACCTGAATGCTGCATAACAGCAAACTGATGAAACTCCAGCTTTGTTTGATCTGGTCAAACTGATGATTATCAGCTCAGCAAAGCATTTCATCATCTGCAGTAGACAGCTACTTTACCTGTAAGAAATAAAGAGTTATCCCCATGATATCCCCATGATATAAGTCATGTGGAAATAAAGATATAATGCATGAGAACTTTGGATTTCCACATTTTAATACATCAGCATTTTAAAATATTTCACTCTCACAAGCCTTAAAGGCAAAAACAAATTGCTTTATAGTTAAAAAACTATAACAAAAAAGTTGTTTAAAAGTGGTACATTTTTAGCTTAACTCAAATGACTTTTATAAGCAATCCAGCTGCAGTTTTACACTAATATGGTTGAGATTTTTTGGTGTTAGATGTATATAAATTAAAAGGATCCTGTTTTTGTTCTCCTGGGAAGCATCGCTGCTGCTGGGTCTGTCTGTGTCTGCAGAGATTTGCAGACACGCAGCAGCTGGTCCGACGAGGACCAGCAGACCCTGATGGGACAGCGAAGGGGCAAAGGGTGGGGGTCTGAAGCTGGGGACGCCCAATTAGGAACCAATCATGTGTTTTTAATTAAACAGCCTGCATCAGTGTGCTGACGACAGCTTGCAGAGCGAAGAGTGGACTGTTTGGGCTCATGTGTTGAAGCCACATTTCTCCACAGCTCTAAGCAACAGCTCCACCTCACAGAGGAAGATGCTCGAGCTGGTTTTGTTTTTCAGCCTTTCACTCGCTTTACCATCTGCTGCCAACAGAACCTCACCAGAAAATTATCTTTCCTCTGAGATTATTTATTTTCTTCAAGACACAAAATGGTTCAAGAGGTAAAAAATGAATGTTAAATAGATGTTTGCACACACCTCTGCTACAATCACTTAATCTTGCAGGTTATTCTTCTATGAGGTTTCACTTTAATTTCAAAGCACAGGAGGTTGTATTATTTCTTAAAAATGATTAACCTAAACCTAATGAAGATTCACACAGATATATCTGTGATCAGCAGAGAAAACCCAGGCCAGGCCCTACAGTTATGAGCCAAGAAAGAAAACCTGTAGGAACTCACCGGCAACGTCAGATATCTTCATCTAGAAATGCGCAGGCATACTTTTCATCCAAAGATCACCGGAGACAGGAATCAGCCCCCTGTGACCCTGACAAGGATGGATGGATGCATGGATGGATGGATGGATGGAGGGATGGATGGATGAGCAGGTGTGACCATCAGAATCTAAGCCCAGGTGTGTAGGCAGAGCTGATTAAACCCAAAAACAATCAAACACAGTTTTAGAGTAAAACTTGGTAACAGAATAGGATTATAAAAGGAAAAAAAACATCAACAAAAAATATCATTTATTCCATTAAAGTCTAACCCTGGGTGACTTCTTCATTTGTTTATTAAAACAGGTTTCTCTGACGTATACAGTATTGCCATCTGCCTGCCATGTCATGTCTACAATGTAAGACTTCTGAGGTTTTCTAATAAAGTTTTGACTTTACTGGATGAATGATGCAACACAGCACTGTTTTTTATTGCTATGACATCACAGAACAAAGTGATTTTCACATTGGTAGTAGAGTGAGAGAGCTGTTGCTTAGCCTGGTGGAGCGACTGTTAGAACACAGTTATTGATGTAGAGAAAACAGCAGGAAAAAGCAGAAAGCACACATTTTCAACTTATTTAACCATTATACACATTAAATGTGAAGCAGTATTCAAAGCAGTACTATTTCAGTTATTGAGTAACCCAAATTAAAAAAGAAGTACATGTTTATGTTTCTTTTCAGTTTTGCAGTTTTTAAAATCTACTTTGATGGAGACAGAAGCAAAAAGAAGTGGAACCAGATAATTTTTCTTGAAAAATATGTAAAAAAATGGTTTTGTCAACAGAGGACCATTGAAATGCATCTAACCTCTTGTAATGAGAATCTGTGAGACTCCTGAGTACTTTAGTGCTCTAGTGATGGAATGATATGTATGTAAAGAAATGTAATTGGTTTTATACACATCCATCCACAATCTCTGTTAAATAATAAGTAATTAACATCAACTTGTCCAGTGACTAGAGGTGAAAATTAGCATTTCTACTACAACCATGACTTTCCTTTAGAAAAGGAAAATGAAATGTTGCATTGTGCATTGTCTCTCTGTAAATAAAAAGCTCATCATCGTCAAGGAGAAAAGCAAGATCATTTGTTTCAACCTCTTTGTTAACACTTCAGAAGATGATTGAAGGGAAATAAGAAGCGATTTCCTGAAATGATCATCCCAGTTTCCTTTTTTATACTCTCCAAGTCGAGTTTTATCTCTCACTGAAAGAAAACATGACTGTGTGGAACTCAACTGGTATGTAACCTTTGATAAGCCTTGTGCTTCTGCAGAAGCTAGCTGTGTTTCCTGATGAAAGTCCTCCTCCTCCGCCACGCTGTCGTGACATCCAGAAGTCCATGTTTAGGCTGCCGACGGCTTCCTGTTCAGTCCTCCTGAGCAAACAAAAAGTGATCAGTCTCTTCAGGAAGAAAGAAACTGAAGACACTCATGACCTCAACCTCAGAAACTCCATATTTTACCGTCAGTGTGTTGATTTAGGTCCCAAAAGCTTTATTGATTATGTCAGAGTAAGGATTCAGGGCAGAAATTTACATTTCAGACCAAAAATCAAGGGGAGTTTCTATGAGACACCAGACGTCTTCCAGCTCTGTCTCATGACTTAATGTCTTCCTGTCTTTGTTCTGGTAAGAACTGAGCTCCATGATTTTTGCTCACACTCTGTCCAGACATTTATTGTTGCCCCAACGTGAACAGAGACGACCTCAGGCTGCAGCCTTCCTCACATCGAAACAGCTCATACAATAGTCTTTTGTCCTGGACACAGTGGACACTTCCTCTCCTCCTTCATGTCTTTGTTGTCCAGATTCTGCAGGACAAATGTGCCCATAGAAAAGGAATCAGTGGAACAAAAGATGAAACATCTTGAGGAAGACAATTGCCCACTGCATTATTTATTTATTTATAAACATTCACAACATTGTTTTATTCCCATCTTCACTCAAATAATAGATCACTTCTTCAGACTGTAAAAAAAATCATTTGTTCAGAATGTAAAACTCGTAGGTCATTTAGCACAAACAGAAGTAGATAAGGCATAATCCCCGATCTGTAGGAACAAACGACAAACGAAACCTTCTGACAATGTGCAAAATGTTTACAGAGACGCATATGAATGGAAGATAAATTCAATTCAATTCAATTCAATTCAATTCAATTCAATTCAATTCAATTCAATTCAATTCAATTTCAATTCAATTCAATTCAGTTTATTTATATAGCGCCAATTCACAACATGTCGTCTCAAGGCACTTCACAAAAGTCAGGTACATACATTACAATTAATCTTAACCATTGAACAGTGCAGTCAGATTCAGTTATTTATTCAAATTGGATAAAAAGTTTTTCTATCTAAGGAAACCCAGCAGATTGCATCCAGTCAGTGACTTGGCAGCATTCACTCCTCCTGATGAGCATGTAGGAGACAGTGGACAGTCCTGGCGTTGACTTTGGCAGCATATCCCTCATACTGAGCATGCATGTAGCGACAGTGGAGAGGAAAAAACTCCCTTTTAACAGGAAGAAACCTCCAGCAGAACCAAACCAGGCTCAGTGTGAGCGGCCATCTGCCACGAACTGACTGGGGGTTAGAGAGAACAGAGCAGGAGACACAAAGAGAACAAAGAAGCACTGATCCAGGAGTACTTTCTATGGGGAAGGAAAAGCGTAAATGTTAATGGATGTAGCTCCTTTAGTCGTTTCATCTTGAAAGAAAGATCAGATAAACTCTGAGCCAGTTTTCAAGTTTAGAGTCTGAAGAGAGCAACATATAGTTAGTTACAGTAAAAGCTCAGTCAGTAGCTATGTCTAGGAGAGAGAAAGGGTTAAACACTGAAAGACAGGGCCATGTGGTCATCGGTAATAAGGGTGAGCATTAAGTTGTTGCCAGCAGAAGCTTGGAGGATTCTCCTCTCCAGAAAGGTGTTACAGGTAGACACAGAGTCCAGGCCAGGTGTAGCTTCTAGAAGAGAAAAGAGAGAACAAAGTTAAAAGCTGAAATAACAGCAAATAATACAAAATTGAAGAGTAGTGTGAGAAAGCAGCAAGAGGGTGAAAGTGGTCATTATGTCCTCCAGCAGCCTAAGCCCACAGCAGCACAACCACAGAGATAGCTCAGGACAAACCAAGCCACTCCAACTATACGCCTTTTAAAAAAGGAAAGTTTTAAACCTAGCACCAAAAGTAGACAGTTTGTCCATCTAGAGCCCACTGATGGCCATTGTTATACTAAAAACCACAACGATTGGGATACCTCTCTCTGTCAGATTGACCATAACCATTGGTTAACTAAAAACATTTACATCTGAAAGAAGAAACATGAATAAAAATGATGCAAAACATCCACATACACAAAGTGACCACCATAAGATTTAAATCAGGGCTCTGCATCTCCAGTCCTTGAGTACCATGGTCCTGCAACTTTTGGATGCATCCATGCTCCAACACAGCTCAATCAAAGGGCTGAATGACCTACTTGGCATGTCAGCAAGTTTAGCAAAGGTCTGGTCATGAACCATTGGTTTGATTTAGGCTTACTGGAGCAAGGATGCATCCAAAAATTGCAAGAAATCTGATTCAATACAACCATACTGAGAATAAAAGGAGGCGAAACAAAAATAAAAATACAAAAGTTAAATTAAGACTCACTCAACAGAAGCTAAACGCTACACTATAAAAAAAGTCATGGACAAATTATGACCCAAGCAGGAGAAGGAGTGACTCTTCTTCATTTCATGCCACCATTTGCAATCCACATGGTGCCATTTTGTCCATTTTATAACAATTTCATACACAGGCAAACCATTAGGTTGCAGTTTAGCTCCTAGTTACTAAACCATGCTTTGGCAACATTTGTTTCAATGCCAGGCTGCAATTCTGGCCTCAGATCAGTTATAAACTGCAAGCCCAACAAAAGATACATGCACTGTTTATTCTAGGATTTATAAATGTTGGCTGGTGATGTTAAACAGCCTGACAGAGTTTAGAAACAGGAAGCCGTGCTTCTAAATTCAGCCCAGTCTCCATGAAACAGCTGCATGCAGATCTTTGAGTTAAATTCACTGTGTGGCGGCACAATGAAAACAAACATCAGGGAGATGAGATGAGATGGTGTTTAAGTAGGACCAGAGTGCAGACAAGACCTCAGGTGAGTAAATGATTTAAAGAAACATGAGCAAAACTTATAAGTTAGCACATGACATGACAGGACATGGAACCAGGATGGACCCAACAGAAGAAACCAGCAAGAAGCAAAGAAAACCAAGGAGCTTAAATACTGAGAAGGTGTGATCAGTGACATGGAAACCAGGTGAGCATAATCAGGAGAATACAGCGCAGAACACAAGAAATATGTAAGAAACTAAACACAGAGAAATAAACAGAATATGGCAAGACCTGAATAGCAATAATAACAACCCAAAAATGATCAGAAAAATAAAAAACACCCATGGATCCTGACAGAGAGACTCATCGTATGTTATTTCGGGACTAATCTGACTTTTTATTAATGTTGAAGCGCACAGATTTTAATAATGTTTGTCTTAAATTTCATTAAAAGTAAAAATAATTCTGGAAAGGTAAACATGGCGCTCATATTGTGGTTGGTTTTGGGTCTCTTTGAACCCGCCTCCAGCTGCTGAAATGTTTCTTCTCCTCTGGACTGGCTCAGAGTTGGTGCAGAGTTACAACCAGTTTCTCAGTGCTAGACCCAGTGCTTCTGTTCTGGAAACCAAAGAACCTGAACCAGTTTGGTAGGATTTACTCAAATGTGTTCTAAAAACCTTCTAAAAGGTTTCCTGCAAACCTGCAGGAACTTTATGTTCTCTGACTTCAGGGTTTTTCATAGTTGATTTCCCTCTCCATGACAAACTGATCCCGAGGAAGACCTGTGTTTGCATATATTTGCATGGAAACCCCAGAGTGTGGGCGTCTGGGTGAGTCCTCTAACATCATGTGCAAGAGTAAAAACAGCAATAAGGTTTAAAATGAAGCAGATGGAAAAAACTGTAACGTGCGAAGGTACGTTATCACACAGATTTCTTTTCCCTGTGGAGGCTTTGGGTTTTATAATCTGTTTTTTAAAGTTTGACATTGTAAACATATTTGTGCAGAAATCCCGTAAGGCCTTGTTCCCTGGGAATACTGGAAACACTCAGGCCTCTGGGAATGGAGGCTTGCATGTGACATTCTCCAGGATCTGGATCAGCGTCCGTTTACAGCAGGATGGGTTCAGACTGTCTGCATTCGTCTGTGTGAGCCTCAGAGCGGGTTTATCTACTGCTGGTTTCTGAGAGGTCACGATGATTCGCACAGTCATGACACACATTTCCACACACAAAACAAACCCGGCCGTCATCTACCTTCTGCTGATGTCACACCTCCATCCCTGCTGAGGTCATCACACCTGTGGAGATATTTACGCGCACATGGGCTGCTGGTGCCACTCAGCAACTCCTGGAGGGCTGCTGCTCGGTCTTCAAACCAAACATCCCAAATTTTCTGGATCTCTGGATCATTTTAGGTTGAGTAGCTTTTAGTATTTAGTTTCTTCTTTTACAGCTTTGCAACATAAACTAGCCGTTAGCAGATAAAACTAAATACAAAACTAGACAAACACAAAATATCCAAAAAGGATCACATTTCTTTTGATAAGAATCTAAAACTCATCAGATGACCAGGCAAGAAAGAAAAACTGCTGAGTAACGGAAGACCCAGAGGGCCAGAAAATGCTGAGTCAGTATTTTTTAAGGCTCACACCTTTGAGGCTTTTTGGTTTTTTGCATATTTGTGGTGCAAATATAAATTGCTATAAAGTCTTCATGCTGATTCAACTTTCTGGACCTGCAGGTATCCAAAGCTCAATAGGGAGGATCTGTCAACAGCAAAACTGTGATTTGTGTGAAACTACTGTTGAAAGAAAGACATAAGAGCTCTGTTATATTTAATCAAATGTCAAAGTGGGCATGAAACATCCCCAAGGTGGTTAGAAATTAACACATGGTTGGTTAAAGGCATCCCATGACACACAGTTACTTTTTCTAACATGAAAGAGTTGGGTACACTAAGAACAAAACCGCAATGGAAAGAAATGAACAGACTGGGACCCAAACTGACCGAGACCTGCAGTAGAAGTTTTCAATAGTCTTCATCTCAAGTCATGCACTCCACAAATTCAGCCTCCGTTGAATAGTGGCAAAAAGAAAGCAATTGTTGACAGAAACCCATAAGAAGTCCTGTTCTTGATGAAAGTTGGTCACAAACCATGAAGGCATCACTGCAAACGTGGAAGAAGGAGCTCTGGCCAGAAGAGACCTAAATAAAACATGTTTGTTTGAAAGCTAACACTTCATATCAGCCTGAACGCACCACCCCCTCAGTAAAACATCGTAGTGGCAGTATCATGTTTTGGGGATGATTTTTTATTGCAGGGGCAGGGAGCCTGTTCAGAGTGGAAGTTAAGAAGGATGGAGCTAAATAAAGGCCAATTCTGAAAGAAAACCTATTAGAGGCTGAAAAAGACTTCAGACTGGGTGGAGGTTCACATTCTAGCAGAACAACGACCCCAAATCATACAACCAGAGCTACAATGGCTTAGATCAAGGCATATTTATGTTATTATGGCCCAGTCAAAGTCCAGACTTAAATATAAATGAGAATTTGTGGCAGGACTCTCCATCCAATCTGACTGCGATTATGCTATTAGATCATGCTAAGAAAAATTGGTAAATCTGTGCAAAGCTTGTAAAGACGTGCCCTAAAAGACATGCAGCTGTTAGTGTTAAATGGTGGCTCTATAAACTGTTTACTCAGGAGGACTGAACACAGATGCATGGCACGTTTGTTTTTATTTCATTTGTACATAAGTTTCACATTTCTGTGCTATTTTTGTCTATTACATAAAATCATTATAATGTGAAATTGTGGTTATTGGATATCAAAATGTGAAAAAGCTAAAGGGTAGAAATACTTGTGCAAGGCACTGAACCTCTGTGTTGTCTTTGTGTCTTTTTATGGACCAAGGCAAATATATTTGAATAGAATTTGTATTTTATGACAGCCTGCAGACATTAAGGTGCCTTAATGTGACTAATCATCTAGAAAGTCAGGTAATCTATGGGTAAACACCCATAAGATATGTAAAATAACACAAGAAACACTGACTCATTAAATAATGAAGTCTGGTCTAAAGGTTTTGCACATGACTGTGCTTATATGTGTGTTTCTTTAGCAGCGAGAGGAGGATTGTATGTCCTTCTACTTTGAGCAGCTGCTGCAGATACTAAAAGTATGTCGCTGACGCTGTGACGAGTTAAAAATAGAAGCAAACGTCCGTTACGTCCGTGCTGCTAAAAATACGACTGCAAATATTTGCCAAGCCTGAGGATATGGAGCGCTGAGCTAACATGCTAATGATGGGAGTGTGAAGACATTGAAGATGCCTGACTCATAAATGCCTTCATGCTGCCGTGTCTTACAGAGACCGACTTCCTATCTGGAGACAAACGAAACTAAGAAGACAGCAGTTAACTCGTAGGATGAGAACCTTTAAGGTTAAAGGTTAGGTAAAGAGCAGGTACAGAAAAACTCTGTAACTGGACAATTCTGAGTCACTGGATTTGGATGGAAGCACTGATAACCTATAATAACCTGATGGTGCATAAACATAAGAAATAAATATGCAGTGCATACATTCAAATGTGGGGAAAGGAACTAGAGGAACTCTGTAAACAAAAGTGGACGAAAATCTCTCCTAAACCATGAAAGAGACTGATAAAGCCAGATTGGAAGCAGCTACTGAGAGCTTATGGGTGATCATAGGGTGGACTGTCATGGAAACCTTCTTTATCCCATGACTGGGTTTTGTTTCTCCTTGCTTCTAGTGTTAAATGTTGCAGCCTGAAACTAATTTTGGAACCGTTGACTTCAGTAGTAAAACTTACATGTAGAGTATTTTACCCCACAGCATATGGCAGCACAATTAAAACCATATTTTCATTTTGTGATTTATCTTTGAGTGTAGAGAAAACTGTGAAAAGCATTCCAGTCTCTGTGTGTGTTTCTGTGTGTGGGGTCTGCACCAGCCTCCCGCTGTATAAACCAATAATGAGAATTACCACCAGCCCCTCTACTACTCTACTGCAGAACCACACACCCTGAACCTCAGTTATCCATCCTTTCAGCCTTGTGCATGTACCAGACTGTTGCTGGACCCAGTTTGCTTTAACTTTCCAACCTTCTAATAACTGGTTAAACGTCGGGGAGTCTCCACACAGCAGCTACGTCTAAGTCAGTATGAACCTTGCTCTAGCATACTCACAAACCAGGCACTGTGTTTCTCTGGAGTCTGTCTCAGCAGTCAGTATTTTAGGGCACCTTCAGAATGGATGGAGATGATTTTATGACATCAAAATTGGAGCTAGAGCGTAGAAGTTCTTTGCAGACCCTTGAAGTCTTGTAGCACAGAGGTCGGCAAACAGCCCTTAAGGGCTGGTTTTGTGCAAGTTTTAGATGAATGCCTGGTCCAACACACCTGAATCAAATGGCTGAATTACCGCCTCAGTCAAGTTCTACGTGGACCTGGTAATAAGCCATTCATTTTACCCAGCTGTGTTGAACTAGAGAAACATCTAAAAGCTGCAGGACACCAACCATTTGAGAACTGGTTGACCACCTCTGTAGCGTGCACCCAAATGCACTTTAAATCCATTTCCTTGCCAACATTCGTTGGTTTTTGCCAGCCTGCTGTTTCCCTATTGGTTATTCATAATTCATCAAGTGTCCCTCATTCATGGAAAATCAGCAGGGTGAAATAAAAAGGGAAAGACATTTCAAATAAAAGCATGCAAATAAAACCAGATAAAATACAAACATGCAACATGCAACAGTTTCACCCTGTGATACGAGTATTAAGAAAACTTTGAGTTAATGCATCAGAGTTCTTCAAGGGTTCGGAGCATGCACAATGCTTTCTCAGTCAGTTTGTAATCATGGTAGCAGTATCTCATGATTCTGGGTGGAGGATGGTGACAGCAGTGGCTGCATATCCACAACTTTAACGAGGCACTCACAGGAGTGAGCTTGAACATTAAAATACTAAAGCAGAGCTGACAACGCTGGCCTCATGCATAGGTCACGACCTCATCATGGCCGTAGTGCCTTGTAACAATATCATGACAAAGCTAATAGCTGCATGTTGACACAGTCTGAGAGAGCTGTGCCGGATGTGCATGTGTTCGGATCCTCATTCGATCCTGCTCACGTACAGAGCAAAAAGTGACGATCCGGCTGCCCATATCTGTCCTCGACAACAGCTTGAGTGAGCTCAGTTTAGAGAAAACAAGAACAAGTTTGAATGTTGAGATAATGGCTTTTCAGGGACGTTTCACAGCCTGTCATGCAAAAGAACCGTTAGAAACCTTTAAAGTTCTGTTGCTTTGAATTAGAAGGTTGTTTACATAAAATACTTTATAGGTTTGCAGCTCACTGGTACCAATGTTCAGTGTGAAATACATGGCATGAAAAAAGAATCTGATAAGAATAACCAGGTTAGTGAAACTACTGCTAAGAAATGTTTGAGAATAAAATAATTTTTAAGATGATAGAAATCTTAGCTCAGCTTCCTGGTTCAAACTTCTGTTTTTCCAGAGTGAGGTCATTCAGAAACTACTGCAGCTAAGATACTGACTGCTATTATGTATCCTAGCACTTCAGAGGCCTGCTAATGAACCATTCATTGGAGTCAGGTCTGTTGAATCAGGCCGACATTTAGCGCATGCAGGAAACCAGCCTTTATCTGCTGACTATTAGACTACTAGAATACTACTAGAATATTCTGTTGTCTAAATAACAAAGGATGTGTTCATGTTTTTGGATGTCTGTCCCCTGTTCCCTACATAAAGACTGGAAGAAATGCAAGAAATATCTCATCTTCTGTCTCATATTTTTGTAAGTCCATGTCATAATGTTTTCCACCTGTATGTGTAGATGCAAGAATTTGGATTTTTGGGCCTTTTATGGGCTTTGAAGTTACTATTGATGAAAAAAATATATATATATGAATGCTCAGAACTGCATGCTCCAAATTAGAGATTACTGGAAATGAAACGACTCAGTGTAATTGGCTGTCCACTTTCGCTGTGTGCTCGTTCAGGAGGGGGGATTGCTGCAAAGTCAGTGACTCAATGCAGATGATATAGTATCCTAAGATAGAAAATGTGAAACAGCAGGATGTTTAAAGCATTAATAGTGACAGGTATCTACCCCACTGCTCTGCCTAAACTGTGCATCACTAATCAATTGCCTGCCGATGTTGATGAAAATGTGTTTAGTGGCAAAAAATCATAAATACTTAAAGACCGTAACCTGCAGGTGGAAGCAATGTGTGTGTGTGTGTGTGTGTGTGTGTGTGTGTGTGTGGGTTAGGCAGATCTTGTCACTCTACTTGAGTCGTCAGATCAGGTGTAAAAAGCTCCTCCCAACCTTTGACCTACAATTAAACATTTACTGTGAGGCCACCACCACCACCTGACCCCAGCTCCAGCCTGGTATGTAAGGGGATCAACAGGATGTCATGAAGAGCCCAGAGGTCATATGCCAGAGAACTGAGACGTTTTTTCTCTGTCTGCTGTCTCTTCTTGTTTCACTGATGACGTTTCAATCAGGCCCAGGAAGGTTTATGTGAATGTTTTGGGCATGATATAATTTTGATAAAAGTTAAAGCTTCTTAACTAAAAACTCAACAAAGCTGTCAGTCTTTCCAAGATCGGACGTCCCAGTAAATTAAGAGCATAAACGGCTAAGAGAGCTGGAAAAACAATAAAAAACTCCATCCCAGAGTCTTCAGGCCTCAGTTAGCAGGTTACATATCCATGACAGGACAAATAACAGCTTCTTTGGAAGGGTTGAAGACTGCTTGACTTTTTGCAAAGTTGCTTTTACATTGGGACTTCTGCAACAACATCCTGTGGACAGATGAGACCAAAGTAGAGATGTTTCACCATGCTTGGAGAAAACCGAACACAATTTCCCACAAATAAGCAGAGCTGCAGAGAGTAGCCAAAAATTGTACTCAAGTAAGAGTAGCACTACTTCTACATATTTTTACTCAAGTGAAAGTTAGTAGTCATCTAGACAATGACTCAAGAGTAAAAAGGCTCAGCGGACAAAAAATAATGTCAGAACAATGAAGCTTGTGTACAAACAAGAAGTCCCATTTTAGAAGAAGCAATCTTAGATGAAAACATGTTTGATCTTCATTCAGCAAAGTAACTAGAGGAGGTAGAGCAGCCAGAAATTGTACTAAAGTAAGAGAAGCTTTGCTTCAAAACAATATTACTCAAGTAAAAGTAAAAAGCACAGTGCAGTAATACCACTCATAGAAGTTTATTTTGAATAAATGTAATTGAGTAAATGTTACTAGTTACTACCCACCTCTACAAATTACTCGTGTCAGATGTCAAGCACGGTGGTGGAGGGTTGATGATTGGGCTTGCTTTGCAGCTACAGGACCTGAGCACCATGGAGTCTTTGAGTCAACCATAAACTCATCTGTATTCTGGGGTCACATATGAGACCATCTGTTCAACAGCTGAAGCTTGGCCCTAACTGGGTCATCAACAGGACAATGATCCCACATGCATCAGTGGCTCTAAAAATGTAAGTGTTTCAGAGAAACACTTTGTGGTTGCTCAGATACATATCATCAAAAGTGACAATTATTCATAATACATTCTGCACAAGTTTAGCAGTAAAAAGCCAACAAATCCCTGTGAGACTTTGTCCGTCTAACATCTAATAAATCAACCCTTCTCCAACCAAACCTCTGCTTACTGTCTGCAGCCACACAACTAGCTTCTGTTTCTGCAATTTCTGTTGGTTGGACATTATAGGGAGTGAAACTTAAAAATAGTCTCATAAAGACCCCCAAGCACCACCACAAGAGCCCCCACCCATCCCAGTAGACCTCCCCTAGCCCACACACCACCACTGTTCCTTGAACTGAGCTCTAGAAACTCACCTCAACCCCTTGAAAAGTCAAGCCAGGACCACCACAGACCACTCCCTGCGTGCTGCTACCATCCCACAGGGTGGGAATCATACTATAGCATATCAGGGCAGACCTCTTCCCCAAATAAAACCACAGATCCTGAGTGAAACCTCTGCGAGAAATATAAACAGATTTTACACTTTCTTTCTGCTGCTTCCCCACTGATTCTATAAGTTCATGACAGCAACAAACTTGACCTTACTGGGTTCTTCTGCAAAGCTGTGTTCCTTATTTTAACTAAAGATTAGTCACTGTTACAGGCTGGTGCAGCTGGTAGGATTGTTGCCTTGCAGCAAGAAGGTCCTGGGTTTTACTCCTGGCCGGGGGTCTTTCTGCATTTCTGCATGAATTTCCATGTTCTTCTTGTGCATTAGTGGGTTCTCTCCCGGTACTCCGGCTTCCTCCCACAGTCCAAAAACATGACTGTTAGGTTAACTGGTCTCTCTAAATTGCCTCTTAGGTGTGCATGGTTGTTTGTCCTGTGTGATTCTGTGTTGCCCTGGGGTGGGATGCAACCTGTCCAGGGTGTACATTGCATGCCCTACTTTTTAAGGACTCCAAACGATAACAAATAGCATGATGGTACTGTACAAAGTTCAATACTTATTATTATTTGCTTCCAAGTGAAACATTTTTTTGGAAAACTCCTTCAGAATGTCTGGAGATGTTAAAGGACTATGGGAGGAAACCAGGCAGAGTACCCAGAGAGAACCCACACATGCACAGAGGGAACATGCCAACTCCATTTACAAAGAACCCATGCCGAGATTTGGACCTAAGGTCTCCCTGCTGCGAGGACACAGTTGCAGCCTCTTCCTGTTCCTTCTATGGGCTAAACCTGCCCAATCCATAGGAGTGATAGTTCAACCACTAGGTGCTCCCTAACCAGTTGATTCTGTTTTGGATTTTTTCTCGTGCCCTCCTGATTAATACCTGATCCATTCTGGTCCCTCGGCCACCAAAGGCTAAAAGTGGAAGTTAAAAAACAGCAGATGTCAAGAATATCATACTAGGAAACCTGAATGTTATTTATGGGTTATTAGAAGATCAAGAAGTTGAAGCCGAACCAAAAAGTTCTCCAGCAAAATGACCGATACAGGATCTACGCCACATTAAGGATGAATAATTTCTCTCAGTCTCAATTTTTAGATCACAAAAACATTTAAACATGGTTGTGTAGACTTTTTAAGTCCAGTATATCAACATTTCTAACCAATACAACATGCACCAAGTTCTGCAACTGTTTTTCATTTGTCAGTTAAAGTTAGGGCAAAGTCATAAACTCTGAGATTTTCCCCTTTTTGCAGTTTTGGCGTGACAGCTGAGATGAAAGCAGCGGGCTGATGGATTGCATGTAACTGATCAAAAAGGTTTTGTGTGCAGAAGAGTTACGCATCCTCTCTGTGGTTCACTAGAAGTAAAACACACACAGAGCATGTTGTGAAAGCACACATGATGAGGCGTGTCTCAGCAGTGAAAAGAAGAAAATGTACAGATGGCGTGCACCATTGAGCAGCTCATCCCAAAAGAAGTGCCACAATAAACAAGAGCTGCAGGAGTCTCAGCCCACGCCTCGGTTCCCTTGTCTCCTTAGACCAAAACCTGGTCCTGCCCTCAACCCTAAAACCAGTTCTAACCCTAAAACCGTCCCACATACAGACTGACCTTATCTTCCCCTCCTCCAAAGGGGTAGAACTTCCTCACAGAGATAGAGACACACATGCACAGGCCTGGTGTGAGTCATGCAAGTTTCATCAGTCAGTCTGCAGAGCAAACACACACTCTCCACTCGAGAGTTAAATCCGAAAACTCCCACTGTGGATTTCAGGCTTCGCCCTGCAGCCAACAGACGTAAACACATCGCCACGCTGAACCACCGACCCACACACTCACGCAAACGCACCATCAAAACCGAATCCTGACTCAGGACCAAGCCGTACTGCTTTAAATAGCCCCGGTCCAAATGTCAGACCAGTCTGACGCCAGCTTGAGAGCTAAAAGACCATCAGGAAAAAACCAGGCCCAGAGCGGAGGATGCTGCTGCTGCGTCTTTACGCCTGCAGGCTGCAAGAAGCGGGGAACAGATAGTGTCAGAGATGAGCTGCTCATATGAGCTCAAGTGGACATGAATCATGCAGATCTAACATTTTCTAATCCATTTTGTCTCATTACGCATTTTCCTGCAAATGCAGAACGTATTTAAGTCCTCCAAACTTAGCTCATGGGGATGCAACTCATCATGCAGCCTGTATTAAAACATGTAGCCAGTCAAGAAGCTTTTACAGCATTTCTACAAAATTACAAAGAATTACCCAAACCCAACAGTGCAATTTATGTCAAAGAAGTCAGAAAACGTGTTAGAGGGCTGCACCTCAACCATAAACAGCAAGTGTTATTAAGGGTTGAAGTGATCAAGGAAAGGATTGAACTTAGGGGATTTTTTCCAATGAATCTAATTCCGATTATAAATTAAGATCTTTCTAAACCTAAGCTTTTTTTTCTAAACCTAAGCTTTTTAACCCATATTTCTTCTTCTACGTGTGCAATTTTATTCTTCAAATGAAAGGCATTTTCTGCACCTTTCCCGCCGCATGTGTCCGACTGCTTTAGAGTTCAGTGTTTTCCTTCAAATCATACAACAATGCTGAGTTTATCTACTCAGTAAATGTCGGTAAGAGTGTGATGAGCCTTATTTTCCTTTATAAAATACAACAGACAAACACAAATTACATGTTCATTACATTCAGGTTGTATTTTAATATAGCGTGAGTGATAATTGGATCATTCTGTTTTTTTTATTTTGGAACAACTTAATATTTTGTGTTGGGTATCCATTTAAAAATGTGGTTCGAATTCTTTATTTGAAAGAAACTAAATGATTGAAGCAAGTCTGATTTAAATTCTTTGAGTTGAACAAACAAATAAATTAACTTGGATAAACTTAATTAAATTACTTGTTAGTTATTATTATTGAAGTAATTCATTTAAGCTGGATCAATCACTCTCTTTTTAGAGTGTAGGGACACACCGAACATCTGGAAGAAGGTACTCTGGACAGATAGGCCAAAAATGCAAAACCCTCTTTGTGGAAAATGAACGTTGCATATATCACCTTGAACACATTCCCTATACTGTCAAAAATGGCGGTGGCAGCATCATGATGTGGGGGATGCTCTTCTTCAGCAGGGACAAGGAAGCTGGTCTAGAGTAGATGGGAAGATGGATGAAGCTAAATACTGGAAAATCCTGAATTAAAACCCTTTTAGAGGCCGAAAAAGGCTAGAAACTAGGTGGAGTTTCACCATCAATCAAAAAATATTTATTGTTAGAATGACTCAGACTCTAGATTTTTGGGTGTAGATGTGCAATGCTATTAGAGACATACACTAAAAGACCTGCAGCTGTAGCTGCAGTGACAGTGGTTCAACTAAATACTGACTCTTGGGATATTCCATATTTTCATTTGTAATGAAGTAATGAAGTTTAAATCCACATAGTCTTTTCCCTCCACTGCACAGCTATGCTCTACTTTGAGTTGTTCAGTCTCAAAAATCCCTAATTAGGCCTTTTGGAAAAAAAGAACAATTCAAATCTTAGCTTCTTTCCTCAAGGGTGAATAATTAAGAGCTGCTGGTCCCACAAACTGAGATTTTTCTTGACTACACTTTAAAATTAAGAGATAGGGTGAACATTATCTGTTTGAACCAATATTTTTAAACCATCATTAGGAAATTAACACCTACACCTGTTATGTAGGTTCTGTTTGTGTTCAGGTATGAGCTGCAGGTAAAGCTGCACTAATGACCGTCTTCTTCATGGGCTGCAGTCTGGCGCTGAGTCAGGGCTTCGTTTCCCACACAGGCCCACCCAACAATGTCTGCAACAAAACACATGTCTGAGCAGCTGAGAGGCTTCGCTCACTCACAGCTGCAAAACAGTTATTAAGACATTTGTGGTTTTATTGCAAATTAGCCATAATAAGCATAATATCAACAGTGTGATGTCCCCTGCCTCCTCTCCACCAACTGTTTTAGCAGGTTCATTTACTTTATTTTTTTCCATGTTTTAAATCATTAAGTGGAAGGAAAACTGGTACAGGATCAGGTTTGTATAATTCTTCATATTTTTTAACTGTTAAGTGATCATTGAAAACAAGAAGTTCTTATAACAAGTTATTGGCTCTATGTCTTATTTCTCTATTGTTTTCTTTGCAGAACTTTTAATTATTTCAACCCTCATTGCATTGTGTGTGTGGGTGTGTTTGTGTGTGTGTGTGTGTGTGTGTGTGTGTGTGTGTGTGAGAGAGTGTCTGTCCAGTGTGTTAAATGAAGACAGCTGATTGCTGGGTGTACAATCAGCATACTGGGACTTCTGGGAGTTCTGGGAGGTCGGGACCTCTGCAGCCTCTCAGTGGTCTATGACTGTTTCACACCTCCTCAGGTAAACGAGCACAAGTGTGGAGTCCAAACACGAAGAGGTCATGACCCTGAAAAGAGACAGATTGACCCCTCCATAAGCTCCAGGCTGGGCAACAAAGTTAGCTGTGGGCTCCCACATACTGACTCATCCGGAGCTGCAAACAGACCACTGATGCACAGACAGAGATGAACCAAAACACGTTCAGCTAATGGTAGCGGTTGAAAAAGTAATGCTTGCCTATTGAGAACAAGATGCATTTTAAATAATACGTTTTTTTAACAATTTGGACCTGATGGAAATTTTTTAAGAAATTTAAATCAGAATAAAAACAGAATGGTTTAATTATGAAGCAGCATAATTTTTAAAAATGTCTTTATCTGGGGGTTTTTGAGAGGGAATGTGTTTCCCCCGGGTCCGACACCTTGTGGGTTTTAGTTTTCCAGGAAAAAGGTGTGAATTTTTCCTGCAGCGAGGTCACCAGCTGGAGAGAGGAGGTCCGCTAGGTCGGCTGGAAGATCCATTATCCAGCATCAGGGTCTGTTTTTCTGCAAAACAAGACGACGATCCGAGGCCTGTACCGGAAAGTATTAAACTGACAACGTTGAGGATGCAGAGAAAAAACATCAGCACACAGCAGACATGTGGAGTCATGCAAAAAGACTCCGCTGCAGGCTTCAGTGGGAAAAAAAGTGGCCCGGGGCTAGATTTTTGGGGAAAAAGTGAAAAAACCATAATACAGCAAGCCCCTGGGCGAAAAGACTAAAAAACCCGTTGAATAAAGATGGGTTGGAGCTGCTGAAGCTTCTGGTCAGTCTGAGCATGCAGACTCTCGCAAAAACACAATGTCGACAAATATAGAAAACCTGCAGCAGCGCTGAGAGACAGAGAGTCAGGAGGTTTATGGACGCTTCGACAGCTGCTGTTTTCTGTGAGGAGGAGGAGGGTAAGACATCTCTGCACATCTCCAATGACTTCCACTGCATCTCCGCTGTATCTATCTACTTAAAATCTAATTTCTATACAACGTAGGTCATGTGCAGGTGCAACACTTCTTTAAGTCAGCAGAGTTTCTTCTGCAATCTCACATATTCTACTACAGATATTTTGTTTCCCTGTGATTGAAAAAAAGCACAAATTTTGAAGATGGGAACAATGTGGCTGTGTTGATAACATTTTGTTCAGATAATAAGGAACAAGGTTCTCCAAACAGATGAGGAGCAAATCTTTCCTTTCAGTGATCTACAGTTTTCCAGTCGAGGGATGTTTAATGACTGCAGGTCAGGAGGAAGCTAGCCAGACACTTCCAATACATTTTTAATATATGGATTGATAGTGGCTTTGCATGATGTAGGAAGTGACATCGTCTTTGGCCCAGCATCTTAGTTCGTTACTTAAACACCAGGCTCAGAAGAAGATCAATTAACCTTATCAAAAACCTTATCAAAACTCAGCCACTGTTAGCACAGTGTTTTCTATCACATACATGCAAACTGGATTTTATTTATCTGAGATTGGGAATATCAAAAATTGGCAGCAATCCAGTTTTTATGTTTTGTGCAAGTTGTTAACAAATTGCTCCACCTGGGTCCAGGAGAGACAACGAAACTCTTTTAAAGATTGTCATAGATGTATTATGTTTCATCATATTTATTTGTTGTGCTAAATCATTATTTGTTAAAAAACATACCTATGTATTTGGCCAAAGTCAAGGCAAGGCAAATGGCTGAAACAAAACAAAAAACAAAGGATGTGAAGAGGAGATGCAACTGTAGATTTTATTTAAACTCAAAAGAGAAGCTTTTATAGAAAGACATCCAAGTATTAAAGAAGACTATAAAACTCATCAATCAACTGCAACACATGTGAACTCCTGGGAAATCCTGAAAAACTGGGAGCATATATGCTGAGTGCGACTAATTACTGGAGAAGGTCAGTGATAGTAAGCAGGTGTGTGGGGAAGCAGCAAGATAAACAATAAACCAAGAAAGCCTCTAAACTTAAGAAAAGTTCCACAAAATGATCAATTTACTGATTAACACTAATGCATTTTATAATAGTTATCTTCTTCTAGCTGCTAGCTGTGCTGCTGTGCTAATGCAACCAAAACTGGAGAGATAGTTTTAGATTTCTTTTTTTATCCTCTTTCCCCTTTTTTACTTAGACGAAACAGACTGCTGTCCCATCCACATCAACACAAACATGATGCAAAATAGACATTTTTAAAAACAATTACATAGATACTTACTATGCATGATTATAAATCAAAGTGGTATTAAAGTATTAGCACAGAAACTGCTCTGTCTACCAATTAACAACGTTAACATGCAGCATTTGCAATGGCAATGCAACAGGTCCACAGACCATTTCTATTTAAAATGTTATATTGCTTTTTAACTTAATTTAATTTTTTTTCCAAATTTAAATGTTTCGGTTAAATGTACGTTTCTATTCTTGTATCTGCAGCTACAAATGGTTGCAGATACAAGTTGCAGCCTCACCTTAACAAAACTCTTACTTTGCTTTTTTGCAGAAATCTTCTTCATCTCATAATAATTTATTCTTTTGTATTTTAATTTTCTGACACAGTGTTTTATTCTCTGAAGGTTTAATTCAGATTCTTTTGATTAATGAATTTTGGAACCTTTTCTCTGAGCCTATATCTATACTCAGACAAGCCATTATAAGTCTGATTTTCATGTCTGCATGGATGCAGACCATCCTGAACTGTCAGTGTTGTCACATGTCTGGTGCATTCCTCTCATACCTCTCCGGCTGCTCGGGACACAGGAATGCATCGCAGGGCCGACACCCAGAAAACCATCAGGCATCAGGCAGGAGCAACAACTATGTGTCCTGCCAGGAACAGAGAATCCATTTTTGGAGAAGGTCTTTTGCTTGATGAGCCGTGCAGACTATGATGTGGAAAGTGTGTTTAACATTTGGTTTGCAGCAGCAGCAGCCTGAAAGGAGACACAGTTTAACAGCCCTGCAGGGAGACGCAGGGAAATCTGCTGACAGACACACAGACTGAGCCTGAGACAGGAAAAACAGGAGGGAAAACTCTGCAGACTGGAGATTAAAATATCTGCTAAAGCAAATGATTCCTGGGAGAAGTCTGCTGGTGGAAACACCTCTCAGACGCCTGAATCACTGTCTGTAAATGCTGTGTAGGAGTCAGACTGTGTGAATCCGGTCTGCAGAGTCTGTGTGGTCCCCCTCCGGTTTCTGCAGGGACGGATTAAAGTCTGGAGTTTGGGTTTACCACACGTCTGGAGCCAGAGGAGCTTGATTTAAGCACAGACGGGCGGAGTCATTGTGGAGCTGAGCTGGAACAAACGACCACATCTCTGCGAGATAGGCTCAGAGTTTAATAAAACTGTTTCTTTTTCTGTCAAAGGTTGATTCACTTCTGCTCTTATTGGTTTAAGGGCCACCCCTAACCTTTCCACTCAAAGAGAAAACATAGAGACAGAAAACCCTTAGAAAATAAATCCCCCTTGGATTTCTTAGGTCAGTTCATTTTGCCTGCATATTCTTTGCAAGAAATGTTTTATAAATATTGAATTACTGCAACAAAAAAAAGCAGCATTTTCTTCTAAACACAACCTCATTTCTGCAGACATAGACTGCTGCACGCTGTCTAATTACACTTAACCAAACATAAAAAGTTATTACTGAGCGCTTTGGCTTCCAGTTTTGCGTCTAATTTGCATAAAGAATGATGTGAAACGTTCCGCCTCCTGCGGAAACTTTCTACACCCACTGACTTTTACTTTTAAAGGGAAATATTTGTTTTTTTCCCGGGGATCACATGGGAACTTCTTGATAGAACGTGGATTATTTCAGGGTTTATTTAAGGCTTTTTATTTTACACAAACACCAATTTAACATCATGCAACTGAAGGTGTCAAGTGCTCAAAATGATGACATAAACTTCATGAAACAGAAAAATAATCTTGCATTTGGGTACTCTAACTATTTGTCCACAGTGGAAAAATCTAGCGCAAACTACAGGCAATATGGCTTCCCGCCCAGGGCCATAGAGTTGCATCTTTTTTCATTGGACGAGAGGCGGCGTACACCCTGGACAGGTCGCCAGTCCATTACAGAGACACACAAGACACACACAACTATGCTTGCACACCCTCATATCCAAGGGTAATTTAGAGTAACAAACTAACCTGACAGTGATGTTTTTGGGCTGTTGCAGACAGCCAGAGAGAACCCACCCATGAACGGGAAGAACATGCAACCTCTATTCAGAAACAGTCCAGGCCTGGAAAACCTAGGATCTTCTTGCTGCGAGGCAACAGTGCTAACCACTGCAAGTTAACCTTTCCTCACTGCCTTTAGCTACACCTAAACTTGGGCCTTCATTGAAAATCTGTGTTTTTCTGGGATTACTGTGAGCTGATCACACTGAGGCTCTCAAGTTTAAAGCTGATTTGATGAGCTTTGATTGCCCTTTTTCCTCCTCATCTTCTTCCTTACTAAATATGATGCTAATGCTTCTCTTTTCAAGGTGAGGAATACATTTTGTATTTGAAGAACATGCAACTTCCTTTGTCCTCTCAGCAGTGGTCCGGTGTGTGCACTTCTTTCCAGCTGAGAGCCCTAATCTGTGGGGACCAGTGCATACCAGTTTCTATGTGCAAGATGCTAGATCATGATCACAGCATATTTATGGAGTGAAGAGTCTGAATTGAAAGCTGCAACTATTTAGTGAGAATTTCTGGTTGAAGCCCAGTAGCATCGTTAGAGGCCACATTGGCCACCCCAGTGAACCCTCTTCCCCATAAAGTCATAAAGGCATTTAACCGGTGTACACTCTACGATCACCACCATAGTAAACTGCCCATTAATCTTAGAAATCACCATTACAGTTAATGCATTTACTTTTGCTTAGAACCTTGTTTATGAAACACTGTATGAGCATCCATTTATGTTTATAGTGTAGTTTTCACTGTCTTGGAAATTGTTCTGGAGATGCAAGGATGATCCTGGATGCTCTGAAAAGGAGAAATAAATATCTGCACCCATCGGTGACTCTCTCCTGTGATTATAGTTATGGGCATCTATACGTAGGCTGTTAAAGTTTAAATGCTCTTTTCTTGTCAGTCTGACATATAAATTTGTAAAAACAAAACAAAAGACAAATGGCTGTGGTGTTTTTTTGTAGTTTCTATGATATAGTAATAGTACAACAACACAGCATTTTTCAGATTAAGTCATTGGTTTTGATTTTGGTGTGCCAGAGATTTTTAATAGCCCCCCGGTTAAAGATTTCTGGGGGCGCCATTGTTGAAGCCACAGCAACTTGCAGAGTTGTGCGGTGCCAAAAGTATTGCTGATAAACCAGCATGGTTTTTCCAATGAATAATCCACTCTAATGCCTGTGCACCAGGACCCTGCTATGCTGCCACCTCGACGATGAACCCATACAACCTTCCTGCAGAAGTTTTATGCATGATTAAAAGTAATTGGGTAACTGTCATTCCCCAACATGTATGATGAGGAGAGCATTGAAGTCACAAAGACCCTGCAAAGACCATCCATGTTCTGCTTTATTTTACACAAAAGCCTTCTCAGAGAGGTACAGAATGACTCTAAGGGTCCCTAATTAGCCATCCAAAAAATAAGAGAAGAAAACTAACAACCAGATAAAACAAAACCTGTTGTAAAAGTCAAACATGGAAGAAAATACAGAAATGCCTCTTAGGGAGGAAATATGAGGAAAAAGCTGTTCATTTTTGTTCTAAAAAACTGAATAAAATATGGAAAAACTATCTTCTGAACTGAGATATGCAGCTGCTAGAAATAATACTGTATGCAAATTTTGTCAGCACCTTCTTTTTACATATCTGTGACACAGAAACCCAAAATATTCAGATAAACAGCAAAGCATGCAGATGTGCACAAAAAAGGACTTCCCTTTTCCCCTTCGGGCGTGATTTATAATAAATCGGGACTTCCTGAAAACAACTCAGTCAGAAAGTGTTTCTGTGACTCAGGTTTATAGTGAGAGTTCAGCAAAGAACCGATGACTCAGAGAGGAGGGGGGAGACCCGGGACCGACAGAAACAACACAGAACCAGACAGGATCTGTGCTTTAATCATACACACCATCTTCCTTCACCGTCTGGACAACAGAACAACACCAGACCCAAAGGAGGACATGACTCTCTGCAGTTCACGTAAACAACTCATTTCTAACATCTGGGCAGACGGCAGATGTTCTCAGCCAGACGGTTAAACAAAAGCTCAAACATTCTTTGGTAAAAAAAAAAGTTATTTAATGATCCTGGGAGAAGATTTCGAGCTGAAGGTTTTTTGAAAACAGGAAAACAAAGCATGGGGCCCAACATAACTCAGAGAAGAGGAAGTCAGACATTATGAACAAGAAAGTATAAATGAATAGCAAGCCAAAGCTTTCCAGGCATGATCCCTTTTTAATGCAATATGACAAAACTCTGTGAAACACAAATTCTTTCTAGTAATTTCCATGCAGCAGCTTTCTGCAACAACCATGTAGCAAACACATGGCTGTTATAAGTCAATACAAAGATGTTTCAGCAGCTATGGGTAAGAATTAAACCTGAAGATATTATCATTTCAATACTCTTATATTCCTATATGACTAAGCAAAGAATATCTATTAATATTATTTGTCTGCAAAATGAAAGCTGAAGTTAAGAGCTTTGACAATCATCAAATCTCTGCGATGGCAGATCCGACTCAGTTAGAGAACCTCCACCTATCTTTTAGAGGAGAAATGGTTTCCCTGCCTGCATCAAAAGATTTTTCATGCAGAGTGTTTCTTTTTGTTTCCCTTATGTAGTCATGCCAAAATCTAGTACAGATTTAAAGATCGAAAGACCTCACCTCTGCAGAGTCTCTCCACATTGGGAATTTTGGGCACCGTGACCATTAGGAAGAGCTGCGTTCACGTTCCCAGCATCGCAGTGCAGGTTGAACTCTGCTGGGGTTGCTGCTTGTTCCTGATCCTGGTTGTGGTGATCAGGGACATTTTGAAAATGATGTGGTTCTCAAGCAATGATCTTATGTGCGCACTGATGCAGTTCACAGCCATGGTGAGCAGGATGAAAATCAGCTCCCTTAAACTGATGCCATGATTCTCAACCAGAACAAATGCCAGGGGTCAGATTTTCCCTCAACATGAGGAGCTCGAGCATTTTGGTGTCTTATTCACTAGAAATGGTACAATGGGGATAGAAAAGACCTATGGGGTCCTTTCCTCACCGCTACGAAGGCATTGCTCCAGTCTGTCCTAGCGTAGAAACAGCAGCAACAAAAAGTTAAGTTATATGATTTACTGGTTCAACCTTAACATATAATCCTGATAAGCCTCCTCTAAAGGGTGGCTGAACTTCGCCTCACAGAAAAGATGAAGAGCTGAAGTAGAGCTGCTGCTCCTCTGCATAGAGACGGTTTCTGCTCCCAGGTAATTCTGCAGCCTAGTAGTCTCCCTTTTTAAGTTTTCTGGGAAAGTCCCGCTGAAGAGGGCCCCAGGGCAGACCCAGAACTTGCTGGATGCTCTATATATTCCTACTAGCCCAGGAATACCATGTGGTCAAACAGAATAAGCTGGAGAGTGTCGCTTGGAAGAGGGATGTCTAGGTTTCGATCCTGGACCTGTTACCTCTTCGACCTGATCTCTGATCAAAAATAGACAACGACTACATGGATTTTTCCAAGCCATGGCACTCCACTGTTTTAATAGGGCTAAAACAATTGTACAAAAGAGATCATGAGTATACCTTGGATCAGATGGAGGAACTCTGGAGTATTCATATGAAGAACGTGTATAATCAGTTCTGCACAATATTGTGCTGGAGAACTGAGTTTCTATTAATGATGAAACAGAAAAAGGACTTCATCCTGCACTTCCTAAATATCATTGACTTATTTCAGTGTCAATTCACTTATGGCAAGTATGATCACGTAACAATTGCAGAGACTTTATTTGTGTAAAGAGCTATATTTCAGGTTTTTATTGGAGCTGTCACTTTTAAAAAATATTCTTTAAAAATATGAAGTTCGTGTTGTGTTCACAAAATACTGTTTGTTCCAAAAACAAACATGAACTAATAAATCAGATATCTTAGGAAAGAGATAATGACATAAATAAGCTGTTGAACTCCAAGCATATCTCCATTAGCTTAATATAGTCATGCAAATACATTCCTAAGTAAAATAAAGGCTTTTAAATAACTTTTTATGTTTGGAAAATTTCAAAAAGGACAGTAAACATGCTTCTTTTATCTAAAAAGTTACAGATTATATTTTATAAAATGACATTCAATGTTAAATCTTTCATCTAGAAATATCTGTGAGAAACATCTACAGCAGTTTTTAATTAATCAACATTTCTTCAGTCAAGACATTCTATTTTAAAATTAAATTTTACAAGCATTAATGTCTCATGTCACTTCCCAGAATCCTTCTGGAACTGAGCATGAAAACAAAAATACATCAGTGGAAACAGTCACAGTGTTTCACAACAGAAGTGATTAAAATCCAGCCGAAAGGTTTTGAGTTCTTATGACATTTCGTTCCCGCTCCACTCGTTTGTCTCTTTAAACTGACTGAAAGATGAAGTTCAGTCTGATTCAGAGCAGAGAGATGTAAATCCATCAGTCAACGCTCTGAGTCAGCATCTATGTGAGAAAGTGTTCGGCTCAAACAGACCGCCCTGACTCAGTCTCACACCTAAACGTGCCTTCTCCAACTTTAAACTTCATAAAAGGTTTGCTTGCATGTTTACTGAGTGTGGTGCAGGGTGGGTGAGCTGGTACAGGTGGCGGGAATCGAGTCTGTGATCTTTAGTTTTAAGAAACAAAGGGAGGGGAGCCAGACAAACAAAAACTGGACGTGTTTTAACAGAAGGTTTCCTTTTTCTTCAAAATCTGACACAGAGTGTGAGTCTAAGGTGACAGGTTTCATTTTTGCTGCTCTGAGAGATTTTACTCAGTCAGAATTCTCACTTAAAGCAAACTAATTAAAATGTAATGTTAGATAAGTTGAGGTGTAAAGAAAAACATAAAACATAGAAGCTTCTTTAGATAAATGTCATTTTTGGAATTGATCAGCTAGTACCAGAGAAAAAACAGGCACTCTTCAGGTGTGCTTTAGTCAGATGCAACTAAGACTGACCTTTTCATTACCACAAGCATCTGTTTGGAAGGCAATGCCACGAAAAAGCCTTTTTCTATCATCTTTAGATATAATCCCTAAAGTAAAAATATGGAGTTCAACAAATTCTACTGGTAATTTAAAAGTAACTGTGTGCATCAGTGAAACATAACCAAAAAACTTAAAGCAACAAACACTCCGGGTGAGTTTGGTGTAAAACAAAGGACGGATACAGCGGGTAAAGTAAGCACTGAACACATCAACATTTTCCTTAGTTTAAATATTTCTAATGGGGCCATTGAAATAAAATTTATGCCAGATGTTAGCAACAACCCAAGTAATCCACATGTACAAAGAAATTAAAGCACAATGTATGAACACACTTGCAGAAATGTATGAAATACTTCATTGAAAAACCTTTCATGGTAATGAAAAAGTTCAAGATGTCTCCAGAAACTAGTCTTCACATCTGAAACAAACCAGATGTCGTTTCTGTGCAAATCCATCTTCATTTAGAGTTTCAAGTCAGCTGATTACCTGGGCCACTCCAACAGTTTTGCTTTCTTTTTCTGACACCAACTAAACGTTTTCTTCTGTCTATATGAAAATGTTGCCTTATTCGGAAACCCACATTCATTACATCTGTAAATTCTTTTCAAAAGTGTCTGGGTACATTTCTCCTTTCATCCTTCTTTAGTTATATACCTGTAGTCTGAAAAGTACCATTAGCAATAGAACAGTCCACACCATGATGTTCCCAGCTGCAAACTTCACTTTTGGCATGATGTTTTTGGGGTGTTATGCAGAAGCATTCCTCCTCCAAACATGACGTGTGCAATGACATCCAAAGAGTTCAGCTTTGGCCTCATCGGACCAGAGTTATCAGAGTATTTTACTATCTTGTCCAAATCTTCTGCAGCAAACTTTAAACAAGCTGTCTTTAAATATGCTTTTACTTCAGCAGTGGAGCCTTGTGCAGTGAGTGTGCATAAATGTCATTGGGGTTGAGTGTATTGATCTCCTGGTAAAAACTGTACCTACCATTTCAAGGTCTTTTTAAAAATCTCTGTGAGTGCCTCTTGGCTCTTCTGAATATTCTTTTGACTCCTCTGTCAGAAATCTTACGAGGGGCACATGGACTTGTCTGTTCTATGGTTAAATGATGTTCAGTCCACTTACAGATTATAGGTCCAGGGGCATTCACTGGAATGTTCAGACATTTAGAAACGCAGCCGTAATCTCCACCATTAGTATGTTTTGCAACAGTAAGACTTTTTTGTTAATATCCCTTTGCTTTTGCCAATCATAATATTCTGTGCAATAGTTTGGTAATGAAAAACATTTGTATAGGCCATCAGTTAATATTTAACCAGATGACAAATATTGACATGTAGCAAAACAGATTCCAACTGATGTCAAGACTTTCTATGCCTTTTTGCACCTCCTTTTCTTCATGGATTTAATATTTATTTCCTGTGTCATTCCTGTCTTATTTTTTACCCATAATTTCATTTGTGGAATCATTTGCTCTGATTTATTTGGATGCATGGAATACTTGGGTTGTTGCCAACATCTGATGTTTATTTATGTCAGAGGTCCAATCAGAAATATTTAAGCTAAGAAAAATGTTGACATGTTCAGTACTTATTTTACCTGCTGTGTATGTGTATGTATGTGTCAGTTTTTCATCCTAAAGATCTTGCTACTAGCTCAAAGCTTGTTTAGCTGTGTTTGTCGTGATCCTTAGGTTTGAGGTTTATTGTTAAGGAGTTTTATTATATTAGTTTGTTTTTTGGTGTTTAGCTTTTTAGTTTATTCTAGAGTTCCTTGTACATTTAGAGTTATTTCCTGTTAGATTTCTGTTAGATACTTTGTGTTTCTGTTCAGCTCTTTTCTGGTTTAATATTCTCTCCCCCTTAGCTCCCTGCTTTTACTCTGCCTCAGCTGTTCCATATTCTCACCTGATTACTCTCACTCTTTGTCTTTCTCCACACTTCCTTAGTATTTAAGCTCTCTGGTTCGCGTTGTTCCCTGCTGGATTCTTCCATTGCCATGTCTGTTTGATCTCCCATCGTTTTACATTTCTCCATCCCTACTCGATGTCCTGTTCCTCTTGTGCTATACTGTACGTTTTTGCTTTTCAGTTTTTAATAAATATTTTTCACATCGCCCCTCTGCCTCTGTTTCATCTCCAATTGGGTCAGACTACAAACCAAGCATGACAGTGTGTCTCTCCAAGATTAAGTCACTGAAGGAGGTACTGCTGCCATTAACTCTTTATTGTTTTTTATATAGAAAGTACTCTTGGAGCAGTGCTTCAGTGCTTCTTGTGTTTTTTTGCTTCGTCTGTCTCCTCAAAGTCTGCTCCAACCCCCCAGTCAATGGATGGATGGATGGATGTATGGATGGATGGATGTATGGATGGATGGACGGATGGCTTGACTAAAAATAGCACAATATACATTCAGTTTATCTTTCTTTAAGGGGTGTCCCACTTTCTGGAGATATATTTCAGACCCTGCTTGTAAAACTGAATTGAAAGCCAATGATGCAGTAGAGATTTACAAAAATGTTCATATTTCTATGCTGGGTAGAAGCTGAAAGTGAGCCCTTGCTTTGCATAAGTCTCATTGGCCTCTCCATGAGCAAGTGACCTAGTACGGGGCAGGATATTTTGGGAACTTTAAACATGTCGGTAGTTTGTGAATTGGACTTGTAACGGAATTGTTTAGTTGAGTCCAAGTTTGCAGAATGCAGACTTTATTAAGATAGGAGCTATAAAACACAAGATGTGTCTCATGAGTAGTATTTCACACAGAATAAAAGCCTGATGAGGATTTTACTCATCAAGCTTCATTCAATGAGGTGCAGCTCCTCTTTGTTCTCACTTCCATCCAAACCACAGGCTTTGATGTGAGTCCTCACAGTCTCAAACATCACAGGAAACTTTTTCCTTATCGCCTCTTTCTGTTTCCCCCTCTCATTTCCTTCCAGCAGCCCGTCCCTCAGCCTGCAGCTGGCAGAGCGGAGTCACGCAGGGGTTTAAAAAGAATGGTGGAGGCTGACGGTGAGTCAGCTGCAGCACCAAAGTGATGAAAGACACGTTAAGACTTCTTAAAGAGCTCAGAGGCTCATCAGGGACGAGACTGAGGGATGAGGGGGGGCTTTTATTGTGGCGGGGTTAACCTCAGTAAGTAATTCTTGCCACGCGCTCCACCACTAAACGCTGATCGACTCACACACATGGTTAGTCCAGTCACAGAAATCACTGCTCTATGATGAGACCTGCTGACTGATGTGGCACCAAGCAAAACCACATCCATCGCATCTACAAACACAAAGCTATTTGATCTAAAGGCTAAAACCATCTGCAAACTACTACTCTCTGCTGGATAAAACACTCTGTTCTTTTGTTTAACTCAAAGTCAGTATACTACAGGGTTCTCCTACTCTGTTGAACTTTAAAAGGCTGCCAATAAAATACCAACATTAAAAGAAAACACTATTTTGTCCTTCACTTGTGTGTGTTGTGCAATTGTAAATGCATTTATTAAGTGTGTGCACTTTCTTTTTTTTTCTTTACCAAAAAGAGTACTCCAAGTGTTGCATCTGTGTGTGTGTTTGTGTGTGTGTGTGTGTGTGTGTGTGTGTGTGTGTGTGCGTGTGTGTGTGTGTGTGTGTGTGTGTGTGTGAGTGTGTGTGCCTTTTAATGGATGGAAGTCATTGAAGTTTTTGGTGCCAATTACTTGTTTGTTGTTTTTCTTTCCCATAGAAACAACCCCTGGCTGTGTGCTTCTGTGTTTGGCAGAGTGTCTTTGCTGGATGGAGTCACTGACAGTTATTGCTACCATCAGCTAGATGAAGTCTTTTTGGGTTTTTTTCTTCCTTACTTAGAAAGTACTCTATACACAATACTGTAATTAGCCATATCGTTTACCCTGAAAGAGCCATTGACTGAACAATTGTTTCTGTTAACTTGTTGCACTTTCCCTACTTTTCTTCTCCATAGAAAGTTCCCCAGACTCAGTGCTTGTGTATGTAACCCTGAGAAGAGCCTTGGCAAAGCTACAGTCACCATTTTGATGTGTGCTTTGCTTTTTCTGTTCCATAGAAAGGATCACTGACTCAGAGCTTCTGTGTTTAAATATGTGTCTTTCATCAATGAAGTCATTCATTAACAGAGCTCTTGCTATCATTAACTTTGTGTAATCTTTTTGTGTTTTTCGGTTATAGAAGGTACCCCTGGTTCAGTAATTCTGTATTTTGCTGCGTCTTTTGTTGACGGAGCCACTGACAGTTATTGCTGCTATTAATTCTGCTGCTAATTATTTCTGTCCTTCCAAACCCCAGCTGCTCATGACAGATGATCACTCCAACCCAGCCTGGTAAGGATACAGGATTTTTCTGTTAAAACGACTGGTTCCTCTTCACTGTTGCCATATGCTTATGCTTAGTGCATATGCTTTTGATTCAGCTATGAAGTGGGTTTCTGCAGTGCTGCAGAGATAAACAAAGATTGCTCTAAAGGAAGTTTCTCCATTCTTCCTTGGCACCTGTTTTTTTGTCTCCACCAGCTCTAGCCCAGAAAACCCACCATTGTCTGCGTACCAACTCTATGGTGAGTCAAAAAAAAAACAACAGTTTTGTATCACAGAACTGGAGGCAGGTTTGAAAATTCTGAGTAAATTGTTGCTTTTGTTTTGCTGAATTTAACATACAAACAATCAACAATCGAACTAATCATTTACTGTGTTTTAAAAGAAACAGCCAAGAATAGACTCTAACCACAGTACTTTTACCAGCAGTGAAATAATATTTGAAGGAATAACCCTTTTAGTTATGCAACTACACACAGTTTTACAAATTTTTCCCCTGAATGTCCTAACAAAACAATTGCACCATTGGAGTGAAAACTGCTGCAACAGATTTGCATACCTACAGGCCCAAAGGCTATGGAAGGTGAAGCAACAGGTTTATTGCTTGAAAAAATAAGGAAGATAGTGGTAGGTGGCTAAAAATACCTAAAAATGGTAACCCTTCCTAATGTGGTGGGAACATCTAACAAGATTGAGGTGTGAACACAAAGCTACATCTTTTTTATTTTTTTAATGATCATCATCAACAGGCTTGCAGCAACGTCGTTTTATATTTTACACTGTTAGTTTAGTTTTCACACTTAATTCACAATTCTGGAAAACAAATGAGAAAATATGCTTTTTGATTCTGGGTGTCTGTGATTTTAACAATGCTGCTTTTTATTGGTTCCATTAAGCGACAGTTGATACAAAGCAGTTGTTTCTCCATCACACATGCATACAGAGATAAAATTCCCCAGAACTACAATATTACCATACCTTTTAAGCAATTTGCAACATGATGCAATACATGAGTAGGAAAAGTGTGAAGCTGCATGCTTTTAATACCCACAATTATGATTCTTCATGATGGATACAGAATACCTGGAGGCCCAGATCACTTTGTGGATGTTGTAATTTCATTTCCCTCTTTACTGCAACATTTACATTTGTTGTTACAGACTCGTAGACTCCTTCACTGAGAAGGAATACTGATAAACTGCTCTGCAAGCTTGACTTCCAAGAAAGAGGAAGAACACACATGTTACAGCTTCTACATCTGGCTTCACTTTTCTCCTCAGTTTGGGTCAGTTGTAAGAAACCCACACAGACTTCCTTAGACTTCTGTCAGCATGTGTGAAATAAGTGGAAGAAAAGAGGAAAAAATGGGTATGATTGTGTTAAAGTCAGGTTTCTTCTGCTCATTTAGGCTTGTTTTAGAGCTGTCGTTCATCTCTAATTTTGATTCTTGACCCTTTCTGCCTGCAACATGTGACTTTCATACTTCATATTGACGTCTTTAACGACGATCAGCAGATAAACATAAAATATCAACGTGTGCGTTTACGAGCCCCCTGCTGCAGGGACTGCAGGGACTGCAGGGACGTTAGTCTCACCATGGGGGGTCTCAGGTAGCATCAGTGTCACATCATCACCTGACTGAAGGACATTTACACTTCAGCTTTGTTTCCTGAGATGATTCCTTCATTCACATTTACATCTTTTACATCTTCTGCTCTTTGATTAGAGCTTCCCCGCTGATCTATGATGTTTATTGCAGTCACCTGTCCGACCTCAGGCATTCATTAGAGAACAACTTTACGGCTTCGAGATGCTAAAATTAAATGGGTTTTATTTTTTTGTTTTTTTATAGGGCTGCACGGTGGCGCAGTTGGTAGCACTGTTGCCTTGCAGCAAGAAGGTCCTGGGTTCGGTTCCCGGCTGGGGGTCTTTCGGCATGGAGTTTCCATGTTCTTCCCGTGCATGCGTGGGTTCTCACCGGGTACTCCGGCTTCCTCCCACAGTCCAAAGACATGCCTGTTAGGTTAATTGGTCACTCTAAATTGCCCTTACGTGTATGAATGAGTGTGTGTGCATGGCTGTTTGTGTGTTGCCCTGCGATGGACTGGCGACCTGTCCAGGGTGAACCCTGCCTCCTGCCCATAGACTGCGGGAGATAGGCACCAGCTCCCCCGTGACCCACTATGGAATAGGCGGTAGAAAATGACTGACTAAATGGGTTTATTCTGTTTTGAATAACAACCAATCACTGAACTGTGGTCCAAAATTAGTTATGCTAAAGGTGGTTGTACAGGCTGTTAGATCATGGGATGTAATTAGTTTTCCTAAAACTGTTTATTTTGAAAAAAGAAAAAAATTATTTCATATTTTGCACTGCATTTACTGCTCCTATGGGAAATAACATGTACGTGTTGTTCAAGTGAGGGTTTTAGAAATGACAGTAAAATGTCTTGATAAAACATGGTCTTATTAATCAAACTGAAACAACAAACAAAGACACAAAAGGTTTTGCAAACTTGTCTTGTGCAACTGTTTATTCCACAGTGTGGATTTCAACCTGATTGGATTACTCCTCCTGATGGGGTCATGCAGCGGCCTGCAGAGTTGACGCCTCGGTTCAGCTGATAAGCTTTGTCCACAGCAGGCCACTCGGCTGCTGACTGGCCGAACCCCAGTCTCCTTTGCATATTGTCTGCAGACACATGGAGGATTACTGGAGGAAGGGGCACAGATACAGGGGCTCCTGCTCTGAGGGGTTTTGTTTCTGTTGCTCACATTTGCATAATGAGAGAAACCGATACTACCAGAAAGTCTAAATGAGAACTTCACTGACTGTAAGGCTGTATTCTAATAAAATTAAAAAGAAGCTTTATCATTCTTAAACAGGTGACTCATTGGGGGCTGTTTCTTAGTTCAAGCTGCCCGTTGAGACTTTTTCAAGGTAACTGAAACAGCTTACAGCTTGTCAACTGATGACATCTCTGATACAAACCCAAAGCATCTCCCCTAAAATGAAAAACAAAAAGGCTTAAATGTCTCATTTCTGACTTTAGCTATTAGTAACACAAGCATTTTAAAGTGTTTTTCAAGTTCTTTTAGGCCCTGAATTAGAACTGTACTAGAAGGTAAAGACATCCAAAACCGAGAAAACCTCAGAACCACAACCGACATATTTTAAAGTAAAGACTTTAAGGGTTAAAATAATGTTAACCCCGGGACAAGGGCTGTAAAACTCTTCATTAAAAGTATATTTCTCTAACTGCGAGGTTAGAGACACTTTCGTCACCTTCTGGCATGTTGAGAAACACGATCATGGGGTGACGGGATCAGACCCTAAATGCTAATCTCAGGCTATTGTTTAATAGAGATGCATGTGGGATGCCTGCAGAGGGGGGAAATAACAAAGTATGTTTACTTGTATTGCAATAGGGTTTTCATTTTCTATATATGCATTTTATTAAAGTAGTGTTTAATATCTACTTTTACTAGAGTATTTTTTGTTTTAAGTATTGTACATGGTTGTATTTTCCGTCTCATCCATTATTACTGAGCAAAACTTCTCAATAAGAAAGTCCAGCTCGGGATAACTGCTAAAAAGTGGACAAGTTGAAACTTTATACTCTCTGCTGAAGTACACACAGGACATTAATGGAGGGAGTGCAGGGTGCAGTGCCTGCTAATTCTGTTGACTGCCTGCTTACACTGCTAACTGCCCGCTAACTGCCTACTAACTGCTAACTGATCGCTAACTGCCTGCTAACTGCCCGGTAACCGCCTGCTAACTCTGCTAACCAGCTGCTAACTATGCTAACTGCCCGCTAACTGTCCACGAACCGCCTGCTAACTGCCCGGTAACCGCCTGCTAACTCTGCTAACTGCCCGCTAACTGCCTGCTAACTCTGCTAACCGCCTGCTAACTCTGCCAACCGCCTGCTAACTTTGCTAACTGTCTGCAAACTCTGCTAACTACCCACTAACCACCTGCTAACTCTGCTAACCGCCTGCTAACTCTGCTAATTGCCAGCTATGTCTGCTAACTGCCCGCTAACCGTCCGCCAACTCTGCTAACCACCTGCAAACTCTGCTAACCGCCTGCAACTTTGCTAATTGCCAGCTAAGAAATATAATTTCTTTTTTTTATATGTAGAGGGATCGCTTTTCCCTAACAAACCGTGTCTAAATAATAATTTCTACAGTGAATGGTTTGCTAAAACACATGGCTCACAGCACCTGACACAAAACCTGCAGCAGTCAAATAGAAGCTCACATGTTTTCCTGGGCTGGAAATTAAAATAAGATTTATTGTTCAGCAAGAAGCTTTGTGTTCATATACAGTTTTTTTCCAGAGATTAACTCTGACATTTCAGCTATAATCAATATTTGATGTTAATATTTATTTGATCAAAAACAAGTCATAGAAACACAAAATTATGTTAGAAAATAAAGTCATTATAAAACTGGTATACGTTTATAACAGAATAAAAATACACATTAACTTTTAAAAAGAGGCACAACATTAATAGCAATGCGAATTATAAAGTGTTTATTTTTTGAATTGTGCCTTTATGAGATAACATACTGATCTCATCTACTTATAACCCATATGAGATATCAAGGATTCCATTTTACAGGAGGAAATCTAGGTGAAGGCACAAAAACAGATACAGCTGAACCACATCGGTTTTAGATCTTTCTTTTGTGATGTTGTGAAAGACCTTATGATGCTTCTATTAATGAATGATCTGTTCTTGTTTATCTGCTTATAGGGCTTTATTAACTTATGCAAACTGATACATTTTGTTGTCAACTTGCTGACTCATTTAGAGAAGAACGAGGTATGTTTGTTTGGTTAAAAGGGGGTTCAACATCAGCTTCTTTAAGGTGTCACATCATGTTGAGAAATATTTTATTGCAATGAGTTTTGACCTCTAAACATGGCTGACTAAATGCACGGTTAAGATCTGGGGGTAGGAAATGAGATTCCAGGTACTCCACTGCAGTTTCCACTGAGCTAATCCTTCCAGTGCTGGACTTGGATCTGCTCTGGTTTCTGAACCCGCTGAGAGAAACCAGCACCAGCAGGAGGGAGGGGTGCTGGGTTTGACATCAAACAGTGGTTTTGGATGAGTGGGTGGGGTTAGATGGGCAGTGGGCGGGTGGGGGTTACCTCAGCACATGGCCTGTAATTGTGGGCTGGTGGATGCAGAGAAAGGAGGCCCCGTGATGGTGTTTAGATAAAGCTACTGAGGAGCTCTGACCCGTTTTTCCGTTTATTGTTGAATCAGAAGCAGCTTTTGTTTGTTTGCCAACTCAGATCAACTCAAGCACATAGAATATCCCTCAGAATTTTTATGCTTTCAGTTTTCACACTGTAATTATCTATAATTTGATATGTAGAAGTTATTTATTGCCCACCCCATAACAATGACTCTCCTCATAGGTTCTGCATCTCTTTGACCCATTTCAAATTCAGAGCAGTTTTTTCAGACTCACTGACCTCAGCTCTTTGGTTTGGAAAGGGGGTGGGGGTGGGGTGGGGGTATCCTGCGGCAGAACGGGTGGGGCTCAGTAAATTTAGCCTCAGCCGGGATAAAAATAACTGCTGGCACCCAGAAAAGATATTTATAGTTCATGGCCTCCCTGAACTCAGCTTGCTTCAGTCTGCACGTAGAGAAGATTAAAAACACTGCTGTTAGTATTCACTGTGGTTCCATTTGCTGTTGAAATTTACAAGCTTTATCCGGGAATATGTGCATGATAAATGTACAGTTTACAGAATGCATGGACTCTAACAGTATCGATGCTTTTAGTTTTCTTTGAGATAACAAGATTCTGCTATTTTTTGTCAAAATGCACTCATGTTTATTGCAACAAGGGTAATAAAGTCCGTATCAACAGCTATTTAAAACACAATTTGGTTTTAAGCTCCAAAACTGTTCAGATGATCTTCAGTTTGATGATTTTGTATAAGAAAATCAATGACCTGACTAAAAACTATGTTTCTCAAGAACAGTTGGAGGGGATTTAAGTGGTTCTCCCTCTACAGCGCAGAAAATAATGAAAACATTCAAAGACGAGAAATGAAGGATCTTTTCTTCTGTGGTCTCACACTTGCAGCATTTTACAGACTTCTGATGTTTGTCCATTGTAAATGAGAGACATTCTGAAAAAGATTTAAAGGAAATAAGCCAGAACCCACACAAAAATAAGCACTCTATCATGAGAGAAGGCTGGCACCTTCACTGCATCAAGAACCATTATGTATCAACAGCAGATAGATCCACACGGACAATGGATTACTTTGGGAACCCGATGTCAAGCTCTACAATATCAAGTTGTGTTCACAAACTGTAGTCTTACTTTGGGATCAGAGGAATCTGAGTTGGACCATCACACCTAGATAGCTTTTGGAAGAAGTTTAAGAATGAAGAAAGCGGCCATCCAGCCTGTTGTCATCAACCAGGCTCAGCAGCCAGACTCTGTGGTGTTATGGGGTTGCGTCATTTACACTTCCATGACCGCATTAAAATTAATCCAGAAAAGTCCAGAAGAGAGTTTTAGAACGTCTGCTGCCTTCAAGATTAAAGCTTTTCTATGGACGTCTCTGCATTCTTCACCAAGACATTAGAAAACCACATTCTGCACACATTCCTTATGCTTGCATGGTGAAAGTCCTTCCTACTGGTGCTCCCAAGGACCAGGTATAAAACTCAAGAGGACTGCTCTTTCCAAACTGTTGCACCTCGACTGTGGGTCCTGCTTACTTCGTTTCTACATTGTCTTCAAAATCTGGACTCAATTAAAAAGATGCAGAAGACAGTCTTATTCTTCTTGGCTTTTCCTTAAGATCTTTTAAAGTATTACTGTATTTGTTTAACATTAAAATCATTTAAATTGTTTTAGTGATATTTTTAATTGTACACCCTCAATGTGAAGTGCTTTATGATTTTGTTATGTGATAGATGTAATGTCAATAAATCTACTTACTATTGCCTTAGTAACGTAGCAGAGGAAGAGGAGGGTACTGTCCTCAACAAAGAATGTTGGAAAGTTTCGAAACCCCCACCTGAAAAATTTGCCAAAATAACATCTAAAACGTTTCATCACTTGTTATTCTTAATGCCACACTGTAATTTGAGTGTTGTGAGGAAGAATGGAGACAGTACAAAGTGGGAAAATCCTGAAATACTCCATCTAAATATAACTCCTCCAGGCGGTGGACTCAGTTTAAAAGAAAACAAGAACGGAGGAGGGAGAGTGGGAGAGTGAGGGAAAAGCAACAGGCGGAGAGCAGTGGTGGAAGAGAAAACATGAACTTTTTCCTTCCATCACATTCACGCAGCCTGGAAAAGTTGATCCTGAGTCTGAGTCGATATGTGGCTGAGACATGCAGACAAAAATAACCCCTGAGATGGGATTCATTTCAAGCCTGTAGAGACCTGTGTTGCCACATACACAAAGCAACTATATACGGATAGTATCAGTTCGGTTCTGGGGCGGTTTGAAAGGGCCCTATCTGTGGTTTAGACCCAACACACGCAGGGTAAGCAGGATCAGAATGGCTCATATCAGTGGGGCTGAACAACCATGTAAACAGTGTGTCTGCTGTCCTGTCACCATGGCAACAGCAAACATGGCAGGTAAGGGGCTGTGTTTTTATTACTTACTACGAGAGTGAGGATAGACACACCTGCACCTCCAAGAGGCCATTAGGAGATCAGAAAAAACTCTGATTATTTGCTTTGTCCCTCTGCTCCATGGGTTCATGAAGCTTATGAGTCCATGAAGCTGATGAGTCCATGAAGCTGATGTCCATGAAGCAGGTGAGTCCATGAAACTTATGAGTCCAATAAGCTGATGAGTCCATGAAGCTGGTGAGTCCATGAAGCTTATGAGTCCATGAAGCTGGTGAGTCCATGAAGCTTATGAGTCCATGAAGCTGGTGAGTCCATGAAACTTATGAGTCAATGAAGCTGGTGAGTCCATGAAACTTATGAGTCCATGAAGCTGATGAGTCCATGAAACTGCTGAGTTCAAGAAGCTAGTGAGTCCATGAAACTTATGAGTCCATAAAGCTGCTGAGTTCAAGAAGCTAGTGAGTCCATGAAGCTGATAAGTCCATGAAGCTGATGTCCATGAAGCTGATGTCCATGAAGCAGGTGAGTCCATGAAGCTGATGAGTCCACGAAGCCGATGAGTCCATGAAGCTGCTGAGTCCATGAAGTTGATGTACATGAAATAGGTGAGTCCATAAAGCTGTTGAGTCCAAGAAGCTGCTGAGTTCAAGAAGCTAGTGAGTCCATGAAACTTATGAGTCCATAAAGCTTATAAGTCCAAGAAGCTGATGAATCCATGAAGCTGTTGAGTCCATGAAGCTGATGAGTCCAAGAAGCTGGTGAGTCCATGAAACTTATGAGTCCAAGAAGCTGATGAGTCCATGAAACTTATGAGTCCATGAAGCTGATGTCCATAAAGCTGATGTCCATGAAGCTGTTGAGTCCAAGAAGCTGGTGAGCCCATGAAGCCGGTGAGTCCATGAAGCTGCTGAGTCCATGAAGTTGATGTACATGAAATAGGTGAGTCCATAAAGCTGTTGAGTCCAAGAAGCTGCTGTGTTCATGAAGCTTATGAGTCCACAAAGCTGATGAGTCCATGAAACTGATGTCCATGAAGCAGGTGGGTCCATAAAGCTTTTGAGTCCAAGAAGCTGGTGAGTCCATGAAGCTTATGAGTCCATGAAGCTGATGAGTCCATGAAGCTGATGTCCATGAAGCTGATGAGTCCATGAAACTTATGAGTCCATGAAGCTGATGTCCATAAAGCTGATTTCCATGAAGCAGGTGAGTCCATGAAACTTATGAGTCCATGAACCTGATGAGTCCATAAAGCTGTTGAGCCCAAGAAGCTGGTGACCCCATGAAGCTGATGAGTCCATGTAGCTGATGAGTCCATGTAGCTGATGACTCCACGAAGCTGATGAGTCCATGAAGCTGATGAGTCCATGAAGCTGATGTCCACGAAGCAGGTGAGTCCATAAAGCTGTTGAGTCCAAGAAGCTGCTGAGTCCATGAAGTTTATGAGTCCATGAAGCCAATGAGTCCATCAAGCTGATGAGTCCATGAAGCTGATGAGTCCATGAAGCTGATGAGTCCATGAAACTTATGAGTCCAAGAAGCTGATGAGTCCATGAAGCTGATGAGTCCATGAAGCTGATGTCCATAAACCTGATGTCCATGAAGTTTATGAGTCCATGAAACGTATGAGTCCATGAAGCTGCTGAGTCCATGAAAATGATGAGTCCATGAAGATCATGTCCATGAAGCTGATGAGTCAATGAAGTTTAGGAGTCCAAGAAGCTGATGAGTCCAGAAGCTGGTGAGTCCATGAAACGTATTAGTCCATGAAGCTGATGAGTCCATGAAGCTTATGAGTCCATGAAACTGTGAGTCCATGAAGATTATGAGTCCATAAAGCTGTTGAGTCCAAGAAGCTGGTGAGTTCAAAAAGCTATGAGTCCATGAACTGGTGAGTCCATGAAGCTTATGAGTCCATGAAGCTGGTGAGTCCATGAAACTTATGAGTTCAAGAGCTGATGAGTCTATGAAGCTGATGAGTCCAAGAAGCTGCTGAGTCCATGAAGCTGATGAGTCCATGAAGCTGATGTCCAAAAAGCTGATGTCCATGATGTTTATGAGTCCAAGAAGCTGATTAGTCCATGAAGCTGGTGAGTCCATAAAGCTGATGAGTCCATGAACCTGGTGAGTCCATGAAGCTTATGAGTCCATGAAGCTGGTGAGTCCATGAAACTTATGAGTTCAAGAGGCTGATGAGTCTATGAAGCTGATGAGTCCAAGAAGCTGCTGAGTCCATGAAGCTGATGAGTCCATGAAGCTGATGTCCAAAAAGCTGATGTCCATGATGTTTATGAGTCCAAGAAGCTGATTAGTCCATGAAGCTGGTGAGTCCATAAAGCTGATGAGTCCAAGAAGCTGGTGAGTCCATAAAGCTTATGAATTCATGAGTCTATGAAGCTTATGAGTCCATGAAGCTGGTGAGTCCATAAAGCTTATGAGTTCATGAGTCCATGGAGCTTATGAGTCCATGAAGCTGGTGAGTCCAAGAAGCTGTTGAGTCCATAAAGCTTATGAATTCATGAGTCCATGAAGCTGATGAGTCCATGAAGCTGATGAGTCCATGAAGCTGATTAGTCCAAGAAGCTGATGAGTCCATAAAGCTGCTGAGTTCAAGAAGCTAGTGAGTCCATGAAACTTATGAGTCCATAAAGCTTATGAGTCCAAGAAGCTGATGAATCCATGAAACTTATGAGTCCAAGAAGCTGATGAGTCCATGAAACGTATGAGTCCATGAAGCTGATGTCCATAAAGCTGATGTCCATGAAGCTGTTGAGTCCAAGAAGCTGGTGAGCCCATGAAGCCGATGAGTCCATGAAGCTGCTGAGTCCATGAAGTTGATGTACATGAAATAGGTGAGTCCATAAAGCTGTTGAGTCCAAGAAGCTGCTGTGTTCATGAAGCTTATGAGTCCACAAAGCTGATGAGTCCATGAAACTGATGTCCATGAAGCAGGTGGGTCCATAAAGCTTTTGAGTCCAAGAAGCTGGTGAGTCCATGAAGCTTATGAGTCCATGAAGCTGATGAGTCCATGAAGCTGATGTCCATGAAGCTGATGAGTCCATGAAACTTATGAGTCCATGAAGCTGATGTCCATAAAGCTGATTTCCATGAAGCAGGTGAGTCCATGAAACTTATGAGTCCATGAACCTGATGAGTCCATAAAGCTGTTGAGCCCAAGAAGCTGGTGACCCCATGAAGCTGATGAGTCCATGTAGCTGATGAGTCCATGTAGCTGATGAGTCCACGAAGCTGATGAGTCCATGAAGCTGATGAGTCCATGAAGCTGATGTCCACGAAGCAGGTGAGTCCATAAAGCTGTTGAGTCCAAGAAGCTGCTGAGTCCATGAAGCTAATGAGTCCATGAAGCTGATGAGTCCATGAAGTTTATGAGTCCATGAAGCCAATGAGTCCATCAAGCTGATGAGTCCATGAAGCTGATGAGTCCATGAAGCTGATGAGTCCATGAAACTTATGAGTCCAAGAAGCTGATGAGTCCATGAAGCTGATGAGTCCATGAAGCTGATGTCCATAAACCTGATGTCCATGAAGTTTATGAGTCCATGAAACGTATGAGTCCATGAAGCTGCTGAGTCCATGAAAATGATGAGTCCATGAAGATCATGTCCATGAAGCTGATGAGTCAATGAAGTTTAGGAGTCCAAGAAGCTGATGAGTCCAAGAAGCTGGTGAGTCCATGAAGCGTATTAGTCCATGAAGCTGATGAGTCCATGAAGCTGATGAGTCCATGAAGCTGATGTCCATAAACCTGATGTCCATGAAGTTTATGAGTCCATGAAACGTATGAGTCCATGAAGCTTATGAGTCCATGAAACTGGTGAGTCCATGAAGATTATGAGTCCATAAAGCTGTTGAGTCCAAGAAGCTGGTGAGTTCAAAAAGTTTATGAGTCCATGAACCTGGTGAGTCCATGAAGCTTATGAGTCCATGAAGCTGGTGAGTCCATGAAACTTATGAGTTCAAGAGGCTGATGAGTCTATGAAGCTGATGAGTCCAAGAAGCTGCTGAGTCCATGAAGCTGATGAGTCCATGAAGCTGATGTCCAAAAAGCTGATGTCCATGATGTTTATGAGTCCAAGAAGCTGATTAGTCCATGAAGCTGGTGAGTCCATAAAGCTGATGAGTCCAAGAAGCTGGTGAGTCCATAAAGCTTATGAGTTCATGAGTCCATGGAGCTTATGAGTCCATGAAGCTGGTGAGTCCAAGAAGCTGTTGAGTCCATAAAGCTTATGAATTCATGAGTCCATGAAGCTGATGAGTCCATGAAGCTGATGAGTCCATGAAGCTGATTAGTCCAAGAAGCTGATGAGTCCATAAAGCTGCTGAGTTCAAGAAGCTAGTGAGTCCATGAAACTTATGAGTCCATAAAGCTTATGAGTCCAAGAAGCTGATGAATCCATGAAGCTGTTGAGTCCATGAAGCTGATGAGTCCAAGAAGCTGGTGAGTCCATGAAACTTATGAGTCCAAGAAGCTGATGAGTCCATGAAACTTATGAGTCCATGAAGCTGATGTCCATAAAGCTGATGTCCATGAAGCTGTTGAGTCCAAGAAGCTGGTGAGCCCATGAAGCCGATGAGTCCATGAAGCTGCTGAGTCCATGAAGTTGATGTACATGAAATAGGTGAGTCCATAAAGCTGTTGAGTCCAAGAAGCTGCTGTGTTCATGAAGCTTATGAGTCCACAAAGCTGATGAGTCCATGAAACTGATGTCCATGAAGCAGGTGGGTCCATAAAGCTTTTGAGTCCAAGAACTGGTGAGTCCATGAAGCTTATGAGTCCATGAAGCTGATGAGTCCATGAAGCTGATGTCCATGAAGCTGATGAGTCCATGAAACTTATGAGTCCATGAAGCTGATGTCCATAAAGCTGATTTCCATGAAGCAGGTGAGTCCATGAAACTTATGAGTCCATGAAGCTGATGAGTCCATAAAGCTGTTGAGCCCAAGAAGCTGGTGACCCCATGAAGCTGATGAGTCCATGTAGCTGATGTGTCCATGTAGCTGATGAGTCCACGAAGCTGATGAGTCCATGAAGCTGATGAGTCCATGAAGCTGATGTCCACGAAGCAGGTGAGTCCATAAAGCTGTTGAGTCCAAGAAGCTGCTGAGTCCATGAAGCTGATGAGTCCATGAAGCTGATGAGTCCATGAAGTTTATGAGTCCATGAAGCCAATGAGTCCATCAAGCTGATGAGTCCATGAAGCTGATGAGTCCATGAAGCTGATGAGTCCATGAAACTTATGAGTCCAAGAAGCTGATGAGTCCATGAAGCTGATGAGTCCATGAAGCTGATGTCCATAAACCTGATGTCCATGAAGTTTATGAGTCCATGAAACATATGAGTCCATGAAGCTGCTGAGTCCATGAAAATGATGAGTCCATGAAGATCATGTCCATGAAGCTGATGAGTCAATGAAGTTTAGGAGTCCAAGAAGCTGATGAGTCCAAGAAGCTGGTGAGTCCATGAAACGTATTAGTCCATGAAGCTGATGAGTCCATGAAGCTTATGAGTCCATGAAACTGGTGAGTCCATGAAGATTATGAGTCCATAAAGCTGTTGAGTCCAAGAAGCTGGTGAGTTCAAAAAGCTTATGAGTCCATGAACCTGGTGAGTCCATGAAGCTTATGAGTCCATGAAGCTGGTGAGTCCATGAAACTTATGAGTTCAAGAGGCTGATGAGTCTATGAAGCTGATGAGTCCAAGAAGCTGCTGAGTCCATGAAGCTGATGAGTTCATGAAGCTGATGAGTCCAAGAAGCTGGTGAGTCCATAAAGCTTATGAGTTCATGAGTCCATGGAGCTTATGAGTCCATGAAGCTGATGAGTCCATGAAGCTGATTAGTCCAAGAAGCTGATGAGTCCATAAAGCTGCTGAGTTCAAGAAGCTAGTGAGTCCATGAAACTTATGAGTCCATAAAGCTTATGAGTCCAAGAAGCTGATGAATCCATGAAGCTGTTGAGTCCATGAAGCTGATGAGTCCAAGAAGCTGGTGAGTCCATGAAACTTATGAGTCCAAGAAGCTGATGAGTCCATGAAACTTATGAGTCCATGAAGCTGATGTCCATAAAGCTGATGTCCATGAAGCTGTTGAGTCCAAGAAGCTGGTGAGCCCATGAAGCCGATGAGTCCATGAAGCTGCTGAGTCCATGAAGTTGATGTACATGAAATAGGTGAGTCCATAAAGCTGTTGAGTCCAAGAAGCTGCTGTGTTCATGAAGCTTATGAGTCCACAAAGCTGATGAGTCCATGAAACTGATGTCCATGAAGCAGGTGGGTCCATAAAGCTTTTGAGTCCAAGAAGCTGGTGAGTCCATGAAGCTTATGAGTCCATGAAGCTGATGAGTCCATGAAGCTGATGTCCATGAAGCTGATGAGTCCATGAAGCTGATGTCCACAAAGCTGATGTCCATGAAGTTTATGAGTCCAAGAAGCTGATGAGTCCATGAAGCTGATGAGTCCAAGAAGCTGGTGAGTCCATGAAACTTATGAGTCCATGAAGCTGATGAGTCCATAAAGCTGTTGAGTCCAAGAAGCTGGTGAGTCCATGAAGCTGGTGAGTCCATGAAACTTATGAGTCCATGAAGCTGGTGAGTCCATGAAAGTTATGAGTCCAAGAAGCCGATGACTCCATGATGCTGATGAGTCCAAGAAGCTGGTGAGTCCATAAAGCTTATGAATTCATGAGTCCATGAAGCTTATGAGTCCATGAAGCTGATGGGTCCATGAAACGTATGAGTCCAAGAAGCTGCTGAGTCCATGAAGCTGATGAGTCCATGAAGTTGATGAGTCCATAAAGCTGATGAGTCCAAGAAGCTGGTGAGTCCATAAAGCTTATGAATTCATGAAGCTGATGAGTCCATAAAGCTGTTGAGGCCAAGAAGCGTGTGAGTTCATGAAGCTGGTGAGTCCATGAAGCTGATGTCCATAAAGCAGATGTCCATGAAGCAGGTGAGTCCATAAAGCTTTTGAGTCCATGACGCTGATGTCCACAAAGCTGATGTCCATGAAGTTTATGAGTCCAAGAAGCTGATGAGTCCAAGAAGCTGATGAGTCCATGAAGCTGATGAGTCCAAGAAGCTGATGAGTCCAAGAAGCTGGTGAGCCATAAAGCGTATGAGTTCATGAGTCCATGAAACTTATGAGTCCAAGAAGCTGATGTCCATGAAGCTGATGTCCATGAAGCTGATGACTCCATGAAATTGTTTAGTCCAAAAAGCTGGTGAATCCATGAAGCTTATGAGTCCATGAAGCTGTTGAGTCCAATAAGCTGGTGAGTCCAAGAAGCTGATGTCCATGAAGCTGATGAGTCCATGAAGCTGTTGAGTCCAATAAGCTGGTGAGTCCAAGAAGCTGATGTCCATGAAGCTGATGTCCATGAAGCTGATTAGTCCATGAAGCTGATTAGTCCATGAAGCTGGGAGATTTTGTAAACCTTTACCAGAAATAAACCCTTAAGCAGAAACTGTTTCTGAAGAAATGCAAAGAAAAATCAGGTGATTTCATGCCATCGACTCATCCAACGTCATTGTTTGAAAGAATAATATATGATTTTTGGAAGCAGACGCTCCCCCTTAAAAGCCGTTAGAGAAGCTTGTTTGGCATTTTGCTTCATCACGCCACCATAATGACACTTTTTAATTCATTAATGACCGATGATAGACATTGTTCCAGTTTGTCAGACAGATTTACAGTAATTGAATAAAATAAAAAAAATTAACAGACTATTTTTGCTGTCTGATTCTCCTCCTCACGAGTGATTATCTCAAACTTGTCCACATTTTATTGAGTTACGATTTAGTTAGAAACGTCTTTGCATTTTATTGGCTTTTAGGAGTCAAAATCTGAAAAGTGTGGCATGCATTTTTATTCAGCCTCCCTGACTTTAAAGAGTCACCACGTCTCCACAAGATTTGTGTTCGACTTTGACTAGACCAGACTAACATATGAACATGCTTTGATCTAGACCATTCACATTGTTGACTTTCAGTAAAGGTCCAAATTGTGGTTTTGCCAACAGATTTTCCCACTTGAGCTGCAAATGTATGCAGCTCCTCCAGAGCTACCATGGGCCTTATGGCCGTGTGTTCCGTGGAATGTTCGAAGCTTTAGACATGGTTTCCTAACCTAACCATGCCCTGCCACCTCTGAGGCCTTCACAGGATTTATACTGAGAATAAATCACACACAGCTGGACCTTATTTTAGCAGGAATTGTTTGCACCCGGTTTAATTTAGAGGTATGAAAGTAAAGGGGGCTAAATAGACATGCTTCAGATGTTTATTTGTTTGTAAAGCCAATCATTCCTTTCCTTCCTCCTCACTGTTATGCAGTAAAGTTTGTGGTTGTGACATAACAAAATGTGGAAAGGTTTAAATGGTATAAATACTTTTCCAAAGCTCCCTATTGATGCTCAAAGTTGCCTTCTAGCAGCTTAATTGATGTTTAGTCAGAGTGTTTCAGAAAATATTGTCTATTCAGTTGCAGTTCAGAGATTTTGACCCTGAGTGGACTGACTGGCTGATTTTGGACCTGCACAGAATAAAACCTATCTAATTTAGCAGGTTGTGATTTGTTTGTTTGCTGTAAAGTCAGTGTTCTGTGGAAGTTAGAGGCATAAACATTTAAATGGAAACCTGTCTGCCTTGTAGAGACTGTGACAGGAAAGAATTTAGCAAGAGGTCTGAGTGAAAGTGAACTTTTGCTTTTACTGCCAGTAAATCCCACCCTCCACACCCCACCACCACAGTGTCACATCCCCCCACAGCACAAATCTGAGCTTCTATACTTGTGAGGACCACCATCTACACAGTACAAGACCCTGAGCTCAAGAAAACCACATCTGACCTGTTAAAGAGAACCTTGAAGCTCTGAGGATCCTATACAGAGTCCCCATAAGGTCTGAAACTTACATCAGTCCAAACTCATGAAGCTGAAAAAATCTGTGTAGACACACGCAGGTACAGGAAGTGGTTTCGTTTCTGGTTTGTGTTCATGCTGGTGCCGGTCAGAAAAGCATTAAGTCATGAACTCAAATGAACTGAATGTTTGGCAAAAACATAATTTAATCGTGAAGAAGAAACTGAGTAGGTACATGCACAGAATATTTTCTGCAAACTGATCCAACTTTATTTAAAAAGCCCTTTAAAATTCGGCAGCATGCCTGTTTGCAGACAGTTTTAACTATGATCTGCAGAAGAGTTTCTACTTAAACTCTTGCAGTTTCACTAATTTGCTAATCATCACATGATGGTTTGTGCTCCTATATTGTTTGTGGACAGATCCATAAACCTTGGACATGTTGGCCTTGAACACGACCTGCAGGTGAGTCTAGAATTTAATCTTTAATCTTAAACTTCTATTGATCCCTTTTGAACACAGCTGAAAGAATGAGACAAAAATTGCCTTAAAATCAAACCCTCACAGTCACAACAATCAAATTAACTGCACGACTGTAATCATAAACTGATCTTGTTGGGTTTTTTGGGCACTGTGACCGGGCTTGGTATGATATAATTGGACTGTTGCAGAGCTCCACCCATTTTCATCCAAATGTGCCAAACATTAAAATTAACATCCTGCTGAGACAAATAACGTAGAGATAAAAATAATAAGACCATATTTAGAATTATACACTTGCCAGGCAAAACCTATCGAACAATTTAATTTAAAACTAAGTACACCCCTCATTCAACAGCCTTCACCTTTACTGCTGTAATAACTTTGCAACTGTCATAAACTGTTCCTCTGTATGTCTTTATCACATCATTATGGAGCCATTTTTATTTCTTTACAATCCATCTTCAGTTCATTTGTTTTTCCACAGCCATCTTTGGGTTTCAATCAACTTGATGTCTTTACTTTGACTATGCCATTGTCTTTGCTGCCTTGTTTGGGATCCATTTCCTGTTGATTACCCAGTTTGCACCATGCTTCTACACTGTGTCATGATTGGAGATAATATCTTGACCTACATGCAGGGAAACCATTCAGGACAAGAAAACCAGTTTTGAAGCGACTATTGAGTAGACAATGACTGGCCTCTGGTTCTCTGTTGGGATGATAGTGTGAGTTAGTTCCAAAGACTTATGACTGAAGGTGATATTTGAATAAAAGTATGATCTTAACCATGGAGGCATGTTTTGCCCTTTTTTAAAATCATTTTACTAAAATGCACATTTAGTTTAATCTGATTATTTTAATAACTGTATATTATTTTTTCCTAAATTCCTATTTTTCCCGTACTGTAGAGTCTCTTATGTTTTATTTTTATATATTTTTTTTATTTGTGTGGATCTGCATGCTTGCATTTGCCTTTCGGTTTCCTGCTGGTACACCTGGATTTTCCCACTGTGGGACAATAAAGGATATTTCTTTTTCTCTTCTATTATGAAATACTGAGCGGTGGATTAAAAGATTGCATTCAGGTGTGACTGCAACACTCTGGCCAGACCATGCCCTCAGGTGGAAGATCTGCAACTCAAACAAATACCTCAAGCACAGTTAACCTCCAAATCATGATAGACAGGCTCATATTTGATTCTACCTTGGTATACGAAGGGGGTAAAGGTTGATTCAGTGACTGCAAGGAGCCCAGGTCTTATGGCTGTGAAACAAGCCCAAATCATCAGCCAGCCACCACTGTGCTTGATTCTTGGTATGAGGGGTTTGTGCTGATTGGTCTAAACTACTGGTTTCATCTGTCCAAAGGACATTGTTCAGGAACTCTTGTGGTTTATTCAGGTGTGACTTTAGAAACCTAACTCATGCAGATATATTTTTATCAGAAAAGAGACTTTCTCCTTCAACCCTTCCTAAGAAGCCATTCTTACTCAGTCTTCTTACCACCCAGCCTTGTAACCCCTCCTTGTCTTTCCATCTTGCCATGGTGTAAACACACAGCTTTATGTTCCAGAGCTGCAAACTGCCACCATTTCTGCTTATAGAAGTACTGGCATAGATGATGATCAGTTAATAGATGCATTTGATCAGCAGCACCTGGCTGCTACTTTCCATGTAGTTTCCAATAAAGCGGTTAGGATGTATTGTAATTTTTCTCACTCGCTGCTTACTTGTGTTTGGTCTCAGTTCCTATAAGTAAACAGTGACATGGTGTATTACATTATGTTTCTTGTCCATCTGCAGCTGATCTCTCAGGGTTCACAGTGTTGTTTTCTGTTTATGTTCAACCAGCAGCGTCAGAGAGAAAGCTTGAGGTCAGGACCTGCTGTGATGCTGAGACCAAAGTCTAATCTGCACTGATCTTTGTCTGCAGCTTCCTCCTTACAGCGCGCCTGCCGTGCTGACGTCACATGACGGCAGCAAATGGGAGCGTGGAAAAAAAAGAACTGAATAACTGTTTTCTTTAATGATGGATTCACTGACCAGAGTTGTTTTCTTTTGAAAGTCCTTCAGTTGTTTCGTCAGAGCTGTGAAACAGTCAGGGAAAGAAGCAGAAAACAGCACTGATCTATCAAACAAAAACATGTTTGCATCTTCAGAAGACCAAAATGCAACAGAAAGGTTAGAAACAGGAAATAATGACACAAAGAGGAAGAATGTGCAGTGAAATTCCTGACAGGGAGCCTCACCCCCAGATTTATTAGTCAAATTAGGGTTCTCAGTGAGACGAGAACTGATGAGCACATCAGACAAGTTTTAATTCTTTACAAAACTCCCACTGGGACAAGATTTGCCCTGCATCAGCGGAAGAAGGAACAAAAGGGTGTGTTCCTGATCCAAAACACAACAAACACACCTTCCACCCACAAACCGCAGTCTGATCCGACATCTGACAGCCGCGCGGCGCTTTGTGCTCTCATCCTGAGGGCTTTTTCATGTGGAAGAACAGGAAAGCAAGGTTCAGTGCTGATAGGGTGATCTATCTGTCCCAGTTCAACAACTTTATCAGCCAAGCAGCAGCTGGGAAAAGCTCAGATCAGCAGAGAATCACCAACAGATGCCTCCTACACCCACAGCAGACCTGAAGTATAACACACAGCTAAATGAGACACAGAGACAGAGAGATTCACAAAAAGTACCAATGCATTAAAATGGACACAGGATAAAGGAACAGGGCAACAAAAAGACATTAAAATGCTAGAAAAAGGCACAATTATATGAAAAGAGAAATGGTTTGGGTCCCCTGAAGTTTTTACAAAAGACAATAAGCGACCAGAGTCCAATTAAACAGAAAGATAAAAGACCAAAATAAGAGCAAAAAGGAAAAAAAAAAACAAGTAGAAAAGTAACAAAGAGAGAAATATTAAATGATTCCTGAAAGGACCAGAGATGACATTTACCCTCAAATATGAAGTAATCTTAAAATATGTATCCCCTTGTAAATGAAGGGGATTTTTATTTTAAGTTTGTGTTCTCATTTCTAAGTATGCTTGTCCTATGTCCATAATGGATTTGCACAATTGTAAAATTTCCATACTTGTTTTTACATGCTTTGTTAAATAAAAGTTGAAAAAAATGTGACAAGTGAAAATATATATAAAAAAGGCAATTATAATCAAGATAAAATAGACTTTACAGTTATGTCAACAGTACAAGGTAAGAACAACTACATAGTTATTAAATAGCATATGCAGATCCAAAAAAATAAGTGTAACAGGATAATGTGAAAAACTGTGCTTGTTGTGTACTTTAACAAAAGACACAAAATTACTGAGAAAAGAAAACAAAGAAACACCAATTTTCCGTGGGCACTTCTAGACTTCCAGAGATCTAGAGACACTAAACTCTCAAAGTCCACAAAGAAATCGACACAAATTATGCTGCCTGATAAAGGAAGTTGCTCCAATCCAGAAGGAATGAACTGGGCAGATGTTCTAGTGGTACAGTGGTCCGATGCTGGAACCAGTGGGTTTTCTGTGTACAGTTTTATGTGATTTTTTTAGACAGGTTATTCTTGCAGAGAAATTTGCTGTGAAAGTGATCAAATTTTCAGTTAAGAACAGATTTCTTCCTAATAATACTTTTATATGTTTGTATCTGTCCTTATTAATGTCGCTAATTATCCATCATCCAAAACTGAAGAGCCGAGGCTGAAATCTCCTAGTGATGAAAAGAGCAGCAGAACCTTAGTAAATGTTTCTGCCTCATTGTTCTCCTGTATAACCCGACTGCAGAGTTAGATATTCTCAGACACTTTCATGCTGTAAAAATGTTCTGATTCAGCAAAAATCTGTGGCTCTCCACACGCAGGTCTCTTCCTCCTTGTGACTCATCTTCCCACCGTTCCAGAAGCACCCTTATATGGTCAGTGACGCGGCAGCAGGATCTCCCTACGTAACGGGTCCACGCTACGCTCGGCTCCCTAACAAAACACCATTCAGAGCTCCACTGGCTAGCTGTGGTATCCAATCAGCAGGACCCATCTGTTTCCACGGCGATGTGACGCGTGAAGAGCAGAGAGCCTCCTCGCTGCTGGTGGATGCTGCCTCAAATAGCTACAGGAGTGACACACTGTGCTCCTTTTTCATTATCTCCCCCAAATAAAGCTTCTATTCCAGAGAATGTGCGATCCGATGAAAACATTCAGAGGAGTTATCTCCGTCATGGAGCTCCTATCTTGTCATCACTACTCAGAGAAGGTTCTGATCAAGTCATCAGCTCCCAAAATGACCCATTTTCTTAGCTGACTCATGTTGGAATTAAACACTTACCTGGACCTATCAGCAGAAACGCTGCCTTCTACATTAAATGCAATCCTGTCCTCAACTCTTCAAGGTTACTATCCAAGAAAATAGTCCAAACAAGTCCTCAGTTTGGAGCAGCAACTTTAAAACTAAGATCAAGATGAGACCATCATCTAGACACAATTTCAGCACATTCTTACTATCCAGCTGTTTTCAGTGTGAAGCTGAGTCAGGAGTCGGGTTTGTGACATATGAAGTGCACCTTCAGTGTTTTTTACTGATGCAAATTGAACTGTTCATTAATTTGCATGTTCCATTTATCCTTTGGCTGCGTGAACTGACTCACTGACCGCACTGCTGGAAATATTGTTCCATGGTGAAAACTATTAAATAATAAATACAGATCAGGGTTTTGAGTGGGATGTAATGGGAAAACATTGGAGTCATGTCACTCTTCTGGTTTCCATTTCCTGTTTTTTATTCATTACCTGTTCTTTTTATTTACCTCATTCTACTACTGAAACCCCTTACAGATGCTTCATCATGGATGGGCGCTAAAATACATTTAATTGAGGCAGTCTTGCCGTGTTGTTCTCTGAATGTTACATTGGTTCTGGTATACCGGGAATTTAAAAACCAATGCAGTAGACTCAGCAGACTGATCAAATCTGAGTAGGAACAGGTTTCTAAATCAAGTCTTAAACCAAGAACAACGTGTATATAATTAAGGATCGAGCTACCAGCTACCAAAGTAAGGAACCAAGTTCAAAGAGTTCATTATCAAGTTTTTATCCTGAAATCAACATCAAGATAAGCACGACACCAATAAAGACTCTAATTTAAGCAAACAGCTTGTCAGTTAGTCTACAAGTTTAAACTGAGAACAGCTGAACACCAAAAGGTCAATACGAGCAGGGTTAAAGTTGAGCCCAGCGAGATTTCATTCAAGTCCCAACGCATAGACAACAATTTTAATTCTGCTCCTAGAACAGGAAGACCCGTAACTACACCTTTATTCAGTAATTTGGTTCCTCTGCTTCTTCAACATGTTAAGCTCTTCAGAGGCTAAATAGCTGTCGACAAAGAGAGGTGTGGTTGACCTAAGACAGAACACAGGCACACAAGTCAGTTATCCAGACTCACACCGTCTATGATTAACAACCAACTCATCCTGCAAGTTTTGGACTGTATTGAGATGGTTGGAGCACCTGGAGAATACTCGTGAATGTTGAGAACAAGCAAACGTTTTGAAAAAGACCTTGGCTGAAACTCAGGATGTAAACGCCCCAAACACAAGCTTCTATTATTTACTCCTACAGTCATAAGTTACAGCCAAAAATATGGCATTAAAGTTTCAAATGAAGGTCAAAAATCAAGTACCAAACCAACAACGTTCCAAATAAATCAGTCAAATAAGAGTCTGAGAAGTGACAAGGCTAGACAAGAAAGTCCTGTTTTAGGTCTCAACATGACAGTTGGCTCCTATATTTAACATCTGTATCTTCTAGTTCTACGCTGTAGGGCTTGAAGGCAGACAGATAGATATGTGTCCTTTGTGTTTCTATCTGCTATAAAGCCCCTCTCCTAAATCCTGGAAAGTTCTTCATTCAGTGCATCATTGGCTTGATTAAGACAAACCCCTATGCCACAAACATTACTGACTGCCAAATCACTTTTATTCATTTTGATTTAGCTTGTTGTCAGTTTGTAGAAGTAATAATATATTACACACGTGAAATCTGAAAACAAGATTGAAATCAATTTTCCAAATTCAGATAAAATACCTGTCTGTATAAGCAATACAAGTCTAGAATCATGTTTAAATTCTGGCCGGGTTTCTCATCATGGTCTTTTTGTCTGAAGTTTGCTTGTTTCCCTCCATGTGTGGCTTCTCTCCAGGAAGTCCGCCTGCCTCCTACAGTCCACTGGTGACATTCTATGTGCATGTCTGCATGGATAGTTGGTTGTCTCTGTGTCACCTGTGATGGACAAGTGAACTGTTCAATGTGTACTCTGACTCTTGCTCAGTGACCTCTGGAGATAGGGACAAGCCCCCCATGCCCCCAGTCCCATCAACATTGCAAAGAATCCTGCAGTCCCCTGGAAAAGACCTCCAAGAATAATGTTCCCAACAACAAACTTGTTGCATTTTAATCAGAATTCTAAGAATGTACGAAGGCTTAGTGGTCTGAAGAATTAAAATGCTGTAATTGCTAAATGGGAGGCACACACCCTGACACACCCTGACAGCAGTGTAGGTATGTGTAGAGTTAGCACAGCCTGGTACATTCCTTCCATCACATCGAGGACGCCATGTCTATCTAAACTAAAGTCACGAAACCTCTGCTCTGCCGTCACTCACATCCCTGATGCAGGATTAATTCCTCCACTTCTTTGTCCGTTCAGGGTGTGAGCGGCTTGCCTTTGACAGCATGTCACCGTCCCTGTGTTGTTCGGTATTTACTCTGTAACCATGCAAAACATCCTTGTGCAAATCTTTGTATCTGCACAGCAAATCTTTACAGCTTCCACGAAGACTTCAGCATGCATGGCATCATGATTTCTGATATTTGCCTTTAATATAATTATGTAGTTTTACAATATTTTTCATTTCATTCAGCTCTTCATTTAGACAAAGGTGCAGAAAAAGTCAACATTATTGGAAAAACTTTAAATGCAGAATATATTTCTGTCAAGGAAACAACATTCTAACTTGTCTTAGAAGAGACCTTCTTAACAGAAAGAAGATCTTTACAGAAAGTGAAGCCAAGCAACAAGAGGGAGGGAGTTCTCATGGCTTTACTACCCCTTCTAAGAAAACCTTCAAAAGCGAAACTTCATAGATGACAGCTCAAAGTGTGAGGAAGAGAAGTGCCTCAGTATTAAGCCTCGTCATGAAGTCTCCATGACGGGTGGGTAAAGAGAAAAACAGGGCTGTACGTGGGCCAGATGACTATGTCAGGAGGTAGAAACGTCAGCCTGAAGCAGCAAAACACACCTTTCTGCACAACATTACTGCTGACGAACTCAGAGTTGCTAAAACATTGACCCATTTATTTATTTTCTCAAAGGAAACTGTGAGATGTGAATACAGGTGCTAAAGGTAAAGTTACAATTTGATTTAATCTGCAGCCAAATCACCGCAACTGCAATTTAATACGAAGGCCTTACCCTGGAAGTTACACTTCACTGCCATCATGTAATAACATGGGCATAGGAAATCACATAAACATGTTGCTCTGCTTGGAATGAGTTCTCTACCACTGATGAAAGTGCACTGAATACATTTTTATTTGCTGTGAGCTCTAAGCTATCGATTATGGTTCAGACAGACCTGACGTTAAACTGTGCAGTGGTGAAACAATTATAGCACACAGAAAACAAGAAACTATTTGGATGCCAAGAATAGAGCTGAGGGGTCTGCCTTCTGTATCAATCCTAGTATCAGTGACAGGTGATGGGACAGCTGCAGCATTCCTGACTTTATCAACATTCTGGAAGCTTTATGTCACAAAGAAACCCTTTACCTCAGATAATGAATTGGTACAACCACAGAGCACTTAACAATGTCTTTAAAATCAAGATCTTTTAGGATTCTGTTAAGAAATATTGGCCTTAAACTGAACTTAAACTGAAACTAAATTATGTTATGTTTAGGGCAACAATTCCAAAATGTATATATAATCAGATAAAAAAAAACACTGAGCATCACCACCAGAATGCCGTGGGCCGTCTACTTTCCCACCCTCAGTGGTGACTGGATTTGGATCATAGAACAGGATTCTAGATAGCAGCGGCTGAAGGGAGCTTCCTCTGTGGGGTGCCCCAGCTCAAACTGCCCGTGCAACAGAAGCTGTATGTAGCGGAGAACTTTATAAACTCTTGATTTTTTCCCGCATATTTCACAAATTTACATCCAAAATGCAGTCCTGGTTAAAAAAAAGGAAGTTTCCATGTCTGTCAGTACAGGTAATGACAATGAATACGATGTACACTCACGATGCTTCCATTGGGTTTAGAGATAAAATACCAGCTAGGTGCTGCTAATATGATACACCTGAATGTTAAACCATCTGAGTATACAACTCTATTCAAGTAGAGATTTTGACACATGCTGCTCTGGAGAACATAAGTTTGTTTTACGACAAAGCCAAGATGTGGCAGCTGGGGGAAGGTATTGAAGACAGCTGATAATCTTCAAAAGGAAGGATGTCCAAGCCAAGGTCAGGGCGTGCAGTGCAAAAACATATTACCAAAAAATCCTAAAGCTCCAACAGGGCCTCTACAGACCTAAGCAGGCTAAATGTTAAAGCCCATGAGAAGACAATTAGCAAAAGACAGAACAAGTATGGCTTTTTTAAAAGGGTAAAAGGGAGAAAATCTCTAACAAGAATATAGCAGCTTGACTTGGGTTTGCTTAGCTGTAACTGAATGAACCACAGAACTTTTACAACAATTTCCTTTAGACTGATGAGACAAAAGTCTAGACGTTTTACCACAATGAACAGAACCATATTGTTGAAAACCCAAAAAAGCTATTTAGCACAAACATTTGATACCAAGTGTCCCACACGGCGATGGAGGGCTGATGATTTGGGCTTGTTTTGCAGCAATGGGACTTAGGAACCATGAAGCTATTGAGGGAACGACAAAGTCCTTTGTATAGCAGTGTATTCTTGAGTCAAATATGAGGCCTCACTGGGTCGTCAACAGAACAATGATCTCAAACACAGCAGCAAATCCAAATCAGAAAAAGAAGAGTCAAGACGTTTCAATGGCCCAGTCAAAGTCTAGAAATGTCTGCAAACAGCAATGAACTGAAGTAATGTTGGAAAAAGAGTGGACCAAACTTCCTCAACAAAGAAGTGAAAAACTAATAAAGTCAGACAGAAAACCACTAAACGACATGTTGCTGCTAAAGGTTTGCCAAGCTGTTGGATCATGGGGTGCACTTAGTTTCTCCACAACCGGTTATACAGTTTTCAACTTTATGTTTCTAATTTAGATCCATTTGAATTATAAGGCATTATAAGGCATTATTTTCATTTGTGGTTGACCATCTGATTGGTGAGTTTTGTTTAAACCAAGAAGCCTGTAGGATTGTACCAGAAAAGGATAATTGTTTCTTTTTCATAACATGTGCAGGCAACAGATAATGTCCTTTTGTGAATCGCTGATTGGCTAAGCTAAGCTGTCCATCCATTGCAGGACCTTGTTGTGTTGTCACAAGAGTCGTGGCCCCATTTGGCTTCAGCTGGGACGGGCCAGCGGCCAGAACTAATAGTCCTGCAGAATTCCCGTCACATCCAAACAGGATGTGACATCAGGACGTGACATCATGGGCAGGGGTTGATGCAGTTTGTGCACACAGAGCTTAGTTTACAGCCCAGCAGCTTTCACAAAAACACAGCCGGGGGAACACTGCGTTCTTCTTTACAGAAGTATTTTACCCCCGCAGAATGACTTCAGGAGCAGATAATGAGCTGGAGACATGTGATAAACTTACTGTGGCAAAATTAAAGAAGAAAACTTTTTATCATATTGCTAAATAAACGGAGAGTTACTTGTTGAAACTGAAGCCTCTGGATAAATATAATAGTAAAACTTACCTTCTAGAACAAGAATGTAGAAAATAATCTAACATTAGGATGCCTTCATGCTAAATTCAATGGAGGTATAAATGCACCATGGTGAAAAAATAAAAATGTTTATTTAAAAAAAAAGGAGGAACAAGATAATAAGAATTTAAAGCTCTGGGGCTCTGAAACGCCAAATATTGGTACAGATGAAGCTTCACTGACCTGAGCAGCAGGATCCTGCTGGATGTTTTAATTACACTATCTGAATTATTTTAATGTCTGTTACAATATAGAAATAAATAACTAAATTAGGAGAGTTTCAGCTGAAAAAAAGAAACCAAGGGACAGAAGTTCCAGAGCAAGGCAGCGTTTGTGCTGCTGGTTCCACACCGATAAGACAGAGAAAAGCTGCAGGCAGTCAAAGCTTCACCATGGAAACTGAGACAGTGGGCAGATGTCCACCAACACACTCCTCCGTGTGTTTGTCCATTTTTATCCTGCAACGTCCCAAATGGGACTGAAACAGAAAACTTCATTCAGTTGTTCAGTGTTTCTGGGAATGAGGAGGCTTCTCTTTTCAATGTTTCAGTTCATAAAATCTTCTGACCAACTCATCCAGTAGGATTTATCATTCCTTAAAACTATCCTTCCTTAAACGTTTACACACAATAGGAAAGGATACATTGGATTTAACACTAAATTTATGCATACTGGTTTAAATAGAACATGTAAAAAATGTCCTATAGTATACACAATGTGATAAAGTTATAAGCAGGCATAGGACAATTAAGGCATCATGGTGGTATTTTACATTATATGTCATTATAGTTAAGAAGATGCAAATTAAGTCCTGTGTGTGCAACAAGACAGAGCACTATCTGTTAGCATTGTCTTGTATTGTTTATTTTATTGTTTTATTCTGTTTTTATTGCTTATTGCTTTATGATTATGATTTTATCTTGTATTTTTATATTCACCTGTGCAGCAGGTTGCCTTGTGGTATGTAAAAGTGATTTATAAAAGCAGGTTTTAATTGATTTGATTGATTAGTATTACCGATGCTAAAATTACAAAAATCTACAAATCTTTAGATAGGTCCTCTACTCTTACTGCGTATTCCTTGTCAGCAATGCCTAAAATGTGCATGTTCTCCTACTATTTTAAATATCTTACTTTATATTATATAAATGCATCAGGATAAACTATAATGAGCAGATGACTTCTTTAAATCTGGATTTGTTAGAATGCAATTGAATAGAAGAACTGACCCAATGGTTGACATATGAAAGGGTAGGCCATCTTCACCATGCAGATCCCCACGTCAACGTTGCATCACGTCTCGTGTGGTTCTGATCTTTGCAGCCACATCACATGCTGTCTTGTGAAAGGGGCTACAGAAAGCTGTAATCTGATGGCATCCATGTTATGAGAACTCACTCCAAGCCTTAACATTGTTGGTTAAACCAGTGAGTGAGGGAATTTTATAGCTCATTCCATCAGTGGTGCATCATATTTGCAATGGTGACCTAAAGAGATGTTTGGTATGCATTTGTATCCAGCACCTTAAGTTTGATACCCTTTGATACCAATTGTCTCCCCAGGTCATCTAATTACTCACTGCTGAACACTTGTGTGTAATTTAATCTCAGTATAAACCCAGCTGTTCTGTGATGGTAGAGAACATTAGAGAACTGTGTGATGTTTAACCCATCATCTGACGATGTAGAGTATGGCTCAGCTATAAACCTACCAAGACATGGCCGTCCTCCTAAACCAACAGGCAAGAATAGGAGAGCATTAATCAGAGAAACTGTCAATGTGCCCAGCTCTGGAGGAGCTGCAGAGATCCAGAGCTCAGGTGTGAACATCTGTAAATAGGACAACTGGTCATGCATGATGGCTTCAGTTTTATTCATGAAAGCTCACAGATTCTCAGAAGGTAGCTGACTTTTTTTGTGATTTATGAACAGCCAGAGGCAGCTTAAAAAGGACCTTGTTTTTGCACCCATGTCATATAAAAGTGGTTATAAACCGCTGGAATCTGATGGCCTCCATATGAATGAAACTCTCTGTGAGCAGAACCTTTGAGGGTTAAAACTGTGAAATTAACATTAAGGAGTTCCTTCTTTCAACACTGGAACACAAACGGAACATTTTACACTCTTATCTTAAGCCCTGCTTTTAAAATTCTGTTAAAATTCTGTCTTCTGAACTTTGTTGCATTGACAATGTGAATTGTCTCTTACAAGTGCCCCATAATTTGCCCCATTAATTCTTAAATATCTTCTTAAATAACTTGAATCCCAATTTTGGAAGAGTTATAGGCAGGGGTACCCAATAAGATGAGTGGCTTAAGTACATTATGACCATATTAATGTGCAGCTGTGAACATTTTAACATACCCAAACAGCGACCAGGTAAGTAAGGGCTACTGAAGCAGCATGAGTGAAGTCTCCACAAGACCCTCATAGCAACAAAACACTGAGGAAACATACTGATAAGGCATACCACTGAGACCAGTGACTGGTGAAGTGAAAAACACACCAATAATGCCACTTATTCGCAGATGAGATATTTAGGAAAGTTTTGTCCTTTGAATTTGAGCATGTTTGACAGGGGCTGGATTGTGATGGGTAGGCGACCTCGGTCAGCATATCTTAAAAACAGCAGCTCTTGTGGGGCGATCTTGGTATGCAGTGGTCAATATGTATCAAAAGTGGTCCAAGTAAGGCGGTGAATCACTGAAGCAAGACAGGAATGACCCAACAGACCATAGCTGCTTATCTGTAGGGTCACAGGGCCTATCTCGTGCAGCCATTGGGCAAAAGGCAGGGTACACCTTGGATAGGCCACTCCTTCGAAGACCATCAGTCTAACCAACGAGACCCTGGGATGTAATGAACAACTGAACCATAACATGTGCTTCTGAAACGACTGGAACCAAAAGCAACTGCTGCAGGCTGTTTATCTTGTGCTCTGTTTACCTCTGATGTCCTAACTTGAATGAGACTTTTTTCAAAACTAAAGTTAATGGTTTCAGTAACCAAGCTATCTCCTATTAGCAATACAAGCCTATCACAATGCAGTTGGGTTTTTGTATTAATGTAGTAGCACTGAAGAAGGTTGTATAATACTGCGTATGTGACTAATTTTTAGACAATTCCTCATAAGTGCAACAGAGTTTGTTTTACAGCAAATATCAGCTAGTTTTTTATAAAAGGCGGCCATATTGTATTTTGAGGTTGGGAGTGATGAGAAACATCTGATCTTCCAACTAAGAAATCCGTCTTTTGACATTTCCTGTTTATTTGTCCCAAATTCACAACTGGAAGCTGCTACTGTTTGCAAGTTGGTAAAGGTCTGTAAAAATTGATCGTAAAGACATAAGAAACCTTATATTTACTTAGTTTATACTCAATATACAAGATTGGTTAGGTTAATGATGTGTCCCTATGGGGTGGAATGTCCCCACATGGCTTTATGCTGTAAATGGGCTCAATAGCTCGTTCTCCCACTCCCTTTCTCCCCCAAATACACACACACACACACACACACACGTCTAGATCAACCACTCATGAATCTGAAATGTATTCATCAACAATTTATTTATCAGACAGATCAAGTCAACACAGATTCACTTTTCACTGAACAATATTCTGCACACTTAGACATACAGTCAGTGTGTCTGAAAGTGATGGTAGTCCATGAAAAAGTCCAGGAGCATGCGCACAGGTGAGCTGAACACCTGCAGCACATTTCACATCTCCACGTGCAACTCTTCACTGTGTTCATTCATCAGTTCAGTCACGTGCTGTCACTCAGCGTGCCGTTTCATTAAGACAACCTCCTCCCCCTTCTCTGCAGCTCCACCAGCAGCTCCTTCAGCTCTTTTCGGTCCGGCATTCAGAACCGGAACCGACCATCTATCGCGCGCTGCCCCAGACCGGATCAGTCAACGCATTCACGCAGCAGGAGAGCTCCCGCGGTTCGGTCGGGGTCCTGCTGCCTTTCTCAAACGCCGTTGCTCCTCCTTTCCCAGGAGGACTGGCCGTTTGGGGTTAATCCAACTCCTCACCGCCCCACGACGGTTTGGTTCGGTTCGGCATTACCCGGATACAGTCAGCCGTCCTGCAACTCTAGGCAGGGCACCCACTGATTCCTGCAGCGGCTCTCTTCACAGAAGCTGCTGACGTCCTGCAGGGCCTGACACTGCAGCGGCTGCACCGGAGGATTCTGCAGAAACACAACGGGACGAACAGTTAGAAACATGAATACAGTCTGATATAAAACATATTTTAAGTGTTTCATGCATGCAGAAGAAGGGGAGTAATACTTACAGTGACTAGGATGCAGTGCAGGTCCCGGGGCTCGTTGCCGTTGCTGTCCTCGGTGTCCTCCCCCAGCACCTGAGATAGCCGTCTCATGCCGGACACTCGCAGGATGTTGATGTCATTGTCGCAACAGAAAGCCTGAAGCAGCGTGAAGTGGATCTGCAGGGCGATGTCGTCCTCATCCTCCTCATCCGTGGCGAGGAGGCACAGGACCACACTATCCGGATCTCTGCACGGAAACAGGAGGTGGACAGTTAGAGTCAGCGTCAGCACAACACTCATATCTGTAAGATTCTAGGAATGCTGATCTGATCTGTAGAAAAACTCCTACTTACACATTCATGAGTTTGGCGGACTCGTAGACTCCCACCGTGAGGCAGTCCTGCCGCTGAGCCGCGACCAGCAACTCCTCCAGAGCCTGACTCACCGTCTCCATCCTGCAGAGACACGAAGGCGGTTAGAAATGTACCGAAACTGGCAGACACAAAACAAGACGGAGCCAAAACTAAATGCTCTAAAAGCTAAAATAATACACAAGGTAAGCACTAAAATAAAAAAAGATCTTAGTGATCATGTATGAATTAGGCTCCTATAAAGTCTGGTCTAAGTTGTGCAAACTAATGCCGGTGCGTAATTACGCATCACTCCGGACCAAAACGCTTACTTTTTGTCGGTGCTGTTGGTTCCAACGACTTCCTCCAGAGTCATGTTGAAGTCAGAATAATATTCCACCAGCTCCAGGATAGAAAGATAAATCCACAGCGCTCGTTATGAGGCGGCGGTCCGATTAAATTCCAGAAGATAAAGTCCAAACAAAGCAGTAATCCAGATCTGAACGAAAGTCCTTCCAGTGTCCGCTGACAGTCAGTTTCAGATAAATGTCTGGGTAGGTTGAATCCTTGCGTGAGTAAAGACGCTCTGTGTCTGACGGCCGAAACTCTGCTATTTATTCGTTCTGGTTTAGCGGGCGTCACCGCGCCCCGCCGGTCGCTCCCTGATTGGTCTGTGGCGACAAAAAGAGCCTCCGAAGTGCACTCTCATTGGCTGAGCACGCCACAGATACCGGTGATCCCACGTGGGTGGTTTCGGAGAGTCCCCCGCATTCTCTCCCTCCTCTTCCTGCTCTCTCTCTCTGCTTGTTTACCGAGGTTTTTCTTTCTGAGTGGAGGAAATTCCAGATCGTCCTTATCCCTGCTCCAAGGAACTGTTCCTGCTGCGAAATTCCCTCTAAAACAAAATTCAAAGCCTTGCATGGACACATGCATAAACCTGAGACATAAATCAAGTGATTAATTTCACGCGGAGTTTGGTGGGTCCAGGAACCCGGAGGGGGGAAGCTGGAGCAGGTGACCTGTCCCGTGTTACAGCACGAGCCCTCCGGGTTGACCACCGGGCTGCTGCAGGTTGTGCAACAGTTAAAAATACAGAACGGAGAGGACGCTGTAAAGAACACGAGCAAGTCAGCTGGCCGTTTAATTTTTCAGGTGTTTGGTTTCTCCCCTGCTGCTGCAGGACGCGCTCGGTTCTGGAAGCTTCAGGTCCTGTACACTGCTTCTGGAGACGTTGACTCTGGTTAGAAATAACCCGGGTCAAAGGATTTACAGACTCAAGCCTAAAACTAGCTGCAGCGTGCAGGACATAAGCGCTTGTGAAAGCTTGTGTTTGTGCACATATGCAGTGTTGCTCTTGTCCCGCATGCACGCTCCATGTTTTCACTCAACAGGCTGGTTATTACATGAACTTATGCAGGTCATAAGAAACGGAGAGACTGGTCTCATGGTCCCCCTAGCGGTAAACATACAACACCGCAGCACGCCCCTGCAAAACCGGTCGCTAAAAGCAAAAAGGGGGAGTCCCTGTCAAACGGTCTTGTTTATGGGGGACATTTGTGGGGAGTTTCACGGGTCATCTGAAACTGTTTGGTTTTCTATGAGTTTGTTAAAGAAAGAAAACAGAAAATACTTCAGAAACTAATCACAGCATGATAGGGAATCAGTTGGAACTGCAGTCATGTAATAGGGGAACACTTAACAGGAGGGAGCTTAGGTGTTTTTCCTGCAAGATGATCAAAAACAAGTATGGTATAAAGATGAATACAGGGCTAAACCAAATGCATGAGATGGAAAAAAGATGTTAGTTTCTATATATTTTAGTTTATTTAGGGTAGTGGGATAGAGTAAAATACATTTTCTGCAGGCCTTTGATTTGTTTAAAAGTTCAAATTCATTATTTTGTGGGACGAGATGTTAAAATACAAATGAATCACGGAGCTTGCATAAATGACAAAAGAGTCATAAAATCAGGTAAATAAGAAGATTATATCTAAATGCTTTTTTATAAAATAAAGCAGAACAGTGTTAGTTTGGGCGTTTAAGCATAAAAAGACAAACATTAAAAATGTAAAGTTGAATATTTTTGTGAAGAGGATTATCTAATATAGTGCTGATCCTGATGAGTCATAATGAGTCATTCATGATGCAAACGTCGTTTTACAATTTACTGAGCAGATTTATTCATCACAAAATAAAACATCTGCACATTTGAAACGTATTTTCATAAATGTATTTTTATTTTGTGAAACCTTCTGTTTTATGGTGAGTATTATTTATGGGTTATCCAGGTTACCTAAAATGGTTCTGTGGAGAACACGAGTTTCCGCTGTGGGAACGTTGATTATGTTATAGCACCACCTGCTGGTTTGATTTAAAACTTATAAACCATCTTTAGATTTTAACGTCTGTTTTTAGTTTTTAATTTATTAATTCATCCATTTAATTTTGAAATTAATTTAAGAAAAAACAGAAAAAATCGTAAATGATTTACTTCATAAAACTATATTTTTGAGACTCTTCTAAACATTTGTCGCTTTAATGCTCAGATTAATTCTCACAGGTGATTAATGATCCACATCATAAATGACTAAAGGGTTTTATTCTAAGTTTTAAAAGTTCCGCGCCTGATTTATTTTTGTTGGGGGCAATAATAGCATCAGCTTGATGAGGCTCGTTAGCAGCCAATCAGAGCTGTTATTAAAAGACAGAAACTGATCACATGACTACTTTAATCAACTATTGTTGCGAAAGATTGTCCTCACTGTGATCTGTCTGGGTTTCCAGGGAAGATTTTCTGTGAATAGTTTCACACAAAATCAAACAAAATGAAGTTTCAGGAACATCGAGATTTGATTGAAGAACCTTTCAAATGTTCAACTTCCTCGAGGCTGAAAGACTTTAGCTTTAAAGTTGCATCTGAAAGAACCAAGGTTTGTCTTTTTTTATAGTTTAGCATAAAGTAAAAAACATTCAGTATTTTTAATAGAAATTTTATACATAAGGAACACAAGACAATAATAAAAAGCAGTACGAACAAATGGATAAAAGCAGCATGTTGGCTTTTGTTGCTGTTATACCCTTAACTGACTGTCTTAGAAGTACATTCATCCAATAGCAAAGGACTCAAGTCTCTTCCGATGTTAATCTGTGAGACAGAACCTAAAAAGTTTGGGAACCGGTTTTCTGGTTTTAATGCAGATGTCTTACTCCTCACTATGATCTGTAGGAATCGAGCCCCGGCATCATGACCTCTGATTAGATGCATCATACAGTCGCTGATACTGCAAGAAACGACCAGAAACAACAAGAGTTTAAATAGCAAATCCAAGCTTTGGATAACACAGGCAGATTTAGAAGTAAAGTTTTGAGCTGGGATGCATGGTCGTTCCTGGAAAAAAGTTTTAAAACCTCTGCTGGACTTTTCTGCTTTAATGCTGCCATTACAGAACTGGAAATTATACCAGTTTACACCATCAAAGAGCCTGGCTGCAGGAACTGGATCCCAACAACAGGATGGCAGATTTTTCTTTTCCCTCTTTGCTCAATGACTTCCAGCAAAGATCTGGAATGATGATACATCTGACTGCAATCCATGTTCCCACTCTGTGATGGCCTGTCTCCAATGCCTCCAAGCCCAGAGACATGGTCTCTCTACCAAAGTGATCCTTTGTCCATATGGTTCTATCAGCTGCTGATGAATAATGGTTCTCCTTGCAGTCCCGTCTGAGGGATTAGAGATCTCGGCTGTCCAACCTAAACGTGCTACTTTAAAAAAAACCTTCAGATTCCTTGAATGATTTCATGATATTCTACAATCCAAAATGATAAATAAGCTAATCCCTTTTGATCTGTCTTTGAGGACATTTCTTTTCAATCAGGTGAGTGATCTTTATAACATTAGTTGTCACACTGGAGCTCACATTTGCTTCTCTGGGTCTTCTGTGGTTGATGTTTTTGAAAATTGTACAATCTTGCATGAAGAACTTGAAATTGTTTCCCTCTGTTGGAAACTCAAACTATCTGTTTCCCATGTGTATGAATGAGTTTATTTCATCAAATAAAAATGAAATTAATCAGATAAACATCAAATTTTAGGCTAGTTCTAAATTAACGTTTCTTCTAACCTTAGATCTGGTTTTTGGTGAAAAGTTTATTCCCTCTTAGAGAAGTGAGCTGTGCCTTGATCCGAATCCACCAACAAGCTGATGGCACCTTTAATTAACAGTGTGAAAACTCCTGCTGGTTTACACTCTGCAGTCTTCAGGTTTTCCTGTGGCTCTCGGCTCTCCAAACATCTCATTAACAAGCGATTTCCATCCTATACTTCCTTTACATTTATCCTCCACAGTGTGGGGTTAGCTTAAAGTCTGTTAAACTGCCTGCTGGAATACACAGTCCATGTTATCTCTTCTGCAAATATTTTGGCTTTTCTTCTTCGTTTTTTTTTTTATCCACAACAAAACAAACAAATAAAAAAAATAAGATGGCAATTTCACATTCAGTTGATTCAGACATTTGCTGTTTATTTCTTATTCTACCAATAGGATGAAGTGAAATACAAAAGGTATTGCTGGATCACTCCAAAGCAACTTTTACCTGAATTATATCCACACACATAATATCCTGATATCTAACTGAAAAACTGTTAATGATAGTTATTACAGCTTTGAATGTTATCCATCAAGTTGCTGAGTCTATTAAAATTAGGAAAGAGGGATGTAGCAGGGACTGCTAATCCAATGAACTGATTGACGGCTATTCAGCAAGTTTATTGGGGGTGAGGATGGCCATTCCAGTGAACAGCTGTGCCCAGCTTTGGCACCTTGACGTCCCCAGTCAAAGTCCAGATGTCTGTTGTAAATACTATGGTTGGACTTTAGGAGAGCTGTGGCGTTGTCTCCAAATCTCAATGAACTGTAGCAACGCAGGAAAGAAGAATGGGCCAAAATTCATTGGGGTTAAATTTAAATAATTTTAGAACCTGATCAACCCTAATTGTTTTAATTATATCTTGATACATAAAGCACCAAATAAAAGGAGGGTCTCCTTTTTTTACCAGGTCTGCAGGTTTTCACTGCAGACCAATCATTTTTTTGATAGCTTTCCATAACTCCACTCTCCGTTGCCCTTTTCTCTTGATTGCAAAACAAAGGAAGAACCTGCTTTTAGTATGAAATGCCAGACCGGAAGTCTTGCTTCAACACAGGCTACTTTCTGAGATCAGCCGAGGTCTCCTAAGCTGACTGATGACCGCCATGACAGATCGCTACCTTCCTCACGAAGCCATGGAGCCGGTTTGTATTTTAACACAATTTAATATTTTACACAAAAACATGAAAAAACAGAAACCGAAAAAGTTAAAGAAATAGCTCACAAATTAGCCGAGGAGCTAGCATGCAGCTAAACGGTTAACCAAAACAAACATGGCGACCGTTGCTCGGATAAACCGTTTTCCAGTTTGAATTTAGCAGCTTTCTTAAAGATGGTTAACTGTTGTTATTTTCCTGGTTCGTGGGGTTCGTTAACGTTTGTAATTGTTGGTATTTTCCGTCCAAAGGAGGTTCCTGTCATGGACGCGGTGACTGACACGGAGGCGACCCCAGCAGAAGTTCTTGAAGTATCACAGGTTCGTGTCAAAGCCACTATTACAGCAGTTTTAGAAGAGATAAAAAAACTAACTTTAGTTTAAAAATGTTTTTTTCATCAATAAGCCAACGAGGTTTTTGATTCATTCTTTAACATGAATCATTCGGCATACATTACTGCATTAGTGCAGCGTGGCCTGGAGGTAATCAGTCGGTGGTACCGGCGAAGTACTGAAGCCCAGGTTGCTTTATTAAGAGCTTTCAACTGCTGTTTATTTTTAGCTCTGTACTTCATAGATTCTCTACTGGTTTGAGGTCAACCGAGAGTACTGATCAGTGGTTCCAAGGCCATTACGGCACGTATTGGTACTTTTGGCGGTGTGGGCAGGTGCCAAGTCCTTCTAGAAAATCAAATGAGCATCTCTCATTAATCTGGTCAGCAGAGGGAAGCACGGAGTGCCCTTAAGCGTCCTAATGGATGGCTGTACTGTCTGACTTCGGACTTGGTGAAACACAGGTGGCGAAGACCAGCAGAGGGCATGGCCCCCTAAATCATCAGAGTGTGGAACCTTAACACTGGATCAAAATATTGGTTTAAAAAAAGCATTACTTTCAGATGCCTAATTAAACTCATTTTTAAAAGGTTTTTTGAGGGAGTGTTCCTTCCAGTCGAGCCTCCTGAAGGTGTACACCCAGTTTTCACATTTGCAAACAAGGTTTTCTAATCTCCGGGTCAGACAGTGCTCCTTTCCATCCAATGGTTTTTTTGTTCCCAACCTTTGTTGGTAATTCTGTGAAAAATGATCTTCTTGGTCCCCTTTCTACATCACAGCCGGGCAGAAACTCTGCCCTGGTGTGGATTTCAAATGAATTCATGAAATTCATCAATTAACTTCTATATTTTTAATATGTTGCAAATGTTATGGATGATTGTTAATGATAGTTATTACAGCTTTAAATGTTATTCATCAAGCATCCATTCCATTAGCTCTTAGCAGTCATGACTTTATGGGATTCTTCTTTAATTAAATTGATTCTATTAAAAATAAAATCTTTGACATACTCCAGAAGATGATTACTTCATCCTCAACAAGTGAGAGAACATTGGAAATAACTGTAGAACCTGATCTGTGTTTGGACTGTTTTGATCCTGTGGAGCTTCCTGAGTTATCAGAAACATTAGCTTCATCTAAACCTTCAACTTGTATGTTAGACCTAATCCCAACCAAATTATTTAAGGAAGTGTTCCCTCTGATTACCAGCCCCATTTTAGATATGATTAATTTATCTTTAGTAAATGGGTATGTACCACAAGCTTTTAAGGTAGCTGTAATTAAATCTTTACTTAAGAAACCTTCGCTTGATCGAGATGACTTAATAAATTACAGACCGATATCCAATCTTCCATTCTTATCTAAAAGTCTTGAGAAAATAGTTGCTAATCAAATGTGTGAGCATTTACACAGCAATGACCTGTTTGAAGAGTTTCAGTCAGGTTTCAGAGCTCATCATAGCACTGAAACAGCTCTGCTGAAAGTCACTAATGATATTCTTATGGCCTCAGATAATGGACTTGTGTCTGTACTGGTTCTTTTAGATCTCAGTGCTGCATTTGATACAGTCGATCATAATATTCTCTTAGAAAGGCTGGAATATGCTGTAGGGATCAGGGGAACAGCGCTAGGCTGGTTTAAATCTTATCTGTCTGACAGATTCCAGTTTGTTCATGTAAATGATAAATCATCTTTAAACTCCAGGGTTAATTGTGGAGTACCACAGGGTTCAGTACTTGGGCCAATTCTCTTTACTATATATATGCTTCCAGTAGGTAAAATTATCAGGCAGCATAGAATAAATTTTCTCTGTTACGCTGATGACACTCAGCTTTACTTATCCATAAATCCTGATGAGCCCAACCAGTTAGATAGACTACAAGCATGTCTTGAAGATATAAAAACTTGGATGACTTTAAATTTTCTGCTTCTAAATTCAGACAAGACAGAAGTTGTCGTCTTTGGACCGGAGTCTTTAAAAAAGAAACTGCTTAGTCAATCACTTAACCTGGATGGCATTAAATTGACCTCCGATAATAAAGTAAAAAACCTTGGTGTTATTTTTGACCAGGACATGTCATTTAATCCCATATTAAACAGGTTTCTAGGATTTCCTTTTTTCATCTCCGGAACATTGCAAAATTAGAAATAATCTATCCATGAGTGACGCTGAAAAACTAGTCCATGCATTTGTTACTTCAAGGCTGGTCTATTGTAATTCTTTACTATCAGGATGTCCACAAAATGCAGTTAAAAAGCCTTCAGCTGATTCAAAATGCTGCAGCAAGAGTTCTGATGAAAATTAAAAAGAGAGATCATATTTCCCCTACTTTAGCTTCCCTTCATTGGCTCCCTGTTAAATCCAGAATAGAATTTAAAATTCTCCTCCTCACATATAAAGCCCTTAATGATCTAGCTCCATCATACATCAGAGATCTGATTGTTCCATATGTTCCTAACAGAGCACTTCGTTCTCAGACTGCAGGTTTACTGGTGGTTCCTAGAGTCTCTAGAAGTAGAATGGGAGGCAGATCCTTTAGTTATCAGGCTCCTCTCTTGTGGAACCAGCTCCCAGTTTTAGTCCGTGAGGCGGACACCCTGTCTACTTTTAAGGCTAGGCTTAAAACTTTCCTTTTTGATAAAGCTTATAGTTAGAGTGGCTTAGGTTATCCTGAGCTATCTCTGTAGTTATGCTGCTATAGGCTCAGGCTGCTGGAGGACATAATGACCACTTTCACCCTTTTTGCTACATTCTCACACTACTCTCCAATTTTGCATTATTTGCTGTTATTTCAGCTTTTAACTTTGTTCTCTCTCTTTTCTCTTCCTAGAAGCTACACCTGGCCTGACTCTGTGTCTACCTGTGACACCTTTCTGGAGAGGGGAATCCTCCGAGCTTCTGCTGGCAACAACTTAATGCTCACCCTCTACCGATGATCCACATGCCCCTGTCTCTTAGTGTTTAACCCTTTCTCTCTCCTAGACATAGCTACTGACTGAGCTTCTACTGTAACTAACTCTATGTGCTCTCTTTCAGACTCTAACCTTGAAAACTGGCTCAGAGTTTATCTGTTCTTTCTTTCTAGGTGAAACGACTAAAGGAGCTACATTCATTAACATTTACCTTTTCCTTCCCATAGAAAGTACTCCTGGATCAGTGCTTCTTTGTTCTCTTTGTGTCTCTGCTCTGTTTTCTCTAACCCCCAGTCGGTCGTGGCAGATGGCCGCTCACACTGAGCCTGGTTCTGCTGGAGGTTTCTTCCTGTTAAAAGGGAGTTTTTCCTCTCCACTGTCGCTACATGCACGCTCAGTATGAGGGATTGCTGCAAAGTCAACGCCAGTGACTGTCCACTGTCTCTACATGCTCATCCAGGAGGAGTGAATACTGCAAGTCACTGACTGGATGCAATCTGCTGGGTTTCCTTAGATAGAAAAACTTTTTATCCAATTTGAATAAATAACAGAATCTGGCTGCACTGTTCAATGATTAAGATTAATTGGAATGTATGTACCTGACTTTTGTGAAGTGCCTTGAGACGACGTGTGTTGTGAATTGGCGCTATATAAATAAACTGAATTGAATTGAAGAAGGAACACTGAGAATATTGCTAATTACTGTCTGTATGAGCACCAACATTTAATGTTGTAACATTTGGTCAAATTGCCCATTTAACTCTTCAGATTCTTCAGGCCATGGAAGCTGAAGCTTTGGTGGAGACGGACAGAGGAGAGAAGCAGGACGCCGTGCAGCAGGATGAACAGACAGCCTGTCCTCCTATAAAAGATGTTTCCACCACTGAGACAGTAAAGGTAATAACTGAAAGAAAACACCCTTCATATGAGACATGGTTAACTTTAAATTCCTGATTTCACAAAGATTGTCACCAGCTCTTAGAATGCCAGAAAATCAAAAACAGGTAGATCTAAACAAATAACGGCATCTGTCCAGTCAGCTGTCTTCTCCATGATTGTGTCTCCTACTGACCCAGACTGAGACCATTTAGAGGCTCAGGAAACCGTTGCAGATATTTTGAGGTTATTAGCCGATTAGAGGGCGACGCCACGCATTTCCAGTCATTTTTCACAATTTTCTGAGATACAGAATTTTGGGTTTTTTATTCTCAAAGCCATAATCCTCAGTATTACAAAAATTAAAGGCTTAAAATATTTCACTCTATGTGATGAATCTATATAATATGATCAGTGAAAGTTTTCTCTGAAAAAGAAAAACAAAGTTAGAAATAGTTTTACATTCTTTCAGGCAGATGTTTTAGGACCAAAAGCCATTCCTTAACAGCTGCCCGCCTTCAAAATACATACTTATAGGATTCTTATTGGTTTACATGGTTTGTTGAAATGTTACTGCTGACCACTGATTTCTGCAGTGAACTATGTTAAACAGTTGGGTCTCATCGACTCAGTCTCTTTCTCAGTGGGAGGCGGGAGCTCGGTGTCGGGCCCATTGGTCAGAGGACGGCAAGATCTACCCGGCAACTGTGGTGGCTGTTGACGGCGACCGCTGTAGAGTTCGTTTCGGCGGCTACGGCAATGAGGAGGACATGGACTTGAGCGCGCTACAGAGTCCGTGTGCTGTGGTGCAAACACAGAACTCACAGCTCCAGGTTAACAGCTAGCAGCTGTCGAACTTATTTAACCCTAATGTAAAAAAGGTTGTATAAACTGGTGTTAATATAATCACCTTTATGGGTCAAGTTTATGCAAACAAACTTTGCTCTATACACACACACACACACACACACACACAGTGTTGCAAGAAGAGGACATGTTAGAGTAGGGCAAATATGCGAATACTGTTTCTCCAAACAGTACCAGTTTATTCTAACCTCAGGGCTCATTCTGCTCATTAGAGAGACGGTCTGGGGAAAAAACTCTCTGGTTTCTGCTAACGGTGCTCTGTGGCGCTTGCCTGAATCTAAAAGTTTACACAGATGTGGCGTCCAGGATGTGTTGGTTCTGCAGAGAGGTAAGTTGCACTTTTCATGACCCTGGACCTGTTCAGATGTCATATGGAAAGAAGATCAGTGCTGAGGAGTTTCTCTGCAGCCCAGATTGGTCATTACAGTTTGGACCAGTGGAAAAGGGGCATTTGTTGGCTGAGCCAACCCTGACAGTGAGGTATGAGCACAGGACAGACAATAATGGTGGTGTAAAAAAACGACCAACAGCTGCTGTGGCAGGTTGCACTCCTTGAGTCGCCGTAGGAAATCCAACCTCTGCTAGGCCTTTTTCTAGACAACCTGGGGTGGTCTGTGTGAAGACCACGCCAGGTTCTGTGAAAAGATGGTTAAATTGCTCTGCAGTAGACACTGTGTTGTTGAGGAACACTGTGTTTGTTTGAATTTACCTGTTTGAATTTACCTGTTTTAGATTATACATTTATAGTAACGTTACTATTTTAAGGTACATCTAAATGTGTTTAAATTCTGATTTGTGTGCTTCAGGACTGGAAGCCCGGTTCCCGCTGCCGAGCAGTTTATTCAGAGGATGGATTGGTTTATCCTGCCGTAATTCTGTGGGTCAAAGATCAGCGCTGCCGTGTTCGCTACGATAAATATAACAACGAGGAGGAACTGGACGTCAGCAGTCTTCTGCATCCCGACGAGCTCCGCGGTGCCACTAAGGCAGAGGTCTGGGCAAAGACCAGTGCTGGTTACATGGTTATGGGTTAATTTCGGTCTCCTCGTGTTCAGCTTATAATGTTAGCCTGGACCGCAGCAAGTTAGGCTTGCAGACAGCAGCATATGATCAGTGTCTCCTCTGTCTTCCTTCCACTGTTATGTTTGACTTTCACTCAGAAACATGTTCATCAGAGACATCGCAGCATAATTCATAGTTATGTTCTTATAAAAGAAAATAATCTTCTTTATGATTTATTTCTCTTAGGAGCAACTAAAACTAACATTATATACGGTAATTTAATTACCCCTGAGCTGTAAAACATTTCCTCCCGTTTTATTCATAGCAAATTGAAGCCAACAAGCACAGAGCACATGACCGTTGCCAAACGGCCGTTCAGTACATGGAGTTACAGTTGCAAAGGATTCTGTTGATAGAATATCTTTTAGGCATCTTTTTAAAGTGCTATGCATTCATTCTTGTAGCGTACACCTGCTAGCTGTGTCTGATCAAGATCGGATCACATTCAGACCATGAATGAACTGCTCTAGAGTTTCTCTGGAACCGTACTGAGACCACCTCCTCCTGCGGTCTCGGTACGGTTGTTTTGGTCCACACCCTGCTCTGATTGCTGTGTTCACATCTACACAAAGGACCGCACCAAGGGCGGACACGAACCGAAGTTCATTTTGAACGGACGAACATCTGGGGTGTGAAAACACTGAGTTTAAAGTGGAGGCAGCACATTGAGGCCGACAAAGTATGATTGATGTGAAGGGAAGGAAGCACAGGGAACAGAATGGAAAAGACTGAAGCCTCCTCAACACCACTGCAGCGTGAGCTGTAATACTGATCATATATGGTGTGTTAAATGACCACTTGAATGCTGCTGAGTGTTTACCCACATGGACAGGCCTATCCTAAATGATTCAGATCATATATGGGTCAAAAGATCCTGATCAGGACATTTATGTAAAGGTTATGACTGAAGCAAACTGTTTTTGTTGGTCCTCTAGGGTTACAGCTGGAAGCCCGATCCACCCACAGGTAACTTGGACTGGAAGAGGAGGAGGAGGGACGAAAGCAAGGGAGACCGAAGAGGAGAGAGGAGGTCAACACAAAGCGATAATCCAAACTCCAACATGGTTAGTGTCCATCACAGATCAGGTTCAGATGGTTCACATCCATAATGGTGTCTGAGAACTCTGACGTTGGAAACAGTCACCAAAAATAACCTCACTGCCATGAAATGATTGGAGGATCGTGGCCTTCAGCCCACAGGAAGTGTTTAACACCACATTTTCTGAGATTCATCACTTGTTTTATAATTAATGGCAATCGTGATTTCTAATATCCATGAGGTGGTTTGTCTTTGCCCACACGGTGAATGTGGGCTCCTAACTGTTCTTGTTCTTGTTTCATTTTACTTGGGTCTGCTGCTGAAGCTTTAACTTGTTAGGTTTTCATTCCAGACAATACTTAAAGCATTTTAATCAACTGATGTTTTCTTAGCCTCCAGGTACCTCAAAGCAGCTCTGAAATGTTTTATTTTTTTATACAGCCAGTAATTATGTTTGTGGGGGGAAGGGTTAAGAGTACTTCTGGGTTTAAATGACAACAGGTTGGACTTCACAGCTGCTCCATAAAATATTCAATCTACCTGCAGAAACAGGTGCATCCCAAGACGTTAGAATAGTACGGAAACGTTTATTTCAGGAACTCAATTCACTAAGTGACACACCTTTATACGGATTAATTAAAGCTGCAGTGGGGAGTTCTGAGAAAACCGCGGACATAGCCCAAAGTTTGAACAAGCACACCGTCCAGATCCCTCCTCCCTCCACAGCAGAGCCTGCCGTGAACGCCCAGGCTAGTAAGAAGGGCCACTGATGACGGTGGATAAACAGCTATGGCACGTTCACTGGTAGGGACGAAACATCAACAATATGCTTTACATTGACTATGGCCTGCCTGAACTTTCACTGGAACCTAAGACATTTCCCCTGGCTCTGATTGGTTGTTTCTGAGCCGGAGCGGTGTATTTCTGCAAATGACCGTAGGAACCCTGGGAGGAGCTTGATTTTTTTTAATTTTGTTTTTCACAGATTATCTTGCTCATACTATCAGGACACATTTAACAAATATTTAAAATGTTACCTTCTGCAGCTTTAAACGCAGACTGATGTTTTCAAGCCTTTTTTTCTGTTAATTATGATGATCTTCTGTTTACAGCTAAATAAAAACACGACATTTAAGATTAAAGGCGAACCGTTAAGGTGAACCGCCACCTTAACGTGGTGGAGGGGTTTGAGTGCTCAAATGATCCTAGAGGCTATGTTGTCTGGAGCTTAAATGCCCCTGGTAGGGTCTCCCATGGCAAACAGGCTCTAGGTGATGGGTCAGACAAAGAGCGGTTCAAGAATCCTTCATGAGGACAAATATTTCGAGGCACGTGACGTCGCTCGGTACGGCGGAGCCGGGGTCCCACCCTGGAGCCAGTCCTGGGGTCGGGACTCGTCGGAGAGCGCCTGGTGGCCCGGGTTGCTCCTCGCGGGACCCGGCCGGGCCAAGCCTGAACGAGAGACGCGAGGCCATCCCCCAGTGGGGCCACCACCTGCAGGGGGAACCGTGAGGGACCGGTGCAAAGAGGATTGGGTGGCGGACGAAGGTGGAGACCTCAGCGACCCGATCCCCGGATGCTTAGGCTGGCTCTAGGGACGTGGAATGTTACCTCGCTGGGGGGGAAGGAGCCTGAGCTTGTGCGGGAGGTCAAGAGATATCGACTAGAAATAGTCGGGCTCGCCTCCACGCACAGTGTGGGCTCTGGAACCCATCTCCTTGAGAGGGGCTGGACTCTCTTCTACTCTGGACTGGCCCACGGGGAGAGGCGGCGGGCTGGGGTGGGTTTGCTTGTTGCCCCCCAGCTCAGCCGTCTTGTGTTGGGGTTTACCCCGGTGGATGACTGTCGTTTCGGCCTACGGGCCGAGCGGTAGTGCGGAGTACCCGGCCTTCTTGGTGTCCCTGTCTAGGGTGCTGGATAGTGCCCCTCCCGGGGACTCCATTATTCTGCTGGGGGACTTCAACACGTAGGAAACGACAGTGACACCTGGAGAGGCGTGATCAGGAGAAATGGCCTCCCCGATCTGAATCAGAGTGGTGTTTTGTTATTGGACTTCTGTGCTAGTCACGGATTGTCCATAATGAACACCATGTTCAAGCGTAAGGGTGTCTATCAGTGCACTTGGCACCAGGACACCCTAGGCAGGAGGTCAATGATCGACTTTGTTGTCGTATCATCAGACCTTCGGCCACATGTTTTGGACACTCGGGTGAAGAGAGGGGCTGAGCTGTCCACTGATCACCACCTGGTGGTGAGTTGGATCCGCTGGAGGAGGAGAAAGCCGGACAGACTTGGCAGGCCCAAGCGCATAGTGAGGGTCTGCTGGGAACGCCTGGCGGAGCCCTCGGCCAGGGATGTATTCAACTCCCACCTCCGGGAGAGCTTTGACCAGATTCCGGGGGATGTTGGAGGCATAGAGTCCGAGTGGACCATGTTCTCCGCATCTATTGTGGATGCTGCTGCCCGTAGCTGCGGCCGTAAGGTCTGCGGTGCCTGTCGCGGCGGCAATCCCAGAACCCGGTGGTAGACACCGGCAGTAAGGGATGCTGTCAAGCTGAAGAAGGAGTCCTATCGGCTGTGGTTGGCTTGTGGGACTCCTGAGGCGGCTGACGGGTACCGTGAGGCCAAGCGTGCTGCGGCCCGGGCTGTGGCAGAGGCAAAAACTCGGGCCTGGGAGGAGTTCGGTGAGGCCATGGAGAAGGACTACCGGCCGGCCTCGAAGCGATTCTGGCAAACCGTTCGGCGCCTCAGGAGGGGGAAGCAGTGCTTCGCCAACACTGTTTATAGTGAGGGTGGGAGACTGCTGACCTCGACTGGGGACATTATCGGGCGGTGGAAGGAGTACGAGGATCTCCTCAATCCTGCCATCACGCATTCCCTAGTGGAAACAGAGGCTGGGGACTCTGGGTTGGACTCTTTCATCACCCAGGCTGAAGTCACCGAGGTGGTTAAAAAGCTCCGCGGTGGCAAGGCTTCGGGGGTGGATAAGATCCGCCCTGAGTACCTCAAATCTCTGGATGTTGTGGGGCTGTCATGGTTGAGACGCCTCTTCAACATTGCGTGGCGGTCGGGGACAGTGCCTCTGGACTGGCAGACAGGGGTGGTGGTCCCCCTTCATAAGAAGGGGGGGGACCGGAGGGTGTGTTCCAACTACAGGGGGATCACACTCCTCAGCCTCCCTGACAAGGCCTACGCCAGGGTATTGGAGAGGAGAGTCCGGCCGATAGTCGAACCTCGGCTTCAGGAGGAGCAGTGTGGTTTTCGTCCCGGCCGTGGAACACTGGACCAGCTCTATACCCTCTACAGGGTACTCAAGGGCTCATGGGAGTTTGCCCAACCGGTTCACATGTGTTTTGTGGACCTGGAGAAGGCATTCGACTGTGTCCCTCGTGATGCCTTGTGGGGGGTGCTTCAGGAGTATGGAATCGGGGGCCCTTTATTAGGGGCCATCCGGTCCCTGTACGAGCGGAGCAGGGGTTTGGTCCGCATTGCCGGCACTAAGTCGGACCTGTTCCCGGTGCATGTTGGACTCCGGCAGGGCTGCCCTTTGTCACCGGTCCTGTTCATAACTTTTATGGACAGGATTTCTAGACGCAGCCAAGGGCTGGAGGGGGTCTGGTTTGGGGACCAGTGGATTTCGTCTCTTCTTTTTGCAGATGACGTGGTCCTGCTGGCCCCCTCTAGCCAAGACCTACAGCATGCGCTGGGGCGGTTCGCAGCCGAGTGTGAAGCGGCTGGGATGAAGATCAGCTCCTCCAAGTCCGAGGCCATGGTACTCAATCGGAAAAGGGCGGCTTGTCCTCTTCAGGTTGGAGGGGAGTTCCTGCCTCAAGTGGAGTAGTTCAAGTATCTCGGGGTCTTGTTCACGAGTGAGGGAAGAATGGAGCGGGAGATCGACAGACGGATCGGTGCGGCTGCCGCAGTAATGGAGGCGCTGTGCCGGTCCGTTGTGGTGAAGAGAGAGCTGAGCCGAAAAGCGAAGCTCTCAATTTACCGGTCGGTCTACGTTCCTACCCTCACCTATGGCCATGAACTTTGGGTCATGACCGAAAGAACGAGATCCCGGATACAAGCAGCTGAAATGAGCTTCCTCCGTAGGGTGGCCGGGCACTCCCTTAGAGATAGGATGAGGAGCTCAGCCATTCGGGAGGGGCTCGGAGTAGAGCTGCTTCTCCTCCACATCGAGAGGAGCCAGTTGAGGTGGCTCGGGCATCTATACCGGATGCCTCCTGGACGCCTTCCTCGGGAGGTGTTCCAGGCACGTCCCACCGGGAGGAGGCCCAGGGGACGGCCCAGGACACGCTGGAGGGACTATGTACCTCGGCTGGCCTGGGAACGCCTTGGGCTCCCCCAGGAGGAGTTGGAGAAGGTGTCTGGGGAGAGGGACGTCTGGGTGTCTCTGCTGAGTCTGCTGCCCCCCGACACGGTTCCGGATAAAGCGGAAGACGTCGAGTACAAGTACATTTAAGATTAAAATATTACATCAGACCAATAAAAACATTTTTAGTACAGAAACGTAATACCTGCTTAAAGGTTATTTTGAAAATGTGTTTTAATCTGACAAACGAGCCTCATCAGAACACGTGATCTAATTCATTATGACTGTAAATATGAATTTAAAGTAAACACCCTTGTTTTACTTTGTTCTTTTGTAAAGCCGTCACATTTATTCCTGAACAGATGGATTTTCTATGGCATTGTATTCATTACCAGTGAGGAATTATTAGGAGCGTGCAAAAACATCGCACATAAGATGGACACAGATAAATCTCATATTGTTGCTTTTTGTTGATGTTTTTAGATGAAAGAGAGAACTGATAAACAGACTAAAGTAGAGAAGGAAGCCACAGAGAAGAGGAAAGGAGACCTGACCCACAACCTCTTCCCTCCTTTCACTCCTCAGGTTGGATCAATGGTAAATCTGACTTACTAATATCTATCAGACCAGATTCACTTCGTTTGTTCTGTTTGTCATCATTAAGGAGAGATTTTGCTTAATAAACAATCCAAACATAGTTTGTCAATTGCTTATTAGTTTTTAATATCTTTGGGAAATTTAAATGCAGTTTAATATTTCACTGAAATTGTTCCTGAGTTTAAAGCTTACAGGACTTGGGTTTTAGGGCTATAAAGGTTCCTTAATAAAATCTTTTAGAAAAGAATATTTTAGAGTGCCTTAAAACAAAAAAGTTGAGATATAAATAAAAGCAATAAATATCTAAAACATGACAGAAGTCTGCATTAAACAGCAGTGTTTAAAGAAGCCATAAATCTCAGGTGTGGAAGGAGTTTGTTTCCAGCTTAGGAGCACAGAAAGTAAATGCTGCTTCTCCTGGTTCTGGTTCTGGTTCTAGTTCTGGGAAGGCTGAGTAATCTGTTCTCTGAACTCCTGAGGAGTCTAAATGGTTCATACGGCTTCTGGTTTAAGCATCTTGGATGAGCTGCAGCTGTTTATCTGTTTATTTTTACAGAGACCTGGATGGACAGAGAAACATGGCAGCGGCGCCATCAGAACATAGTTTCTGGTTGACACCAAGACTCTTTCGGTGGTGTCTGATGGTCGGACCCTCGCAGATTATTGGGAATTGTTTATGTTGACAGAACATAGTCATTCATGTGTTCACTGATGTTTCAATATTAGTATAATCTTAGTGTTTGTCTCCCTCCTCAGGACCCACTGTCCTTCGTCCCTCCTCCTCCTCCTCCTGTTTGGACATTCTGTGGGAAAGAACCAGGCGACGGTCCAGATGTCAACAGCATCACCAACATGCTGATGCTGTGGTACATGTGTGGCTTCCATACTGGCAGCTACCTGGTCAGTACCATGGTCACATCTTTAATGTTTGCAACATTTTGTGTCTGTTCTACAGTCCGTAAGTAATCTGAACCTGATCAGGGACAGATCCAAAGTGGATCCAAAGATTCTGACACCAGTTTACAGTTGATTTGTTTGGAGGAAGGTGGTTCATTCGAGATTTATTTGTTTCAGACTCAGCAGAGATCCAAATCATCCTCCAAAGACTAAGTTAAACATCCCAACAGGCATGAGGTGAACACAAACTTTACCCTTTGTTTTTAACTGCTGACATCTAGTGGTTACATTGGAGATGACGGCCATAGCAAACGCTCACCAGCAACAAAACTGAGTTTCGTTTGGTTGCTAAAAAATATTGCATCTTTAGTTTTAATGAATTAAGGGGGGCTAGAAATAATTTTGGTCAGAAGGGAGTTAAACACCCTGGATGTTACGCTTTAATAAATTCTTACATTTGTTTAAGTACAATAACTGATAAAAATCTTCAGTCATGTAACATCTTTGGTTTTCCTCAGGGTTGTGTCAGAAGAGAGGCACAAGCTGCAGCTTTTCTGCGCATCTTGGCTTTGTCTCCCACCAACAAACCCTCAGTTTAATCCGTCAGTTTTGAGGGTTGTGGGTAGAGACTTCGGTTAATATTGTCACATAAAAACTGAAACCAAAGGCGCCCTGGTCGAGTTTAAATGAAATATCTAAAGTTAGCACCCTTAAAAAACAGTTTAAATTTTCCATTCACCTCTGAATAGAGTGAGCTGTGCTCCCTTCAAGTTCATCATGTAAAAACCAGCATCGTTCAGGTAAAGGTTCTAAAAACGTGAACTTCACTCATGAACACATTTACTGAGGATCACATTTTACCTTTAAATGTAAAAAAATATGCCTCATTCTGGCTCATACTGAGGCTGGATTAATGCAGAAATAACAGTTATTTCTACACCGACTCGAACATCCTTACAGGATGAGATAATTGGATCAAACAGAACTTCTTAGTGGAGCAGAAGGCTCCTCCAGAAACATCTGATTCTGGAGGAATTCAGAGTTTGTTGAAACATTTCTCCTTTTTTTCTTTTTCTTTAGAGTCGAGGAGAAAAAGCTGCGACGGTTTTGTTTTATTTTCTCCATTTTGACCTTTTGTACATATTAGCACTTTGTTTAGTTTTTAGCATTTAAAACCTGTTTGTTGTTTTGAAAAAAGACTCGGTGCTTGGAAATGATGCAGATGAGTTGTTTAGTTCAGAGTTATTAAACATAAAAGTGTTTGGTTATTTTCAGTGTAAAACTCCATTCAGTTTCAAAATGAAATGGACGTTTTGGTAAAATAAAAGTGTTTTGTTGTTGAAGAGAGAGATGGATAACGGCTTCATGCACTTTCTTTGTCTTCAGATGTTTAAACATCAGTATTGAAGGACGCGGGTTTAACCGGGTTCTAATTCTGCTCCATGTTGATGCTCCTCAGCTTTGAGGCTGCTGGAGTCTGATCCATGTTCACTTCACCAGACGGAGATTAAAGCTTTGGGTGCTTTGACGTAAATGGTGACACAGAGAGACCCTGAGGAGCTGCAGCTCTTCCTGTCGCCCTGCTCCGTTTAAAGGAACATTCTCTCTAAAACGTTGCTGGGCTGCAGACTGTGAGCTGAATAATAATAATAATTTCATTTATAAAGCGCTTTCAATCAAAGTGCTGTACAGGCAGATTAAAAACACATTAAAAAACAAATTAATAAAAATAACAAAAAATAAAACCATTCAAAATAACTCAGGAAACAAAGCAAAGTGAAAACAAGTGGGTCTTTAACTTTGCTTTGAAAACATCCACAGAGCATGACTGACTACATCCAAAGTCCAGGTTTGTGAAAAGGGAAAGCTCGCTCACCTACAGTCTATTTCCTGACTTTAGGAAACATCAAAAGACCAATCCCCTGAGAACAGAGGGCACGAGAAGGTGCTTACACCTGAAGATCATTTAGTCCTATATGTTAGCAAGAGCACCTTGAAGTCAGCTCCAACCTGACAAGGAAGCCAACAAAGAGAGGCCAACACTGGAGTAACATGCTCATATTACCCTGCAGTGGTCAAGATGCCACCAGCAGCATTTTGCACCATCTACAGAGCTCCAAATGTTTTTTGAGGCGGTACAGACCGAGGGCATTGTATTAGTCCAAGCGAAATGTTACAAATAAATGGATCAGGACTTCAGCATCCTTGTAAGACAGGGTAGACCCGATCTTAGCAATTCTTCTGAGATGGAAAAAGGACGCTCTAGATACCTACTTGATATGCTTGTCAGAAACAAGGGTCTTATTTAACAACACCACCAAGGTTTTTCATTTTGTCGGTACATTGTACAACAAAGTCATCAAAAGACAGAGAAGCATTTTCAAAGTAGATGACTTGATGACGTCCAATGATCATCATCTGTCTTTGCAGAGTTAAGGAACAAGAAATTCTCCAAGAACCAATTCCTACCAGCTGAAAGACTGACACCAAGTTTGATCTAATGGCTGAAACAGATCATTTGTTTGTAATTACTGGATGAGCTGCTTTGAGACCACTTTCTCAAACACATTTGCTAAAAAAGCAGAGTTTGAAATAGGTCTGTAAATGAATGGTGAGTCAGCATCTAGTCCAGACTTCTTTAATGAAGGTTTAACCACTACTGACTTAAAACATGCAGAGAAAAGGGACTAATTTAAAATAGATAAATTGTATGGGACCAAAGATCCTTTATAACCCACGATGGAAAAGGATCCAGAGAGCCTTTAGAGCGTGCTGAAATAACAATGTTAGACAAATCAGACAATGAAGGGAACCCAAAATCAGCTAACCCTTGTCCACTGCTAATAGGAGCAGCAGCAACTTAATGTCACCATGTGGAACCTGAGGAATTTCCAGTCTGATGTCCTCAACCCTGTCGTTAAAAAAACCAAAGAAAATCTTATTGCAAATTTGTGTATATTTGATGTTTCCATGAGTTTTATGTCCATCTTGTCAAAAGATTTATAGCTCTTATCAGAACTGTCAGTTTTACTGGGTTCTCTGCAAAGTCTGAGTCATACAGCCTGAAATTTAATCATCTCAGTTTTATGACATAATGTCCTAAATTTGTCCAGATTTTCCATAAAGGTTTTTAAATTTAAATCATGTAGTTATTAAAAGGCCTTTAAAAGTAACGCTCTAAAACTTCCAGTAACGCTGATCAAGGCTGGAAGAAATTAAAGAAATCCCAGCAGCTTTAAGCGTGAACATCAGAGACTCGCTGCAGTGTAATCCTCAGACGTTGATTCGGCTCATAATGTGGGAAATTAGGAGCTTTTTGTTGGACTGTAACGTTTCCAACCGGCCTGGGCTGTGATGAACAGCATTTAGACCTCGGTGTTCTGTGTAGAAAAAGAAACCTCTGCTGATCAGAGTTCAGATGAGTCGTAGAAAAATGATTCACTTTGGACAAAAGGTGAAAATCCTCCTGTCACTTCCTGTTTGACGGAGCAGAGTTCCTGTCCTCTGCCGACCTCGGAGGTGAGCCTGCTGATTATCTCGTTACCGAAGTAAATATTGTCAGGGTGACGTCAGAACCGCTCGTGTTCAGTATAAACCCTCCAGACTGAAGCTCAGCCTCAGTATCCAGCAGGCAGGCGGAGCTCAGCTAACTTCAGAGCCTTCAGCATCCATCGCCGTCGTGTCCTAGTCCGTCAGCACCATGGTCAGCAGCAGGATTCTGCTCCTCGGTGCCTCTTGTTGGCTGCTGGTGGCTTTGGGAAGCTGTGATGAGCTGATAGAGAAGCGATCACCTGAGTACGGCGTCATCAAGACTGAGGAGGAGAAGGAGCTGGTGAGTCGGATCTGATCAGTTTTCCAAAGTAAAACGTTAGTTTTGTTTTTAGAACCAGTAGCTGGGCCCATCATCAGTAGTGGAGACTTATGCTCAGTCTGAACAAGCTGTAGGGGTTTTATTTTAAAATCTGAGGTTTCAGAAGAGGGTTTTCTTTTTTCTCATAGAGAAGAATCTCTCTAGTTGTTTAGGTTCTAGTCTGATGTTCACCATGTTGGATTCATGTCCCATTAAATTTTAGTTTCCGACTCGTGAACAAAGTGAAATACTGCACCCAGTAAAGTCTCACTGTTCCTCTGACGATGCTCCATCCTCAGATTGAAGCTCTGCAGGAAGTTCTGGAGAAGCTGAAGAACAAACAGCTGCCGCCATCAGAGAAGAAGCTCGGCTGGCTTCCACCTGTAAGCTCCGTCTCACCTGGCTTTTCCTGCCTGCAGGGTTTATGTGTTCTCGTTTAGAACATAAAATAATCACACATGTATCGCTGTTTAGGTATCATGGTGCATCTTGTAATATGTTGGCTGACTTTGTCAGGTTTGTGTTTTTGGGTCAGAATTAAAAGCAGAAACGTTTTTTCTGTCCGCCTGTCAGTGCGATGCCAGTGAGCAGTGTGCGGTGCGTAAAGGGGCGAGGATCGGGAAGCTGTGTGGATGTCCCAGAGGAACGTCCTGTAACTTCAGTGTCCTCAAGTGTGTGTAGAGCTGAGATCGAACACGGAAAATAAACTTTTAAAAAACTTTTTACATGTGTTTTGTTTTATAATTCAAACAAAGTTTTAAAAAGTTGTCTGATATGAGGTAAAGTATCGACTTTAATCCTGACGGTATTTTTCAGTAACAGTAGTAAAATCTTTCTACATGGCTTGAATATTTTAAAGATTGTGAATATTTGATATTTTACCCCAGATGACTGATGGTTCTTGTGTGGCTAAAGGCTGGACCTTTACTGGGCTCAAGACTGTTCAATAATCTTTAATATGACCAACATTTTTCCTCTGGCTGGAGGTGACCCTAATGGAGAGTCGTTACTTGAATCTGATTATAGGAAGCCAAAGATTAGGGTGATGGCAAGGAGGCCTTCCATTTGTCAATGACTTGGAGCTCTTTCCAAAAGATAAATTGTCCAAAACACTAGTGGACACCTGGAAAAAGCTGGTTAGCAATTATAAGGAGCCTTGGATTGCTGTAATGTCTACAAAGACCTTTCCTGAGATTATTTATTCCGAAGTTGATTCCCATTCTTACGTTGTCTTATCTTTTCTCTGTCATTCTCAGGAAAAAAAACTGTTGAATTGAAATCATTTTAAATCTATCAAGAGTATTAAAATTATTTTAAAAAAAAAACTGTTGATATAAATGTTAAACAACTTTAAAATAATTGCTCAGTCTTTATTATTCATCATTTTGAATATAAATGTTTTAATTGGTAAATACTGGAAGTCTAAGTATGGGCGGATTAATTTTCTTTGAGGAGCGAGCAGTAAGATTTATAAATGAATAGAAAATGTTTCGGACACACTGTCCTGCATGTTTTAGGTGTTTCCCTGCTGCAGCACACCTGATCCAAGCTTCTGGAGCACTTAGTGGCATACTGAGGAGGTTCATCCAATCATTCAGATCAGGTGTGCTGGAGCAGAGGTTGATCTAACACATGAAGGACGGTGGGCCCTGAGGACCACTGCATGCAGTCTGTCTGTGTCTGATAAGCAGTGGCATCAATCTGTTTATATCCTGCTCTTAGATTTTAAGAAGAAAGCACTTTCCTTCATCTGATCGTCACAAACGAGAAGAAAACACATTTTAGAAAGTGCTCAAATTTATTTTTGAAATGAGTACATCCAACCCTGAGCATATTTTAAACCAGAATCTGACAGAATTTCATAACATCTAAAAGTTGAGTCTTAGGTTTTCTGCAGTGACAAAAGGTTTCAAGCAGTAATCGTTGTGGCATTAGAACAAAGCACACACAGACGTTTAGTGGAAACAGTCTCTCAGCCTGATTAAAGCCATAACAGAAAAATAACATTAAGCGTTTCAGATGTGGAGTTGAAAGCAAGATATTAAAGTCTGTCTCCGAGCGTTCCTTAATATGACAGCGTCTCCATGGCAACCCTGTCACAAAGACAGGAAGTTTGTGCAGCAGTCATGTTGGTCCAGGCTCCGCCTCCTCCTGGACCGTTGGGCTTCCTGTCAGTTCGACCCGCCTCCGCATTGAACTCCTGAACAAAACGCAAACATTTTTAGTGAACCATAAAATCAATTTAAAGCTTGTCAGCGTGAAAGGCAGAGTGTGGAGATATACGTTTAGGAGCCCTTCCACCAAGCAGTCATGACCCCCCTGACTGGCTGTTGACCTCAGCAGCAGCTTCTGCAGGTTTGAAAGAACAACCATACACACCTGCAGCCCCTCACTGGCTTCCTGTTCGTTTTAGAATTGGTTTAAAACTTTTACCCTAACCCAAATGGCCTCGCAGCTCCTGATTTATCTGAACCTTTAAGTGTTTGTGTGTGTGGCAGGTCCATGAGGCCATCCAGTCAGCTTTTAGTGGATGGCCCAAAGACTTAGGTTTCCCTTGGATCTTCATGCAATCACCGAACCAGGTCTTTTCAAACCCCTTTTGAAGATCCAGTGGTTCATAAATGCTTTTAATGTTCCTTAGCACATTCCTTTTTAGCTCATTTATTTTGTTTTCTGTGATCTTCTTTTAGTGTTTTATGGTTTTATCATTATGTGCTTTTTCCTCCTTATTCAGATGTTTTAACAGCTTTTTTAAATTAATAAAATTAGTAATGAATTAACCCACACAGGACTACCTGCACCTTAGTTAAAGATATTTTTATACAGACAGGCTTTTAACTAGACATCTACACTTATTTCTAATGTATATTTCACTGTCATCATATCACGTCACTGGACTGATCCGGGACAGTGATGAGTCTGCATTCAGACAGGAAATGGATCGGCTGGTCCACTGGTGTGGTCAGAACCACCTGGAAATTAACCCACTCAAGACTGTGGAGATGATGGTGGACTTTCAGAGAACACCCTCCATACTGCCCCCCCCCCCCCCCCCCCCCCCCCCCCCCCTCCTCACCATCCTCAACAACACTCTGCTGTGGACCACTTCCGGTTCCTAGGAACCACTTTTTCTTGGGACCTCACCTGGTCCTCACACATAGACAATGATCAGAAGAAGACACAGCAGAGACTGTGTTGAGGCAACTCAAGAAGTCCAACCTTCCACAGGAACTGCAGGTCATCTTCTACACCACCATCATTCAGTCTGTCCTGTCTTCATCTCAGTGTGGTTTGGCTCATCTACAAACAGGACAGGTCCGGGCTTCAACGAACAGTCGGGTGTGCAGGAAGTACGAGGATAGACAGGAGACTAGTCCAAAGTTACTTTCCCTGATGAATCGTCCTTTTCATTGTTTGGGGCATCTGGAGAAGAAAAGGTGGCTGCTATCATGGTGGCATCAGTGAAGCATCCTGATGTGTGGGGTTGCTTCTCCAAGGGAGTGGGCTGCCCCCAAGTCTGCTCCACAGACATTGAATGAATAAACTCCAAGAGGAACATCTTCCAACAATCCAGGAACAGTTTGCTGAAGATCTGTGGATTGTTTCCAGCATGGCAGGAAGTCACAAGACTAAAATAACAAAGTGGCTTGAAAATAATGACATTTACATTTTGGACTTTCCAGATCTTAAGCCCACAGAACCTGTGGTCAGAAAACAGGAGAAAATAGATGGCAACAAACTTGGATCAAGACAGAGGACTAAGAAGAGCAGAATCAGTCAGGATCTCTCCACCAGCTGATATTGGACAGAACAACACAGGAAATACTGGCCTCGCACAAACTTTAAGCATACAGCAATAAAAGCTGTTAAAATCTAAGAAATATTTTTATTATTTATAAAATAAATATAGTGGGTTTATTGAACCCACTAAACAGTAGTTGCTTTGACCATGAGATTTCTGTTGTTAATCAGCGCAGTAAGAACGTTCAGCCAGCAGATGGGGCTCTGACTCTTCTCCTACTTTAATCCCATGAACACTGAAGCTCCCTGTAATCTGTGGCCAAAAGCTGCCATTTAACTGTTAAATTAATAATTCTAGCAGAGCATTAAATGCAGTTTTTACTTCCTCACTTTATTTCAGTTCCAAACACAAGGCTGGGACTTTAAAAATGCTTCATGTTCATCTAAAATCCACAGAAGAGATGAACCTGTGATGCATTCTGCAGGTGTTTGAGCCTCCAGACATGATTTATAGCCATGTGTGGTTGATTATCAGACGCACAGTTGGTACTCACAGGTTGTCAGATGCAGAGCGGCACAAACGAGTAGCGTCATTGCAGGAATACCAGCGAGGGGAGCGGTAGCAGTGTTGGGATGTGATGGGGCTGAGGAGCCTGATACATTTTTGTCCTGTTTAGCTTCTGATTCTGCAACTTTACACTTCTGACTGTTGAAACACAAACAGAAACCCAGTCAGAGCAAACCCTCGATCAGCAGCAACACTGGCTGAACCTGGAAGCCGCTGACTGATGCTCAGAGTGGACTCACATCTGTTTCTCCAGGAGCTGCTTCCTGGCCTCGCAGGCTTTGGTTTGACTCTGAGCTGCTAACCTCTGGCTCTCAGCTGCCTCCTTCAGGCTAAACCAGGACTTGTTCTGATGGACAGCCTCGGTCAGGTTCACTTGCAAGGCCTCGATGCGCTCTGTGGATGCACAGAAAAGGACCAGGTGATCAGAAGAACAAACAAACAGACATGCTTGGAGCTGAAAGAATGTACAGAACGTTTGTATTAAAGAGAACCAGCAGGATCATAAAATACACTGCAACACATTTCCTGTTTGTTTGAGATTCTAGTGGCTGCAGGCTGATCAGTGTTGGAGGGTCCAGCAAATAATTACCGACATTCAGAAACACTGAGAGGTTTCTCTGCCTATTGTTTTTTCTTTATTTCTAAAGGTTTTGTAGTGTTTTTGCTTAGATGATTTTCTAGTTGAGCAGAAGCTAAAACTGAATATTTTAGACATAAAACTGCCAACTTAGATTTTCCTTCACAAGAATTTTTATTTTTTTTCTGTACAAACATTATAAAAGGTTTTTCAGCTTATTCCAACACAGCAACTGTAACTAACTGATCCTGGATCTGTTTTCATGCTCCTGCTGCTCCGCTCAGTTTCAGGGTTCTGCTGATGCTTTACTTATAAGGTCCGATCTCGACTTATCACCAGGTATGCCAGGAATGCCACATCCTGCCAGGGCTCATGTTTTCACTGCTTTGGCTTGTTTTTGTGCAGATTCTGGATCAGTTTCAGACTCAGTGAGACCACAGAGGTTCTAAGTTCCAACTGGCTAATTTGGATCATACTTTCTGTTTTTATTCAGGGGATATTTTAGATCACCCTAGACCCTGTTTGGATGTTTTGCCTCGACACGTTCACATGAAGGAGAGTTTAATTTCTGTTAAAGTACCAAACACAATGCTGCTTTCATATCTCCACTATACAGGAATTCATCGCTTCCTTCCAAACGCTGCAGGCAGGAAGTCGCCTTTATTAACTTTTGTCCACACTTCCCAAAAGCTCCCGTGCTGCTGCCGGAGGACCTTGGTCAGACAGGTAAAAAAATCACATTTTAAATTTCATCTAACAGCACAGAAACGTATCTTTCCTCAATTTAGTCTTTGGTCCTCATATAGCTTGTTTTTTGTGAGTACTGGCAGAAAACGTAGCTTTTCATTTAATGCATGTTAAACAAAAGTCAACAAATATGTATGCTGTCTGCAAGAAATAGAAGCACCTCAAACGGTTTGCTGGTGTAAATAACTGAATAACTGTTCTGTATCCACCACAAAATCATGGAAGAAACCAACTGCAACACTGAATATGTGACATTTTTCTTCAGAGTGAAGCAACAGAGAAAGAATTTTTTTTTTTGTCGTAAATTATCTTTTTCTACTTATTTGTATTCAGGCACCTTTACTGTTCTGTATCCATGCTGCCTTCACTGACCATCAAAGCAGTCGGATATTCTGAACCAAAACGAGTCAGACATCATAAATAAATCTAATATTTAAACTGTAACTCCACTAATGAGACAGCAGTCTAATAAATGAAAATGTTTAGGTTAAATCCTAATAAAAGATGGAAGCCAGCCACCTGTTGGTGTATAGCAGCATTTCCTGCTCAGAGAAGACCCTGAACCCATAAAGATATTGCTGAAGAGTAATGGCTGGTTTTTCCTCCAGGACCTTTAACATCCCAGAACCAACCCCAGATAAGAAAACCTGATTGAAAATGCATGATGTGAAATAAAACAATCTTCTGGGCATAAAAACGTTTGATCGATGTTCCAAATCTCTAAGTTTATTTAAACACGCTATCCTTCTAGCCACTAAAATCTAATAAATATAGTTTTATCTCAGCAGTGTGGCTGCTGAACGTTCACAGATCAGAGATTCCATGAGATAAGCAGCAGGAGGTCACCAATGCATTTTCATAGATATATCAAATGAACGTATTGATATAAGACAGCAGTTTCAACAAAACCGAGTCAGATAACATGAGTTAGGTTAAACCAGAATGATTTTGTTCTGACATGAAGCTGCCTCTGAAACCTTAAGGAGGAGGAGGAGAAGAAGAAGAATGGGTCAGGGAAAGATGGGAGTGTCAGATGCATGAAAGCCCAGTTTGGATTCTGCGACATGTGGCACTGTGGTGTTGGGCCGCTCCCTCTGAGCCCTAGCAGGTTTCTGTAAAGCTGACTTCATCACGGGGAAACCCTGACCGTGTTCAGCTGGCTGACCCAGGAACAGCTTCCTGGACTGCAGTGAGTTTAAACCAGACACCTGCAGGATCAACAGCTCCAGAGCAGCAACAGGGTGATGACATCACTGTTCTGCTGTCTTCATTCAGACGTATCTGGCAAGGGATCACAGTTCATGAGTTTGGACAGAACAGACAAGGTGAGTGAGGTCATGCTGAAGTCCTCCACATCTTCGAGCTTGAATCCCTGAAGAAACAGAATCAATACCATCCCTATTTCTATAGACTTTCCAACTTCTCCTGGTGGTTCACAAGGCATTCATGGGCTTTAATAAATGTAGAATGCATCAGTAAGTTCTGGTTCTTGAACACCTCAACCAACCTCCTGAGCTGAGCTTGTACACCATGAAGGAGTTTTGATTTGGGAAATCATGAGCAGAGGTAAAAAGCAGAATGTAGATGGACCGGTGTATATGAAGCTTTGCCTATTGTCTGAGTGCCTGCATTACTGCAGAGAAATCTCTGACCCATTTGTCCATCTCACTGGTCCTTCAACCACCGCAGAATCTGAAAATAATTCTCCATGTGAGGCAGAAACCCTTTACCAGAAGATGCCTTCTGGGAGTCTCTGTGTGCTTTCTGGAAGGACCATCACAGCAAGGAGGGTTGAAGTTAACCCACCACTGTTACACATCTGAGGCTGGTTTTGTGGTTTAAGGGTGGAAAGTATGGTTTGAGAGACCATCCACAGCGCGGTGTGTTTTTCTGAAGCTTGTCTTTTCTTGTAGTGAACCCACATTAGACGGGCCGCTCTGTGGTCGGCAGAGATAGAACAGAACACTGGACTTCAGACACACATTTAATGTGTAGCTCTCAGTGCTGACCCAGCTGATTTCCACTCCCCTCAGTGTGTGAAAGCTCACATCTGTGTGGTCAGATTGGTGACTTATGACCGGCCAGAGGCAGCGTTGGAGCTGCTCGTTTTTGAGGCTGTATGGTGGAATGGTTTTGTAAAAGAAGAGACTCCGTTCCTAACCCTAGGAAAATATTCCACGCTCTTCTGAACCACAACCACAGCTTCTTGCTTACAGAAGCTGAGTATCATCCTGGCACCGAAGCGCTCCAGTGTTTGCTGAAGGTCATGGTGCGAGGACACCATCAGAACCACAACATCTGCTTAAAGTAAATGTGTTCCCACACCAGACTCCTCTTTTGGTCTCCAAACATGAAGAGCTTTTGTTAAATAACAAAAAACTGATGCTGGATACAACAAATACATATTATTTCTCTAAGTATTTAATACAACCACCAGGATTAAATAACTGAAGTTTAACACCTTTTGATAGTAAAAGACCGTGGAGCTTATTTATGGATGGATCCCTCTCATGTCTGCTGTCATTAAATCTAAAACTTTACATGTTCACTTTTTTGGTTTTTCAGAATAAAATCCTAATTCCTCCTGCTTGTTGTTCTATTCGTTTTTCTTTAATTTTACAGATTTTCTTTTCTTTCTTTCGTGTAAAAGTCAGATTGAAAACATGAAGCATCAGAGTCTCGGTTTGTAATTTTAGTTTCAAACAGACTTATTCATGTTTATGTTTTGATTACATGACTCAAGAAGAGACTCACTGCTCAACGCTTCTTTTCATTTCTATTTATTTACGTGACTCACGGGTCGTCATGGTAACAGGGGGCGGGAAACACGGCTAAGAATACCACTGGAGAAAGTCTCCTTTCATGGCAGTGATGGAGTTTTTCCTACAGCGTTGTACCTTCCTGCAGGCTGAGCTTCTCCGTGAGGTTAGCCTCCTTCTGCTGCAGCAGCCTGATGTCCTCCTGCAGAGCAGTGACGTTCTCAGCCAGGACGACCTGCAGGACAAACCAAACACACCCCAAGGAGGGGAAAAATGAATGTTAGAATTAACATTAATGTAGTTTGTAACCAAAGAGAGGACACGTAAAAGGTCCAGACGGGAACATTTCTGGGTTTAAAAGTTTACAACCAGAACAACAGAGCAACTATTTTGTGAAACATATGCGGGTGATGGAACACATTGCAGAGAGAAACAGGAGAAAACAACAGGGACATTAGAAAAATGATTCATCAAAAGACAGAAACTTTCAGAGAGGCAGCCAAGAGGTTAACAGCAACACTGACGGTGCTGCAGCAATATCCAACAAGTACTGGTTGTGTTCCACATGTGGCATCAACCTCCTGTATTCTCAACATGTCTGGACCACGGAGTCTGGTTCCAAGTAGGAATGAATGTAGCATAGCCTGGCTAAAGTCTCGCAAAACCCTAGAAGAGATTGTGCTACAGCCTGATGACAAAATGTTTTGGTCCACTGCTCCAAAAAACACACATTTGTTGCAAAAACAAAGGTTGAACACCCATGGTGAGGCATGGTGCTGGCAGCATCCACCAAGGTGGATGGAATTATGAGTAAAGACCAAATACCAGTCAGTTCTGGAGCAGACACAACAATTTTATCTGCAAGAATGCCAAGGAAGAAGACGTTTTTTAGTACATTTTTATTTGTTAAAATGCAACGTTACTCTGATAAAAGGACATTTATTTTTGTATACATCCTGCTCAGGTTATCTTGACGTTTCAGCTGGTTTTGTCTTTAGACAAAATGTTACCAATGTTATTGCTTAAATTTTGTTTCTGAAAAAAATCAGCAATGATGTTTCTAAATAATCCTAAACTGTGGAGTTCAAACCAATCACCTTTAACCATTTAAATAAAAGAATATTTCTTTTTATTGAACTCCGCAGATATAGTTAGATCAACAAGAACAGTGCAGACAAACGTCTTCCTCTAATAATAGAAAACATTCAGACTGGGCTGATAACTCTTCTGATGCTGAGCAGAGTCCAGCTCCCTATTACATCATCTTATTAAGCAGAACCATCCTCAGAGTCCAAAGACTGTCACATCTGAAGAATGAAGGTTATTCACAGTTTGATTTTTCTGTTGTTCTAAACGAGCTAATTAGCATTTTATTTAATCTCTATAACTAGCATTCAGTAGGTTGTCCACACAATAATTATCTTTACTGTAACATAAACAGCTTGCTGCCAAGTTCTGGTGCTGGGGTTGGTTCTTTAACTGTTCTGCAGGAAAACACAGCAGGTAGTAGTGCACAGAAATAGTTGTTTGCACACAGATTATTGTCTCTTTGTTCCTGAAAGCTGTTGTTTAAATATCAACAGTCTTAATTTATAAACAGCAGTTTAAACAACAGTGTTTATTAATGCTCTTTATGAACCAACAGTTACAACCACAGTTTTAATTACGTGGTGACATTAGAAGCTCTGAAGGTGTTTAAACTGAGTCAGAAACAGAATTTAAACTCCTCTAGTCAGGTCAAGTTTATACAGCGCTTTTCAGCAACAAGGCATTCAAAGCGCTGTACATGAGGAAAAACATTACAATGATACAGAAAATCAAACACAGAAAAACAAATCAAATGACACTAATGATCCTTGGGAGTTTACTGGTAAGAGCTGGTTCTAATCCAATCTTTCTAATAGAGGTAATTAGATCATTAAGTCCTCTGTGGTAAGGAATTCATCCTGTGCTAGAAGAAAAATTATAATATTAATCCTTGAGGTCGCTGGTATGAGTCTGAATACTGTGTTTATTTTACATAAAGAACTTATAGTGAGCGCCGCTCATCCTGGCATCATTTCACTTCGCTTCATTCGGGAATGCAAGATATAAACTTTGTTTTCTGGGGGGGGGATTTTAGCAACTTCATGCAGAAAAGACCCACAATATGTTTGTGAACTGTCCCTTTAAAGTCTCATTAGCATTCTCCATCAAATGCACAACAGCCCATAAACACACAAGATGTGTGTATGGAATAAAAAAGGTAAAACAGTCCAGTCACACTTAAACGCTCTTTAACAGTTTCTTAATCAGGAATACAACCCGATAAAACGTATTAGGCTTGCACATTCTCTCCTCATAAACAACCTGATTGCATGTAGAAAAACACATCATGTTTCACATGCTTCATGCATCCGGTTCTTGGAGAAGCTCAGCAGGAAGTGAATTAAAGGAAGCTCCTCTTCGTTCCCCAAATCTGCAAACAGTAGCTGTTCACAAACCACAGGTGGGGTTCTTCCTGCCAGCTCACACACACTCTGTGGTTTCTTCTCAGCTCTAATGAACGCGCTCACCCAAAATATGACAGATAATATTCAGTATTTTAATTGAAGATATATATTCCTTATGTGGAGCACAGTGACCTGCAGAATAAGGAAGGGGAGGCAAAACACACAGCTCAAAGCAATTGCTGATTATTAAAAAGACACAACCAAGACTGAGTCACACTGTGGCTCCAAAAATCCCACTCAGACTAAATATTTCACAGCTGAGAGCACAAAGAGCCGAAGAGGGAGGACTGATAGCAGCGACGGGTCACCAATCTGCTCAGCAAGCCTCAGGCCAGATAATGCAGAAAGCGTCTAATAAAGCTGATAAAACGATGGGCTGAAGGGGTTAAATGACACGACCCAGCTTCATTTTGAGCCCAGGAAGCTGGCAGGAAGTGCAAAGCTGACTCATGATGTGAACAAATGTTAAGTTTTTTTTTTTTTCTCAGGGGAAATGGATTCCCTGACTAGTAATTTGATTTTAGTTCGAGAAAAAACATACTAAATAATTTAAAGCACTTGAAATAAGCAGCATTTACCCCCACCAATGCTGTCTTTTTTAAAAACAGTCAGATTATTCAGGAACTACAAAGACATTTACATGTTAATGCTAAATAATGCATCTGGATCTGATGAGTCAGTGCAAACAACCGCCAACATTTTTACTGTTTGGTTCCAAGCGAGGTTTGTGGTTTCTCCCACAAAAAGCAGCTTTGAGAAGTAGAACCTGCTCAGATGAACTCATGCACCAGCTCTCCACCAGCTGATGCTGGTACTGGGAATACTTTTACAGAAACCTACACATTTAGCACTACAAGCTTTTTCTTTCGACTCCATTGGGGATGTTTTCATTTTATAACTTTACTCTTCTTTGTAAGAACATACAGCAGATATCCAACTTCAAATATCCTCCTGTTTGCTCTGTATGAGTTATAGGTCCAGAACTTTGAAATTCATCAAAGCCTCTCAATTATTTCTCCATTTCAATTCAAATCAGAGAGAAAAGAATACAGGAGCAGCCATGATGGATCAATACAAGAAAGACACAGCTGCATAAGAATACCCAAAGAACAAAAACTGAAAGTCATTAAAAAAAAATTGGTGCCTGAGTGGCAAAACCTTCTAGTGGTCACATATAGGGGAGGTGAGAGTATTTTTAATTAAAAAGTTTCTGATTATTTCTAAATTTAGTGTGTTTGAAAGCTGAGCATTCTGGAATAAAATCTTAAAAAACATTTAAACTTTAATGGCTTTTCACTGTAAATTAGCCTGAGTTACGAAGGTCCTAAGAGGCCTGCATGTTTAAATAATGAACATTTTGACAGTTTTTCATTATTATATAAATTTCCTAAGCACCATAAAACCCCAGCCAACAGCTACAGCACACTGTTTTTGGTGGACCTGCACATTTTGAGCCGTTTATTGTACAGTGAACCAAAATGTGAAGGAAATGGAAGAATAAGATGTCTAAATGCAACCAAAAACTGACTGATATTTTTCAGTGCTTTTGCAGCAGCATCCTTTGTAATAATCAGCTGGTTTAAAAAATGCTGCAGGAATCCACAGCAAAGCTGCAGGCTGGTAATTGTTTCACGCTACAGACAACCAAAGTGCCCGACACTGTTTGGCTTCTGAGTTTGGTGAAGGATTTGGTTAAGAAACTTATGAAACCACTGTAAGTATGCTGTAAGCACCCTTTCACCAGTGACAGTACTGGTTAAACATGACCAACTAGTTACATTAGAAAGGGTTTAAATGCTTTAATCAATTTGATTGTTGAGATTTTAGCTTGTTTCAGTGTTTCATTGGTCTAATTGAGGGCCTGCTGTAAAGCCCTACGTCCATACAATACTATACAAGGTGAAGTTTTGCAGAAACGTTCAGAGATCAGAGATGTTTCTGTGGCCCCAGATGATGGAGTTGGAAAACAACATGAGAACAATATGAAGCGTAGAGATAAGGAGGTTTCTGGTGCCACTGAGAGATGAACTTGGCGTTAATTCAACATTATACAACCAAAAAGCTGACCAGTTTTCAGAGTGAGTGACTTATTTTAATCATTTTAATCAACTATGAGACCATTTAAATATGTTTGCATAGTTTTTGCATTTATTTAAAGAAAATTTATGCATAACGTTTATTGGAATCTTTAAATTCTTCATTAAAGAATAACTTAATTTACATTGCTGAGAAAGTATTTCCCCTCTCAGTGATTTCTTGTGTTTTTATTTAAAAAGCTAATTTTAAATAATGATTTAATTTTATTTTATATATCAATTAAAAACACCCTGATGCTGTGTAAGAAAGTGATCACAGCTTGAAACCTAAAACCTTTGGGGTTTGTTCCACCCTTGGCGACAGCAGCTGTTACAAGCATTTATAATAATGTGCAAAGAGTCTTTTGTTTTAATTCAGCCACACTGGAGGGTTTATGAGCATGGCCGTCATACATTGTTCTGCTTCTGAAATGCTGTATTAGATATTTACCAGATGTAACAGGAAGCACACCTTTCAAAATATTTCCCCAGAAGTCTTGGAGATGTGGGACGGGTCTTTGTGTTGGTTTAGCTTTGGATTTTTTCTCTTTAATGAATGAAATCAACAGATGAAAAATACTTCCTGTATTTCTTCAGGTTATCTTTGTGTGTATTCAAAATTAGTTTAATATATGTAAGATTTCCGTGATAAGATAGCGAGAAGAGATGAGATCTGTAAGGGGTAAATACTTCTCTCCGTCTATGTTAAAAACTGTAAAAAAAGCATTGTTAGGTTTTCTCCCCTGCAGGGAGATCCAGACAGAGGATCAGCATCTTTAACCTGGAACGTTTTCATCTGTGGACTGGGACAACCTGCAAGAACTTTCACAATATCCCGCTTTGACTTCTGACCCGCACAAACGTCTAGAATAGTTTGTACTGAAGTACAGAAAAACTAAGCGTTACTCAATAGTGTTTTTAAAAAAACTGTTTTCATTAATCTAATTTATTCTGTTTCGAACACATTCATATTCACCCAGAATCCACAGCAATGCTGGCAGCAGTGCCTGAGGTTTTCTAAATCCTGAAATATTTGATTGGATTAGTAGGAGGAGAGAAGCCTGAAGGGGGGAAAAGTAAGGAAGCAGAGAGAGAGGAGTGGAGCAGAGTTGAAGAAAAGGAGGAAAAGGAGGAGTGAGTCACGACGAACCACAAAAGCAGGAGGCAAGCACTCACTTTTTCCAGCCAGCTCTTCAGAGAATATGAAGGTGGAAAAGCTGAAAGCAGCTAACAAGGCGAGTGTCTAAACAGTGGGACTGCAATGAGGGGAAGCCTTCTCAAACTCCCAGAGCAGAGGGGAAAATGGAGTCTCCCAGTGCCGGAAAAATGAGGGAGGAAAACTGAGTCACGCTCAGTTTTTTCTCACAGCTCTGAAACGTGCAGAAAGCTGCTGAATCCACTTTGTTTCTGCAGACTTGATTTATGCTTATCTGGTTTAAGAAGAGAATGGTTTTAATTTCACCAGTTAGGCTGAGAAAAGAGATGCGTTGGCAGCAAACTGGTCATTTAATTCAAACCATCAGATTTGTTGAGACTCTCATGGCGTCACAAATCAGCACTGAGACATTTAATCACTGTTTCAGGCAAAGGCTTTGGAGAAGACGTTAAAAAACAAAGAGAAATCTCTTCCCACCCAAACCATTCGCTCCAAACCAAACCTCAAAGAGTGAAAAGAGAAGAAAAACAGAGTGAATAAAAAGGTTATTTCTGTCTGGTATTAGTCAAAACTACACAACCAATTAATAGTTAAAGGTCCCATCTCGGCACTTCAGTCAAGTTGAGGTCTGACTTTGACTAGGCCATTGCAACACCATGACTGAGGCCTTCTGTTGTAGTTTTGCTGCCAGGTTTGGGGATCACTGTCTGGTTGACAACCCATTTTGGGCCAAGCTTCAGTTGTCGGATTGATGGGCCCGTACCTGACTTTAGTAAACTCTGTTGATACTGTGCTGATGTGCCTCCTGGTTTTCTCCAAACATGGAGCAGTACATTATGACCTAACATCTCTACTTTGGTCAACTTTGAAAACGAGGAGCTTATAACTCTTCCCAGATTGATGGGCAGTAAGAATTGCTTCTGAAAGGTCATTGCTTTTATAGAGGTGGTCAGAGGTGAGTAGTAGCTAAAATAGCTACATTTACTCAGTTACATGTACTTCTAGGGGTAGTTTTAATTTTGAAGTATCGCTACTCTTACTTCAGTACAATGTCTGGATGTTCTACCAACCTCTAGTTACTTCACTGAATAAAGAACAAGGATGTTTCAACCAAAATGTATAAGACACACAGTTTATGTTAGACTGAGACCTCTTGTTTGTACAAAAGCCTTATTGTTCTAATGTCATTGTCAATCTGCTGAACCATTTAGCGGTCAAGTGAATATACAGTAATATTGTCACTGGAAGTGCTTATATATACAGCATTACCAACTGTGAACATTCGTTTCAATTCGTTTTATTTTAAGAAACTTGATTTGGAAAAGTCATGATTTGAAAGAGCTTTGTTTTGGGTTTTTCATCTGTTCATGATTTTGTTTTCCAGGTCCTGCTTTAGGTCATTCCTTTAGGTTTTATTTCTTACTTGTTCTGTTTATGGTGAATTTCATATTCTGTTTCTTTGTAAGAATTTACTTTGGTTAGATGGTTTCTGTTTACTTCCTGTCATGTTTCGTTTTCATTCTCTGCCTCTGCCATGGTAATCAGCTTCATCCGGTCCACATGCTTATGTCTGTCTCATGGTTTTCACCTGTGCTATGCTCGTTATACACTCTGTTTGTCAGATACATCCTGTTTGTTCATGCCATGCCAAGCCTGTCTATGTTTTCGACTGTGTTAGTCATGCCATGCCTGTTTTTCTCATATTCATGTCTGGCTATAAGTTTTTCTCTTTTATTTTAATTCAATTAAATGTTTCGACTCACCTGTCTGCATTTGGGTCTTATTTCGAGAGACTTTCATAACTTGAAAAGTGTTATGATCAGTTGCTTGGTAGCCTTTTTACCGAATACTTTTTTACTCTTCCTTGAGTATAACTTTTGGCTATGCTACCCTCTGGAGGGGGTCATAATGAAGATTATCGGTTAACCAATGCATTTGATCAGCCACACCTGGCTGCTACTTTCACTCTCAAATCCTGTGGAATCATTGTGGGTATATTTAGCTTTTCACATATAGATCTTCCATTTTGGCTTCTTCTTCATTTAGTAAGTATTTACAGTGTGGACGGACGCTGCTGCGTGTTTGTGTTCACTTGAGGTAAGATTTAAACTATTTTACAACCTGGTAAAGACCAGATTGTTTTTAATACCTCCTGATACATAGTAATACCCTAGTACTTTAATACCCTGTAATACCCTAGCACTTTATTTTTTACTGTAACTGCTTGTCTAAATAATAGCAACTTTCAAAGCAGGTACTATTCTGGTCGCACACCGCAGCCAGCGAAAATTGTTCAATTTGGTGTCTGATTCATAGCTTTTCATTTGAAGTTCAAAAACTAAAATGCAAACCTGAGCTGATCTAAATGTGAAGAAATGAAGTAAATTTTGTGGAACATCAAGTCCTGTCGCTGTAGTGAAGTGTGCCACTTTGTATGGTGCTGTTTTGTATAGTGCACGTATATTGGGATGGAGTAAAATTCGTAGTCTTCTACTGTGTCAGGAGTGGGTATCTAACATTGGCTGTGATGTCACCATCTTGTTTGATTTCTTTTTCTATATAACGCTCTATGTGCATTCTATGAGTTGCTCTAGGTGGTCAAACAATTATTAGCTGAATTAATCAGAGAGCAGGTCTGTTGGAGGAAATGGGTTTACCAGGGTGGTAGCCCAGGGTCCAGATTAGATTTTTTATTTTTTGACTTTTAATAAATTTCTGTATTTTTTTCCAAATAAGTTCAAACCCATATCACTATGAAGTTATTCAATTTGTTAGATTTTGTGTTTTTACTCCAACTTTAATGTAACCGTCGACAGCATCTGAAGTCAAAACTCTGTCAAGGAGATTGTTTTAATTTCAGGTGTTGTTTGCCTGTGTGTGTGTGTGTGTGTGTGTGTGTGTGTGTGTAGAGTTGTGTCTTAGCCCAAGGAAGCATCACAATCTGGTCTGGATCCAGGATTTGCTTTCTATGGGGACAGTGACCCTATGTTGGGTGGTGGAGGTATGCAGTCTCTGACTGTCTTGTTTTCATTGTTTTAGTATGAAGACCTTTCAAGAAATTATGCTGTTTATGTACCTTTAAGACCAGATGTAAGAACCTTGGTTCAAAACATAGATGTAAATAGGTGAAGGGTATGGCTTCAAACCTGGCTCAAACCCACAGGCCCACATCCTCCTAAATCCTGCCTTGGATGCTGAACTAAATATAAATAAGAAGCAGACAAAGTCTGAGTAAAACTGTGAAAGAACTATTGATCAAGACCTCTTCTAAAGATTACAAGGAAGCTTCACTGCTTGGAGGGAAAATATTAAGAAATGAAAACTGGATGAAGAGTTTTGCACCGTTTTGTAAAGTGAGTCATGTAAATGTTTCCTACGAAGCCGTACATGTAAACAGTTTCAGATAACACATTCCTGTTTCAGATCCCACAACTTCATATTTTCAGTTTTGGCACCAGATCCTGAATTGTCTGAAACAGTGAATCAAAAATAATTCCCGTTCCATTCAAGTCTTAAAGGTGGTTTCAGAATGTTCAGACAGTTGAAGTAAATCCAGCACTTACATTTTTCTGCCGGCATTCCTCCAGCGTGGTGTTGGTGGTGTTTAGGTGTCCCACCAGCAGCAGGATCTTCCCTTTCAGTCGGTCCTGGTCCTCCCTCGCTTCCAACACATGCTCCTCTAGGGCCATCTTGTCCTTGTTGAACTCCACCTTGGCTTCCTCCAGCTTCTTTGTCATGTCCCGCAGCTCAGCGCGGCACTGGGCCGAGCCCTTCAGGTCTGGAGACGTGGCCCACACTACAATGATGATGATGGAGATGATGGACCAGACGGCCAGCACCCCAATCAGCACTTTCAGGACCTTGTTGGATTTCTTGGAGCTGTTTTCCATGAGTGCTACCTGAGACGGGAGGTGGAGAAGATGAGGATCAACAGCTGCTCTCTGTGAGTCCCTCAGGTTTGTGAGTCCCTCAGGTTGAACTGAGCTGGAGTTTCTATTCAGAGTAGGCAGGGACTGGACAGGGAGGAGCTTCTTCACTGGGGGACAGGAGGAAAACACCTCCTCTCCAGCTTCTGCCTCACCCACTCCTCCCCCCAGGCGGACCCACACCCCAAACCTCACCCTCTTTCACCCCCTTGACGTTATCAAGCCCAGAGAGAATGCAGCCATCCACAGCAAACTTACAACATCATTGAAAGTTTGGTGTGTGTTTGTGTGTGTGCAGGACACTGAGGCTTTCTGTTTCTATTTCCCAACCTTTCGGGGCCGTGAACCTGCATGAACTCTGTAACTGAAATCACATTCCAGGAGCAGAAATGAAACTTAGTGACAAACAGAAACGGAGACACAACGCTGCAGCTCTCAGTCTTTCCTATGCTGCAGCCAGCAGTTGGCGCACCCTCTCTGCCACATTGTACCACACCAACTTCAGCTCCTGAGCTGGAGGGTGAGCTTTATTACCTCTTGGAAATAGTCAAACTGCATCTCTAAAAACATGTCTCATTTGTTCCAGGATCTTTGGGCCTCTGCCCAGCATTGGGCTCCCGATTCATACAGCCTAACCCCCTCTGATTGCCACAACCAGCATGTATGGAGATCCATCAGAAAACAGCCAAGCAGACAAATGCAGATTTTCTGAAGGTTTCACACTGTTTCCCAGTTTTTTCCAGGCTGATTTAAAGTTCCGAGTTTGCTAAACGTAAGAGTGAAGGTGCTGGTTCATACAAAAAGTGATGAAATTCTACTGTGAACAACTAATCATTAGAGAACATAAACTGCAGACTGAACAGAGAAAATAATAATAATGGCTGCAGCAATCAGCAGGGAACAGTTTGTCAGTTCATCGCTTTCCAGCAGGGAATTTGAAACAAATAAAAATGTGTCCGATGTTTTTCGGACCCATTTCTCTGTCCAAACAGGACGTTTTGCTTGTTGAGTTGAGGTCAAAGGTCAACTGTAGTGTTTCACTGTTTGGGAACAGGAAATAATAAGAAGAAGAGTGAGGCTTTAGCAGGTCATGTCTCAGAAAATTCAATAATCTTTCTTCAAAATCCAAAGAACGAACACCCAACATATCTTTATACGCATTAACTCATGATTTCTACAAGATTAAACTATTTTCATTTTTAGTCTTGTTAATGTCCAAAGCAGAGAAACAGAAAAATTTTCTGAAGATAAGATAATATAAAGAAAATAAGAAAATAAAATAATAATCTCCCGCTGACATGAACAATGATCAGTTTACTTCGCAGAAAGTCACAACACCAAAACCTACCAGAGAGATTCATCCTCTTCGTCCCCTGAGAACCCACCCCAACATGTTTATGAAGAGCAGTTTTTTCACTTTTTCATAAGAGGAACTTTATTTAAAAGGACATCCCACCTTCTCTTATTAAAGAGGTGTGATATTATTTTCCTGCTTTGAAAGCCTTGATGTTGCATGATATTCCTGGAAAGTTTAAAGGTGACACCTGAAGTGTATTTTATTTTATATTTATTTCTGTTATGCATTTTTCTGATGTCCACTTTCTTCTGGATTAAGGTTAGAAACCTTGTATTTTTAATCCAATGTCGTTGTTATCTGCTTATGTTTTAAATAAAGATCATTTTGGGATTATATGTTTCCTCTTACCGGCAGAGTTAGGTACAGTTTTCATCTGGGACTGGGACAGTGGGACTGCAAAGATGAACCTGAAGATGAAGATGAAGAAATGAAGAATGGTGCTTCCTGAAACAAACTAGATGTATAATTTGGACTAAAAAGTTAGAAAAGCATCATAGCAACAGGATGCAATAAATTAAGTATTTTCTTTCTGAAGTTTATACTGAGTCTGTGCATAAAAAGAAGTGTTGCATGGAGGACAAACAAAACATCAGCTGCTGTGTGTCCTCCAGGTGGATTCAGAGTTAGAGAAAAAGTTCCAGGAGGAAGAAGAAGCTCAGACTAGTTAATTTCAGGGTATTCCTCCTCCGCTGAGCGTTTCATAATGTTCTTCTGTACAGGGTGATATGTCAAGCATTTATTTCTCTTCATTTTCATGTTTGTGTTTTACTTGTATCATAATCTCTGAAAATGTATTGCACAAGGACCAATCAAAACTTTTAATAAAAAAAGGATGATTTTTAATTTCCCGCATCTGCACTACCTAGAGGTCCCTGATGACTAACATCTTTAAGTCAAAGAAAATGTACTCTTGTTTTCATGACTTTTCATGATAAAAACATATTTAAAGGCAGTTCGAACACATTCTGGTAAAATATGATGAATGTCTGAACTCAGTGGATTTCCAGATCTCAATTTTCCAAAATTTTTATCATCACTGTTTTTAATTTCCTCAGGTCTTCCACAACATCATGTCTGTGACTACCTGGAAGGTTTTGCCTTACCACTTTCTCATACCTCAAGAGAGTACCAAGGTACCAAAAACATAGAAATAAATGAGGAGCCAGAATCAGAGCAGAACCCCAACCAATTAAAGAAGAATAGCCTGAGATGTGCTTCTTCCAGGGTGAGGGGCAGCTTGGAGTGAAGCAGGAGGCCGGCACCTTATGGTGAAATACTCCACAATGTACCAAAACCACTGCAGATGGCAGAGGAGAAACTGAGCTGAATGTGTAAGAGGGATTAATAAATACTTTGATTATCTCAAATGGAAAAAATATGTTGTTTTAACTCAAACTTGTCATGGATGGTGATGGCTTGGGCAGAACGGATCTTCTGTAGCAGGTTGTATTTCAGTGAATCATCATGCTCCAGAACAGAGCCAGCCTTCTTCATCAGCTTGTTCAGCTTTATAAGTCACTGGTTCTGATGCTGCTCCTTTAACGGATGTTGGCAGAAGAGATTGTTCTCTCCACATCAGACTTACAGAAGATCTGCAGGATTTTGCTACAAATACTGAATGACCTGAGCTCCTTCAACAGATGCAGTCTGCTCTGTCCCTTCTCATAGATAACTTTGCTACAGCATCTTCAGCCCAGCCTGTGTCTAGGTGAACACTGCAGTATTTATACTCCTGCCCAACCTGCACTTCTTCCATGATGGAAGTACTCAGCTGATGGCAGGAGTTGTACTAGAAGTCTTAGATGCACAGAGGGAAAAAGAATGGTGCAACTACAGTCCCCTGTGGTGCTCCTGTGCAGCTGACCACCTGGTTAGACTCAGTTTGTCAGGTAGTTATTGATTCAGTTGAAGCTTCTGCCTTTGTTTTCTGGAATCAAATCGCTTTTATGAAGGAAGTGTTCTAACCTGTCGCTGTATTTGGAGTGACAGTGCCCCCTGCTGGACAAATACAGGCAGGATAAATGCCGGTTTGAATAATCACCTATGTTGAACACATTCTTGAAACAGTAGTTTTTTACTCGCATAAATTAGTGTAACTCTCTATATTCCTTCTGAAGCCATGACTCATTTTTTCTGCTTACAGAGTAGATCTCGGATGTCGGAGTGCAAGTGAATGCAGCGCAGAATGATCTATACTTACCCCCCCACCTGGTGTGTTTGACCGGTGGCTTGGAGCACCGTGAAGTAATGGGAATGGGGTGTAAGTGGATCTGCATTTTTCCATTAAGATAGTGTCTGTAATGACTCTGCTAAGTTATCTGGCTTTTATGGAAAGCTTTGTATCACACAATTTGATTTTCCTAATGTAGTTGGATGATTTCGAAGAGCATGAAGTGTAAAGCTGCTGGTTTACTTGCAGTTAGACATTTTGAATGCAACTGTATCTTGATCCATGAGGTTGGATGAACTCTGCATGGAAGCATGACCACAACGTTTCAGTTTACACCAAGTAGGAGTGGAAACCTCTAGACATCATTACTGAACATTTAGCCCCACCAGTATTTTTCATTTACATAACTTTTAAAGCTACAAGAACATAGAAAATTCCTCTTTCACTGACTGAAAATCTCAGGGATTTGATCCGCCACTTTTTAACCAGCTCAACCCTCAATAACTGTAACTTATACATAGATTCCAGGTTGGATTAATAACACATGAATCTGTTTGTTTGGCCTTCAACCGTTTGAATTAGTTATGTGTGTGTGAGTATGTAGAGTAGGTGTGTGTATGTGTTTGTCACTTGGAATTGCAAAGATGTTACACTGCTAAGAAGAGAAGTACTGCAGCAGCCCCAGGCAGGCAGACACCAGCCACAAATAAATCCTATTTATAGTGTTCTGTTCAGTTTCAGCCACACTTTTTCCTTCCACTAAACTTCCCATGAATAATTTTTGGATATATCCAGCTTCTAGTTATTTTTCTTTGGCTTAGCCTCCTTGTGGAGTCAATGACTGCTGGTCAGCTGTCAAGTCAGCAGTCTTTCCATTGGTCATAACATGACTGTAACACAACGGTTCTGCATTAAACATAATTTTTCACTGGTCTGATTTAATGAGCTAATTTTATGAGAAACAGAACTATTAGGTTTTCATTAGATATAGAGCATAATGATCAAAATTAACAGAAATAAATGCATAGAAGACATCACTTTGTTTGTGTAATCTATAGAAGCCTAACTTTTTGAAAAGAAATGCAGAATTAAACAAAATTTAAATGAACTTTCAATGTTATATTGTTTCAATGTTATATTGTTTGTTAAATTCTATTCTTACTATAACTAGGAGTCAATGAGGAAAAGCTAAAATAGCATAAATATGTATTTGGCTAATTCCACGTCCCTAGAGCCAGCCTAAGCATCCGGGGATCGGGCCGCTGAGGTCTCCACCTTCGTCCGCCACCCAATCCTCTTTGCACCCGTCCCTCACGGTTCCCCCTGCAGGTGGTGGGCCCACTGGGGGATGGCCTCGCGTCTCTCGTTCGGGCTTGGCCCGGCCGGGTCCCGCGAGGAGCAACCCGGCCACCAGGCGCTCTCCGACGAGTCCTGACCCCAGGCCTGGCTCCAGGGTGGGATCCCAGGCTCCGCCGTACCGGGCGACGTCACGTGCCTCGATATATTTGTCCTCATGAAGGATTCAAGGTACAGGGTATTGGAGAGGAGAGTCCGGCCGATAGTCGAACCTCGGCTTCAGGAGGAGCAGTGTGGTTTTCGTCCCGGCCGTGGAACACTGGACCAGCTCTATACCCTCTACAGGGTACTCGAGGGCTCATGGGAGTTTGCCCAACCGGTTCACATGTGTTTTGTGGACCTGGAGAAGGCATTCGACTGTGTCCCTCGTGATGCCTTGTGGGGGGTGCTCCAGGAGTATGGAACCGGGGGCCCTTTATTAGGGGCCATCCGGTCCCTGTACAAGCGGAGCAGGAGTTTGGTCCGCATTGCCGGCACTAAGTCGGACCTGTTCCCGGTGCATGTTGGACTCCGGCAGGGCTGCCCTTTGTCACCGGTCCTATTCATAACTTTTAGACTTTTAGACTTCTAGACACAGCCAAGGGCCGGAGGGGGTCTGGTTTGGGGACCAGTGGATTTCGTCTCTTCTTTTTGCAGATGACGTGGTCCTGCTGGCCCCCTCTAGCCAAGACCTACAGCATGAGCTGGGGCGGTTCGCAGCCGAGTGTGAAGCGGCTGGGGTGAAGATCAGCTCCTCCAAGTCAGAGGCCATGGTACTCAACCGGAAAAGGGTGGCTTGTCCTCTTCAGGTTGGAGGGGAGTTCCTGCCTCAAGTGGAGGAGTTCAAGTATCTCGGGGTCTTGTTCACGAGTGAGGGAAGAATGGAGCGGGAGATCGCCAGATGGATCGGTGCGGCTGCCGCAGTAATGGGGGCGCTGTGCCGGTCCGTTGTGGTGAAGAGAGAGCTGAGCCGAAAAGCGAAGCTCTCGATTTACCGGTCGGTCTACGTTCCTACCCTCACCTATGGCCATGAACTTTGGGTCATGACCGAGAGAACGAGATCCCGGATACAAGCGGCTGAAATGAGCTTCCTCCGTAGGGTGGTCGGGCACTCCCTTAGAGATAGGGTGAGGAGCTCGGCCATTCGGGAGGGGCTCGGAGTAGAGCTGCTGCTCCTCCACATCGAGAGGAGCCAGTTGAGGTGGCTCGGGCATCTATACCGGATGCCTCCTGGGCGCCTTCCTCGGGAGGTGTTCCAGGCACGTCCCACCGGGAGGAGGCCCAGGGGACGGCCCAGGACACGCTGGAGGGACTATGTCTCTCGGCTGGCCTGGGAACGCCTTGGGCGCCCCCGGAGGAGCTGGATGGAGGGGTCGTCTGGGGAGAGGGACATCTGGGTGTCTCTGCTGAGTCTGCTGCCCCCCCGACCCGGTTCCGGATAAGCGGAAGACGACGAGTACGAGTACGAGTATTTGGCTAATGCTCCAGAAATGCTAATCCTCCAACAAAGGGTTGAACTCCTCTAAGATCGATCCCCACGCTGAGCAAGCATTTTGTCTTTTTAGCTGAGAGACCGGAGCCTCAGGCGTAGAGGAGCTGAGTCTCATCCATATCCTCACACAAAAGCTTTATTTGGATCTATGTGGAAAAATAACTTTTACTAAATGCTTTTTCTGTAGTGTTTTCAACTTAAAATTGAGCAAAATCCACCTGGTTAACATTTAAACTGGAATACAATGTGGAAAAACTCAACTAGGAGAATAAAAAGAGTGTTATTAAAAACATGTCAGATTCTGATCTAAGAGCTGAATGAACTGAAGCTGCAACCTTTCAGATTCAGTGCTGTAACAGGTGCTTTATTGCAACGGCTAAAAGCAGCAAAATTCTGAGAAAAAATCCCGGAAAACTGTCTGAAAAACAGCAGCTGAAGAATCAAATGTAAGCAGTTAATGCATAAGGCACCAATGGGTCTGTAAGTCGGAAAACCAGAGCTGCTGGTGTCCCACGTGTTGTTTATCTGATCGTTTTGTTTGAAACGAAATGCTCTGCTGGGCCGATGGAGGAAAAACAGCTGCAGCATCAGCTTCCTCACTCAGTCTGATGAACATGAGGTGCGTTCAGGTTTCTGCGATCCTCCTCTTCGCCCTCAGCGGTGAGTCAGATTTTGATTAATAAGGATAATTATTTTTTTCTTTTTATTTGGATACAGAAGGTATTAAAAGGAAACCGAGCAGTTTAAACTACTACGCTGATTTTAGGTGGAATTTTAGATGTATTTAAAAAATAAAGGCTTCCTCGTTAGGGGTCTGGATGAAACACTGAAACAAAATGAATAAACAAGTATTTGAATATAATATGTAACACAATTTTCTAAAAGAAAGGAAATTTTTATTTTATTAATATAGGTGAATTTAGTAATTCAGCTTGAAATTTAAAGAAAAAATTATTTTAAACAGGAAATAATTTTGAATAATTCAGACTTTTGTGAGTTGATCTTTGCTATTAATTAGTTTTATTCTCTAATCTACTTTCATATTTGTTTTTCTTACTCTTAGGAAAACTTTCTCTTATTATTTATTCAGTTTCATGTGAATTTTTCAAATCCTTTTTTCATTCATTTCCTTTTTGTTTTTTAGTTTTCATGTTTTTCTTATATAGCAGCTCATAAGAACAATAAATTAGCTTCGGTGTTTTTGTATTTAAGGTTTCCAGCAGCAGGCAGCCCCCCTGCCGGCCTCCATCATCCTGGTCAGAGCTGGGGAGGACGCCATGCTGCAGTGCCCCCTGCTGGACGGCTCCAATGGAACCACAGCCTCCCTGGCGCCTGGCCCGGCCACCCTCAGCTGGTACAGGACGGCAGCAGGGCAAAGACCCACGTTGCTGCTCAGCCTCAGCCCTGCTAACGGCTCCATCGTGAGGTACGGAGACGGCGTCAGTCCGGATAAAGTCTCTGCTGCGGCTAACGGTTCATTGCTGCTGCGAGGCTCTGAACTGAGTGACTCAGCTGTTTATTACTGCAGCGTCAGTCACGGCTTTGAGCAGAACAAGGACCCAAAATCTTTGAACCTGAGACAGAACTAATTCAATGCGTTCATTAATGCTGAATTAGCTGGTTTGAGTTCAGTTTCCAACAACAAATGTTTTTAAGGGCGGGCACGGGATCCTGGGCCACCTCAACCAGCTCCTTGCATCCTTAACTAAAGAAAAACTAAAATGAATAAATATAAAATGAGTAGTTTTAATAATGAGTTTTAAAGTGCCTGAAAACAAAGCTTGTATTTTGTTTTCACTTGTCCCTGGAATAGAGTACTTTCTATGTTTGGGCCAAAACATGAACAAACTTTCCTTCTCCATCTCGTGAAAGGTTTGGTTGTGTTGACAGAACTGAAACAAGAGTTTGTGTTTAAACTAGGAAAATCCCCTGAATGATGAGATAAAAATCAGACCGTTCACAGGAAATTTGACAGATTTGCTAAGAAATGACTGCAGTGTTTATCACCCTGTCTCCTCACTGTTTATCACCCTGTTGAATCTGTTTGATGTCACACAATAAATGTTTTAAACAAATGTTCCATTTTTATCTCTTTTTAAAGGCTCATGTCATGGAAAAAATGTTGATATATAAAATAATTTTAGAGGATTAGACTGAATGTTAACGAATGTTAAATTAATGTTTTGATGCATTACTTTAGCTTATTTACAACTTTTTATTAATCAACCTTTTATCTATACAGTCTCTGTTTAATGATGACCTGAGGGTGAATGTATGTGATAAGATATAAATTGGACCTGTTTCCTCAAACATAAACTGCCCTGAGAATAATTTTGTCGTGAACTGGTGCTGAGTAACCTGAAGTTAACTAAATTGGCTTGATTAAGAACAACAAATTTCTAAATCAGCAACTTGTTTTCAATAATAGGAAAAAGTTTAAACTTTGTGCAAAATTTTAATTAAAATATATTTAGAAATTCTTCCATTTTCTTTCATTTTGAACCTCATTGTTATCTGGTTTGCTGTAGTGATGCAAGTCAAGATGATTGATTTCACTTTGGTTTGGAGTATAAATAGAAACATAAGGTCAGTTTTATAAATATGAAGCTAAAATACGGCAGAAATGAGTGTGTGTAATTTGCACAGGAAACCAGTTCTGTTAATGTTGCTTTTAGAGCATCATTTCTGCCACATTTGTCTCAATTAACACATTTTGATCAAGTCTAAATTTTAAAGTATTTTTTTGCATTAGAAAAAAAAATTACAGTCTAAAATATTCAATCTAAAGTCACAGTAAAAAGAAAGTACACCCTCTCTTAATTGTAGGCTTTGCATATCCGTGCATAGTTAAAATCATCTGATCAGTGCCAGGCTCATGTGACCTAAAGAGAGCTGTCCAGAAACCAAAGTCTCCAAACCTAGATGAACTGACCAAGAAATGTGGGTTAAAATCGTTTTTTTTTTTTTTTTACCGTGTCCTGTCCAGCAGAGTAGCTCAGAATTGTTGTCTGAGTGCCAAGAAATTGCCCAACAGATTTACTTTCACAAGCGGAGCATCACAGCTATTGCTTTAAAGCTCTGCTTGATATTTATAAAAGAAACTTTATTATTCAATTCAATTCAATTCACTTTTATTTATATAGCGCCAATTTACAACACATGTCGTCTCAAGGCACTTCACAAAAGTCAGGTACATACATTCCAATTAATCCTAATCATTGAACAGTGCAGCCAGATTCTGTTATTTATTCAAACTGGATAAAAAGTTTTTCTGTCTAAGGAAACCCAGCAGATTGCATCCAGTCAGTGACTTGCAGCATTCACTCCTCCTGGATGAACATGTAGAGACAGTGGACAGTCACTGGCGTTGACTTTGCAGCAATCCCTCATACTGAGCATGCATGTAGCAACAGTGGAGAGGAAAAACTCCCTTTTAACAGGAAGAAACCTCCAGCAGAACCAGAACCAGGCTCAGTGTGAGCGGCCATCTGCCACGACCGACTGGGGGTTAGAGAGAACAGAGCAGAGACACAAAGAGAACAAAGAAGCACTGATCCAGGAGTACTTTACTTTACTTATTATAAACTTCTTTGGGAATATTTCAATTGTTCCGGACACGGAGACTGAAGTGAAAAGGAAAACAGAAGCTTGACAAAGAGAGAGATGGGGCAAAAGGGAAGAAGGGGAAAAAGGAGGAGAGAAAGAAGAATGAATAGAATAAAAGATTACACCCTGCTTGCTTATACACAAAATAGCACACGGTATTTATGAATGTAAAATGTACTTAGTGAGAAGTGCAGCCCAATATAGATCATCTGTGTATCTATCAACACCTGTGTGGATGTGCTTTGTTTACAAGGTTTCTCCACAGAAATATGCAATAGCGAGTGTGAGGACCCACCGACCTGCCCCGTGGTCCTCGGGCGGACACTGAGGAGATCCAAGCCACAGACATCCAAAGGCCCCCCAAAGCAGAGGAACCCCAGGAGAACCACCGCCGGGACTACCGCAACCCCCCCAGAGAAGAGCAGTGGAGAGTCCCGGGGGAGCCACCCAGCAGCGACAGTGCAGAAGCCCCAGGGAACTGCAGCAACGAGCCCACAGGCCCCGCCGGCAGCCGTCCATGCCCGAGCAGATCCAGCCATGGACCCAGAGACCCAAGACCCCGGGACACACCACCCCCAAGGCAGAGGCCCCACAGAGCCCAGGGGTCCAGGCCCCGGCAGGCAGCCACCGGGAGTGAGCCAGCACACACCAAAGCCCCCAGCCCCGGACACCGAGAACCACAAGTACACCAGCGGGCAGAGACTCCAACCACCGGCAGGCAGGGTGGCGGGGAGGAAATAGGCCCCCCATAATATGGGGGGGCCTAAGCTGATCCAGGAGAGAGAGCAGTCCAAGTCCCAACCTGTCACAAAAAACAGGCACTCACAGTCACAGTCACCCACTCCCACCCTCATCCACACACATAAAATCACTCGCTCCCAACGTAGAGACAAACAACAATGGACGTCATACACTCACTCACACTCCCCATGCATACTCTAGGGCCAACCAGCCCCCGGATCCAGGAGGTGGTCCCCTTCCCTCCTGAGGCAGAGACAGGCAGACAGGCCCAGACCCGGGCAGTCCTGGCCCGGCCCGGCCCCCGCCCAGAACCCAGTCCCCAACAACCCCCATCCACCTCCGGAGAGGGGGCTATGTACAAAAGAGGGGTCCACATGGCCCAAACCAGCCCGCCAACCAGAGCCGCCCCAGGACGGAGCAGTCCCGACCCCCCAACGAGCTCCGATCCCGACCCCATGAGTCTCCCACCCCCAGTGAACCCCAACATGAGCCTCGCCACAGGGCCACCCCCAACAGGGACACCGATATCGAACACATGCCCCCGAACCCAAACGCCACAAACCCCCCCCCACAGGGGCACACCCCCACAGGTGAACTCCATAGCCGAGAGGCCGATGAAGCCACACCCACCCAGCGCAAGCTCCACATACAGACCCGCTCTAAGCACCCCCGCCGCACCCCGCTCCCCCACCACACAGCGTGCCGTTACGGCAAGGCAAGGGCAAAAAAAAAAAAAAAAACACTACATTCCTGTCACTGCAACTGCCCAGGGAGAAACCCTATCCAGCTCAGCTCCATCATCACCACCCAGCCGATCCAAACGCCGGCGACCCCACATCCCAGAAGTGGATACAACCCCTCCACCCCACAAGCTGCAGCCCCTCCACAACACCCCCCCCACCCACCGCCCCGATACCCGCCCCACACACGACAGCCAGCAGAGCAGCACACCACCAAGCCCGCCCAACCCCCCCAGACAGCGCCAGCAGCCCCAGCCCACCAGTCCACGAGAGGGATACATGCACCTGTCGGGTACCTGGGCCATGCAGACCAACTGCTCCAAGCCAAGCACAACCCACCAGCCGCCCCGGTGCAGTCACAAGACGCGCTCCGCCGCCCCACCCACCCAACCGCCAACCGCAGCCCGGCGCCCAACCATGGGCCAGAACCACAGAAGCAGTGGAAGAAGGCCACGGCAGCACCAGTTACCGGGCACCCCGCCAACCCCACCCCCAAACCCCGGGGGCGCCCCAGCCCACCGGCCACCCGCACCCCCGCATGGCGCACCACGGCCCACCAAGTAGTCCAGCCGGCCAGCCCCTCCATCGGAGCAGGGCCACATCCCAATCAATGCTGGCTAAATCCCCCTACCAGAGCCCGGCACCCCCCCCCCCCACCCCCCCCCAGCCGGCAGACCAGGGCCCAAAGCCAGGGGCCGAGATCCAAGGGAACCCAAGCGATCCCGAGAGAGAGAGCCGAAACGCCAGCCCCAGCACCAGACAGTCCCCAAGACCTGACCCCCAAACCCAGCCCAGACCCGACTAGAGGGCCCACCCCCTCTCCCGGCCTCCGACCACAGATGGGAATTATCGAACGGGGGTGTGAAAAGACCCCAAGCCTGCCTCTGCCAGCTCAAATGTGGTGTTTATGCATGTTGTTGTAGTGCGCGTTTAAAAAGAACGGTGGGGAAGAGGGTTATGAGCAACCTTCTGTGTTTAAAATCACCCTTTAAATAAAGTTTGTCTTATCTTTAAAAACACAAACACAGAACACAAAGCTGATCACGTGTGCAGATAGATAGCCTGCTAGCACTAAGGTGGCAGTTTCACACAAACAAAACCAAACTTCATAAAATGAAAAACGTTTAGATCATTTCATCCTAACTGTTTTTCTGCCCAAACCTAACCTCTGACCATGTTGAGGAAAAGATGTCCGGGGCGGCGAAGTTTGAAGAAACGTCCACAGTCAACAAGTGGTTAGCTTCGGCTAACCTGACCTCCGGGGCTGTGGCTTAAGATACGGCTCGTTCTGTCGGCCAGACAAAACTGCACGTTACCAGTGATGCGGCGTCGTCCTTCTCTCAGGCAAGGAAAACCACTTCACTCGGGTTGTAGAGACCGTGTCTCTGCTGGGGATTTTTCTCGAACACCGTGTGCGTCTGCAGGGCTCGGAGAGAAAGTCAACAATTATTAATTAATTCCCCGTTCATGAATGAATACTGGATACACAAACAGCAATTCATTCAATACTCAACTTTTGCATATGATCGGTGATCATATGAGACTCTTGGATCCAGTTTGAAGAGTTAAGTCTTTTTGCCAGCAAAAAGACTTCAGCGCGCTGTGTCTACTCCTTGTCCGATGGTCAACCGGCTTGGAGAGGTCGGCTTGTGGGAGAGGGGGTGCTTTTATACAGCCAGTGGCATCATGGGAAGTCTTCTGTTACCCCCCTTTTCCTCTTCTGAAGTTGTGCTGAAAGTCTGTTAAATGCAATTTATTTTGAAAACTCCAGAAGAGTTTGTACCAGAGTTTTAATGTTGAAATCCATGGTCCCAACATGAATGTCGTGAAAATGTTATAAGTGAGAGTGTCTAAGTTGTACAATAAAATTGGGGCACAGGCTGCCATGGGAGCGCAGAGATGGAAGACCCTTGCGGCACTCCAATGGCGCACCCGCACCCCAAGGCCCTCCATGAGTGATAATGTGATGGAGCTGGCGGAGGGAGATGTCCGGGGATGGGGAGGGAAGGACTGGGGGGCAAAATGGTCTCCCAGGGAGCCAGCTCCCCGGCTGACCCCAATAGGCACCCCCGTTTGCCGAGTCCCAACAAAGGAGGGAGGGATAGGCACATCTACCGGGCAAAGGACTAGGGACAGGTTACAGGGCCTGAGAACCAACTGAAAACCGGGATCAATGTCCCCAGCAAGCCGAAGGGTGCCACGGCACACGCAGCATGGAGGCCACACCCCCATCCAGAGACGCAGACCCACCAACATCCAGGTCAGCCAAGCAAAAACAATAGAGCCGAGCCAGACCGCAGATCCCCCCAAGCCAGCGCCACAGCATCACCACACATCCTTCTGTGCACTTGTAGGTGCACGGCAAAGACCACTAACCCCGAGCACACACAACTCACCAGGAACCATCCAGCAAACGGGCAAACCCCACGCCAGTATGAGGCCCAGAAGCCCGACGCAAGTGCAGAGCCCAGCGACACCCGCCCTGCCGTACCCACGCCCGGAGGTCAGAGCTGCCACGCACAGGACCACCGCCCCAACACCACAGCACGCAATACAGTGGAGGACAGAATGCAGCAAAGAGCACCCAAAGCAAAAGCTGCACACAAAACTCACACTGCGCAAGTGTACCCCCACCAGCCCCCCAAAAACAAAGCCCCCCGCGAAAGTGCACCCCCACGAAAAGAAGATCCGCAGCATCCAGGCTCCAGAACATGCCCGACACCCATACCCCTGCCAGAAGCAGCCCTGCAAGGCAGGAAGGCTTTTGAAGCATACATGCCGTTTTATATTTTAGCTAAGAAATGGTAGATCGGAAATCCTTATATTATTGCATAATGTCTGTTCTACGTCTAGCCAGGGTTCATCTAGACGGCTGTATTTAAACCATTTTGAGATGTGGGTTAAAATCAAACGATGCAGATGTTCTGTTAGAAGACAAAAATCCAGCAACACATTTCAGACTGAACCCACTGAATGTAAAGTTTAGTGTATTTGGGTAGTTTTTTTCTCATCTGTTGTCCTTGTTTTCTCTTGTTCACCTTATTCTTACAAACCATCCTAACTCTGCATCTTTGTAACAAAAACACAAACATCAGATAAAACACAATAGTCTCAAACAAAAGTAAATGGAACTAATGCAACTAAAAAAGTATTTCTTAATAGAAAACATCCTTCAAGAAAACAGCAGATTCCTGAATTTACTGGATCAAAATGGTTTTGTTTGCATTTTTACATTTCATCAAGTAGAGCTGAATTATCTTCTGTGTTGCGTCTACTTTGTTTCTGACAGTTTAACAGAAATCCCAGAAAACAGTCGGATCAACAACATCAGTGAGAAGATTTCCTGTTATTCACCAACCGACAGAACCAACGGTCGATTTGATCCCAGAGCAGTTTGTCTCCTCTGGAGACTTTTGCTGTTCTGCTCTGACGGTCTCTGACGGTTCTCTTTCCCAGAACCACAGCAGGTTTCCTGATTTCGCTGATGAGGAGCGACGGCACCAGGAGCTCTACTGCAACTTCTGAGGTAAAATAATAATAATATTGATCATTTGTAGCATGCAGTTAACATCATTAGACCTATAAACTAGTCAATCACAAACATATTTTAGGATAAAATAAAAATAGTTTTGTATAGCACATGTTAAAGAAGACTTTTGTCCTTTTACATACATGTTAAAAGACATAATTTTAATTTCATGTATTTAGTTGAACAGTAGACTTCCCTTTTTGTCATTAACCTCTAGTTAATAAGTTTTATTGGTAAACTTGGGTTGAAACGTTCCATTACAAGTTAAAAGCTTAGTATTGAAATTATTATTTCGATAAAGAAAAAAAGTTATTGACTCCTATCAAAGGAAAAGTATTATATATTTTATGTATTTAATTTCTAAGCGTATGTATAATTTTATTTAACTTTTGTAAAAAATAAATGTCTTTTTAATATGAAAATGCATAATGTATATTCTGAATCAATATAAACTTTAATTTAAAAAAAATTTTTTTAAAACTGATTCTTAAAATCTTTTACATATTTCTTTAAGAGGAAATATTATTTACACTTTTATCTAATAAAATCTGGTCTCAATAACCTAAATGGGTGTTTTGAAAATCTGATTTAACTTGAGAGAAAAAAATTAGCAACTAAAGTAATTATGTTATTATTTTCAGAAATGACTGAGCTATTCTTTATCAATTATGAATAAAACAAATGAAATACATGAAACATCTTGCTTTTTATTTACAATGAAAACCTTTTTCTTTGGAGTTTTAAAAGACAAACTGCTCCATTAGTGGTTCTATCTTAGGAAAAAGGTCAAAATTACCAAATTTAGCTTTTAAAGCATTTATAAATTAGGAATTAAATTACTCTCTCACATTCTGCTAAAACTACATATATTTTAACTCAAAGTGAAAATATTTCTTGTATAGGGGGGCCTGTATTTTTTAAGCTTGGTCTGTTTACTTTGTTTATTATAATACACTGAAGTCTAATTTAACAAAAGACATGATTTATTTCAAATAATCAGCTACAAAAGAGGGACACCGTCGCCCATCTGAAATCCGGAAGTCAGTCACCCTGCAGTCTAGGTCTGATCTTCAGTCTGATCCATGGTTCATAGGAGTCGACTCCTGAAGGACCAGTAAAAAATATTTTGACACCCTCTTAGTTTGATGTGTGAGGCTGTCTAATGCATCTTGGAGGGAGTATTAGTGTCTGCTGAGCTTCACTCCTGCAGCTCATGACACTATCTCTCCACTCATGAGCTCATCATGGATACTCTCTTTATAGGCGTGCCAGCTTATTTACTGGTCTGCATATGGACTGTTCTTCACCAGATGTTCTGTAGATCATGAACGCTCACTGGCTGATTTAAAGTATGACACAATAATGATTGGAGCACTCTTCCTGACCATAGAACATATCTTTCCTGACAGAAAGAAATGTGGAGAAATGGTCTTTAGGATGGACTTTCTCAAGATCGTCATCATTCTTCTTGGGTGAGGCTCCACAGAAAGTGCTGACCTTCTCCTTTAGAACGCCTGGTTTGTGTTCTTGGTTAAAAACAGCCCTCTCTCTCCTGGTACTGAAGGTGTGGGGCTGTTCAGTCATCACCTAATGGGCAGTCTGTTCATTTCTCCATGGTGTTCAGTAATGGAACTCACCTCCTGGTGGACGTCAGAAGAGATGAAACTGATTTCCTTTCTCTGAGAAATGCAACATCAGGTATGGAAACCAGATGTTTTCTGTTCTGAAACAATAATCAGATTTTCTGTATTTCACGTTAGTTCAGTTTACCTTCATTTAATCGCAGTTTATAACCATAGTAACTGTAATTTAAGAGAATACAAATTATATTTTGTGCACTACAGTCCGATTAGACCCTCAATTACAACAACGACAAAGAGCATTAATTAATATTGATTAAAATAACGGTGGGCTTAGTCCTTAACCCTGAGGAACACCCAAAAGTATGTTTGGTTGATTTTTCACCATTTCCTCATAGTATTTTGTTGAAAAATACGGAAACCCTTGAAAAATCTCCCAGGACAATGCCTTTCATTTTTCTGTCATCCTCAGGTTCTCCTGATGGTCCATCTATTCAGATTTTAAAATCAAAACATTTCTCAGAGGATCCAGACTCTCCTCACCTTCTCGTCTGCCTCCTGAAAGGACTGGGCTCACAATGGCAGCATGTCATGTGGTGGATCGATGACACACCGGTAACATCCGCATTCGCTAAGGGCCCATGGATGAAGTCAGACTGGGGCTACAGTGCCGCCTCAGTGTGGGAGGTACCAGCTGCAGCCTGGAAGCCCACGTTTTCGTACTGGTGTGGAACGATCCAGGATGGAGCAGTTTACAGACAGAGGGTCTGCTCGGACGACTGACTTTTGTTGGATTTTGTATTTAGAGCTGAAAAAGTTATTCTGATCTAAAATTAATTCCTGAATGGATTAGATGATAGGTAAAGTCATGGTAAAAAGAAAGTACACCCACATTTAGTTCTAGGCTTTTACATATTGGAACATAATAAAAAGGGTTTGGTTTTTACCGGGTTCTAAAATTATTTTAAACTAACCTCAGTTGTACAAAAACACACAACAGATTATGCACTGATTATAAATACAGATGAAGCAAAACTAGAAAATTGTGAGTGAAGAAGTAAGTACACCCCATATTTTACAAGCTTGTAGAACCATCTTTACCAGTAATAACTCTCAGTAGCTTATTTTGTGTTCGACTTAATCCGTCTCTCAGTGTTATTTCCAACGATGCTTCACTGCTTCTATGACCCAGTTAGGGCCAAGCTTCATATCTCAAGAACTGCAAGGTACCAAGTCCTGGGGCTGCAAGACAAGCCCAAATAACCACCTTTCCCCACCGTACATAAGAGTTGGTATGAGGTATTGGCGCTGCAAGTTAAGGTCAAACATCTCTACTTCAGTCTCACCTTGTCTTAGTTCAGTTGTGATTTCCCAAACTTAACTTGTCTGAGATGGAGCTCTGAACACTGGCCGCAGGAAACAATTTTTCTCTCAGTTTAATGATGAACCTCAGATTGAAATCGCCTTGCAACCTTTCCCAGACATCCGTCAGCGACTTGTCGTCTGCCACCACCAACATGTTGAAGAAATGTTTGAAACAACTGAGGTGTTGCAATACAAACAGCTGGATGTTGTTCGATATATCCATTAAAGTTTATATATTGAGAAATAAAAAGGTTAAATTGAAGAATTTTGAGGTTATATTATTGAACAAATGAACATTTATTACCACATAAACGCACACAAAAGTACTGAAAATCGGTACTGTTGAGTACTGATACCAGGTATCGGTTTAAATGTGAAATGTACCCATCTCTATCCATTTATGAGTCTATGAAAAAGAGCAGCAACAATCATTTGATTTTAAAGATTAATAAACTGAACTGACGCTGTTTTACTGTAAATAACGAACACAAGAGGCAAAGAATGATTTTTATCAGCTAATCTTTACTTTTACATCTGATGCAAAATCCTTCCTGAAACATCCTGCAGCGAATATCCACCCCGGCTGAGCCCAGATCAGATGATTCCTGCAGGCTTCCAACTCTCCGCTCCTTTTATTTCATCTGATATGACCAACAGAAGGTAAATAATACATGCAAAGATACACCTGTAGCAGCTGATGCTGTTACACATATGTTTGTCATTCTTCAGATTTAAAAGAACATTTCACTCAAACACAAAACAAACAGTGTTTACAGTTTAGCGTCGCCCACCTCAGTGCCTCCAAGTCCCCATTTGGCTGAGATATATAGAAGCAAAATATTCATGTTTTTACAGAGGAGTATAGATGTTTGTCTAATGTACAGTAACATGCTTTCACTGGGACAAAAGTTATCAAGTGGGTTGGGTTTACACACACACAAACATACCTGTTCAGGTGCTCAGATTCATACAGCTGTGACAGGTCAGCCCAACAAAACAGTTCTGTTCTCATCGGGTCATTTAAAGAGGAACCGAACCAGAAGTATCTGTTTATCCAGATAATCCAGCTGATCTAGAACTTCAGGAGGTCAAACTGTGACTGAAAGATGAAATAGAAAATAAAAATGTCCAGGAAAAGTATCTTCATATTCTTTATTTTTTTTAACGGAGCTTTGAAGAAAATATTTTTTAGGCTTTAGGGAAATGTGAGTGTGGAGGTTTGGTTCCTCTTTAAAAAAATGTCATCTTTAAAGGCCAGGTTTTTATACGGTGGCTGAGACAAAATCAAAGTGCTGCAAGCTGAGAAAACATGTCAGACATGTCTGTTTAACCAGTTACTCTTTTCTTCAAATAAAACTGAGATGTTTTCCAAGTTAAAGTGTCCGTCAGTGGGTTAACAGCTGGGTTTTCATGAAGACATGGATGGATGGAATATCATTCAATAACGACCTTGGCTTGACCTTGTTGGTTTCATAGACTATGAGCTGCCAAACAAACATGTCTGCAGGCTGCAGAGCACCAACACTCAGACAGAATGAGGCATCCAGAGCTTGAAAGTGAAAATATTCCCCTCAAAGTCACACAAGAAGCGCAGATTTAGCAGGAACACAGCAGGGATCCAAGTATTGTCAAACATATATAATCAAAATCAGTTTGCATCAAGCATCTGAGCTGTACCACCCCTCCTGGTTTACTGGATCACTGGGTGACTAAGCAGTTATTCCCAGTTAGCTCAACCTAAAGTTTGGGTTGAATAGTCAATAAAAATTACTACTTTTTAAGTCTTTTTAAGCCCCTTTTCTCCCTTTTTCTTTGTAGTCAGACCTCATGAAGTGAAGAGGGGGAAAGAAGTCATTAAGACCACCACTGAAGAAGATGTAGCTCATGGTCATGATGAACTTTTAGGGTGCTCTGCTTCAACTGCTGTAGAACTGATGGTGGCTCTAAGGGGTCAAAAAGCTGTTGTCTGAGGGTTTAGGTCTTGCATTTTTTCTAAACTTTAACACCTGATTGTTCAAAATGTTTTTAATTGGGTTTATAATTGTTTTTTTGTTTTTATTATTATTTTAACCAGATGTCATGTTCTGTATTTATGTTTATCTTTATAAAGTCTGCCACTTGGTTTCTTTTCAGGTGAACCTGGTCAGGTTGCATTACAGAAACCTACAGAAGAAGAGGTGAGAGGAAGCATAAACCACGACTGCTTGTCTATTTACATCCTTGTAAGAGTGGCCTTGAGGGATGAGGCTTGTTAGAGCCTCGCCTGAGGCTGTTGTGGCTCCTCCATCTTTGTGTTGACTGCAGAACATTCAAACCTGTTTCAGAGACATTAGTGGGGCATAACACCACCTCTAATAAAGACCTGTAGATACTCCACAAAAATGGAGAAATGTGCTCCCTGTCCCAGCATGGAGAGACAGAAAAGACACCAATCTGGTCTCACAGCCTGCTTTTGGAATTTTCACACCTCATCGTCTCAGCAGGCTGTTTCTCATAAACTGTTCAACAACTATTGTGTGATCGGACAGATGTTGAAGTGGTTATGCTTATTGCAGATAAATGGAAATGTTCTGCACTTGAGTTTCTTACAAAGCATAAAACTATTCTGGCATGAACACAATTTGTTCTTGTTCTTGCAGAGTATCTACAGGCCTTAAGACATTGTTGTGTTCTCCATAAGATACACGACCAGGGGCCTCATGTACGAAGGTACTTACACACAAAAACCTTGCGGCACAACGTTTTATGCACAATTCAGCATGTACAAAAATAGCGTGCGTAAATCTTTGACCTGCCGTGAAAATGTGCGGTAGCCATGCAAACTTTTTCAATCGACAATAATAAACCACAGAGGACTAAAACCCCTAAATCCACTGAAATATGAGTCCATCCCATTTATTTAATCCATGGAGCATCAAACCAGATGTTTTTTCATGAGTTTGAGCTTTTAATGGTTTAAACCCAAGTGATGAAACTGAATCACATTTAGCTTCATACAATAACGTAAAACACACCTCAGAAAATGATGGAAACAACCTCAGTCAGATGGAAACTGTAAAACTTCCTCTGTTTTTGTCACATGCAGATGTTAAAGCTCATCGGTCTGAGCCCTGAGGAGCATAAAATGCATGTGAATCATCTAAGGGGCACTTTCATTCTCACTGAGAATAAAACTGTGCCGGATCAGCAGATTAATTCCTAAAAAGTCTGGTGTAATGTCTCCTAAGGTGGACAAGCTGGAGACAATCACACATGTCCATAAATAGCTGTGTAAAGTTGGCCGTAATTGTGGAACGATGGCAGCTTTGGCTCAGCTGGAGGACATCACCGATGGAAGAAGTTGGACGGAGCGTTTCTATCAGAGATCCTCCTGATCTGCTGATACATGATGATGAGTGGCTTGTTACCCGCTGTAATTTACCCAGGGCAATTATTTTGGAGCTCTGCACAGAGCTGGCCTCAGTGTTACAGAGGGGAACCAGGAGGAACCGTGCGTCGCTGGTACCAGTTCAAGTTCTCCCTACACTGCGGTCCTTTCAACTGGAGCTTATCAGAGGGAGCTGACTGACAGGTCGGGGATTTAACAGTCATCCCTGAGCCGGGCCATGCCGGCTATATGGGTCGGTCTCATCCCTGTGTTGCTCAGATATATATTAAATTCTCCTAAACTGAGGCTAAAATGGTAAAGATTATATTACAATTTGCAGCAATTTGCGAGTATGGACCGCTTTAAGGAATTTTCTTTTGTGAAAAGAAAGCATCTTCATTCAATATCTGCAACCTATTGGTGATGCGCAAATGTGTCCCACGAACACAATGACCCGTTCAACTGATTCCTTTATACTATAATAATAATTGGAATTATTCTAATTATAATAGTTGTGTTGGGAACAAACTTCAAGCAGGCTCGGTGCGCGATGGCGGCTTCTAATCTGACGTTTTTTGTCTGTCTGTTTTTTTATGTGACGTCCTGAATGGTTTTAAAGATTTAAAGTACTTCACATTGTTTGTGTGGGGATAGTCTTCCTAATAGAAATATAGGAGGAATATTCAGCTATAACTGAGCTCAACGCAGAAGCTAGATGGCGCTGTTTGGATTTGACACATAAATTGCTAAATAAGTTTTATTCCGGCCATGGATGTAATTCAGCTCCGACCGTGTTAACGTTATTTAACCTTCTGCCTCTCAGTTTTTAAAATGTATTACTAATACCGGGGGAAATGCTGCCAAATAAATTTGAGCTTTTGGCCTTCATCTCGGACACTGAGATCTGTATTTCATATTCAGTGCATCTCCTCTTTCTTGCCTTTCTTACCGCCTCCGTTGCCATGGTTATTTGGACCCATGATGGGTGACTTCCAGTTATTTATACTACTTTGCATACGTATTTATGGGCGGGGACCGGGCGGTCCAAACGTCATGAAGCTGCACAGAATTCACCGCAAATTGGGATTTATGAAGGCAACGTGTGCGGTGACACGTCTACCCACAGTTTCATACATCTGATTTTTCTTTTTTGTGCCAAGTTTTAGAATTTCTCCCTACCAGCAACTTTTAGCATGAAAGCTGCCCATTCTTTCGTACATGAGGGCCCAGGACATGGATGGATCACATCAGTCATGACATTGTTACACTTAGACCTCTCCAGATATTTTTTTCTTCTGTTTTTCATGTCTTTGAAGCATTTTCTCACACCCTCACCATTCTCACAAATGTTGCACTTCACTGTGGCCTTTTGCTGGCATGACCCTCTAGGGTTGTGCAGGAAGCAGCAATGTGCTACCAAATCTAACCACTCTACCACAAGCTGTTGTCATGAGAACCATATCTACACTAGGCTTTGATACACCACACTCTTCACTTTGATATAATAAGTGGAATTTCTGCACCTTCACCATGAGTTTCGGTGTGGCAGCAGAGGATTTTATCAGCAAAATGAGCAATAAAATAAATTTAACCGAGGCAGGATGAAGACAGTCCAATGAAGGCAGAATCATACCCACAAAATCCAAAAGCTTTGAGATTTTTTTGACTGATCATTTAGAGCCAATCTCATCAAGGCAATAAACCATCAATTTCATTCTCATGTGTATCATAAACCTTATGAGTTTATGCTAGTGCCCTTTCTGATCATCAGATTATACTTTTTTCTGACACCCTGAAAGGAACATGCTTGATTCAAACTCTAGCCTTATATTTAGGTCGTCTTGTCTCCCAGTAACCAGCACAGCCAGGCCTTGGTGCAATTTGGAGGTGTGCAAACTGATTCATACGTGCCACTTCCGTATGTGGTACTAAATCGGATCATACCCCGATATTTTTCAAAACATCTGCAGTATGAACAGTCATGTCGCATTTCATCCGACTTTCACAACATTGTCCTGGCTCCAACTACACATTTCTTCATCTTATGTCTACATTCTGCTGCGCATTCAGGTTGCTTTGGGGTCATGAACCCTTCAGATTGAAGTCTGAGGGCGGTCGCATTAAATGAGTAGCCCGAACGACCGTGAAAATAAAATCTGATTTCAGAAAAAGATCAGAAATGAGCATCAAGACCTGCAGTGTGAACGTAGCCAAGTGAGGTAGGGCATGATGAGGTTGTAGCCTTGAGATGAGGGCCAACGTAGCCACGCTTCAGATTCTCATATGGCCAAGCCCAAAGGTGTGTACCAGCCCCATGGACTATATTTGCTTGCCCTTCTACCCCAAAGCTCCACCTAGGACATTTATATGCTGCCACAACAATGGGGAACCTCATGGACGCCACCATGGAAGTTTTGTGAAATCTCAAAGCAGTCGGGGAAACTAAAGTCTCTTTCATGTGCAACAGAGATCGCACTGTGCTCCAGAAGACCCTGCACAGACCAATCAGGTTTTCTCATTTTTGCCCCCTGATGTGGTCTTAATCTGGTGAGAAGGTGGCCTAAGAAAGAAATATGATTCGACTGGAGATTTTTTTTCCTCCAGATAGTAAATACTGCTGTTTATTAAAGTCACGTTTAACATAGCCTGTACTGCTTCCTGTGGACCAAATCGGAGAGGTTCATTTGTCTGAGCCAGGTCATGGAAACAAGCCTGCTGGAAAACACAACTGAAGTGATCTGATCTGCTGTAAACCCACTGAAGTACGCTCACCTCAGTTTACCTGATACGGTGATATTTGGACTGTCTTGGCCACTGTACATAACAAAATGTACAATTTCAGGTTAGTCTGTTTGCCTCATCTAATCATTTCCTTTCCGGAACGTTCTACATCAATTTGTTTTACTTAGGAAGCCCCTGTACAAAAACGAGGTAGAGTGTGTGGTTTCAGATCAGATGAAAGGGTTTGATTTTTAGCACACGTTAAAATTTTGTTGTTTCTGGGGAAGGTTTTGAACATTGAACATGTCTGTGGTCACATTGAGCATAAAGATGTCAGTAATAACTTGTCTAAAATCAAACTACAGTATGTACAGTGCAAACAGGAGCATCGATATCGTTGATAAAGTGTAAACAACACGTTTTACAAAGCTCACAAACACGATTTTACCTACCTGAACGCTACAGACTGAAGCTACACGATCAACTCATGCAGCTGCAGAGTAAGGTCTGCAGGCGTCCTCAGTAAAGAGTAGAAACAATTAGAAAAAAAGTCCCGCCTCTCCTCCTCTCTGTGGTTACAACATTAAAGTCTGCACATGCATGTTCTGAAACTGAAAAGGATGCAGTAGGAGAAGCTGAAAAACTCAGAGATTCAGCAGCTCTTTGTCCCTCCAGAGCCGTGTTAAAACAGTTTAATAATACAATCGTTCAGCTCCGTCCTGAGCGTGAGTTCATGTTCTGGCAGAAGAGGAAGAGGAAAAGGAGGAAAGAACTTCCGTTTGTCCGTTTAAAATTTAAAGGAAAAGTGTTTGAGATAAACTGTTTATCTGTGATGTTTGTGTTCAGTTGAGAGCTCAGAGACATCCCAGAGGCAGATGCTAAATGTTGAAAACGGTTCTTCCTGTTTTTGTAGTTCTTATTCCGTAAACATAAGACTTTTTTGGAACGATCAGTTGTTCTAAATTACACAACACCCTAATGGATGCGGATCTTTGCTGGAAACCGGATCCGTTCAGGTTTAACCGTCAAGTCGTCGCCATTTTTACCTTCCAGGTGAGATTTCCTTTTCCACATAAATCATCGTAAGTTATTTTTATCCATCTTAGGAAAAAACCCTTCATGTAAAAGGTCTGGATAATCGGAAAAATGTGATTCCAGTCAGGAGTTTGCATCCACTCATCATGGGAGTGAACATCATGTTAAAGAAGGTTGAGCTGTGTGTGGTGTGTTTTTTTGTTTAATCACAAATAAATCAGACATGGTATCAGTTACAATAGTGGTTCTTCTTTAAAAAATTATTTTATGTCTTGTCTTTACACAGGTACCAAAGGTTTGCATGTAGACCTTATAACTGTGGAGCTATACTTGATTTATTTAAAATACGTAATTTTAGGCGGAAATTGCTCTGAAACCCCACCGGGCTTAACAGGTTAACATACAACTCCAATGATCTTTAAAAATAGTAACAAGTTTGATTTTACGGTGGATTTTCTCAAATCAACAAAGGCTCAAAGTTATTCAGAAAGTCTCAAATATACACATACACCTTCGTGAATATTTGGCACTCGCCAATAATTCACGAAGGTGTATGTGTCGAAATATATTTCGACATTCGCCATCAACAAGCTTCTGGCATAACTTTGCCCGGATATTTGAACATGTTTTTGGCAGAATTAGTGGAGTTCAATAAAACTGATTGGTTTCTTGGAAAAGAAACAACTCCGACTGTGGCTCAGTAGGAAGAGTAGTCGTCTTGCGATCAGAAGGTTGTGGGGTCGATTCCAACTTCCTCCTGCCATATGTCGATGTGCCCCTGGGCAAGGCACTTAACCTCAAGTTGCCTACCGATCTGCGTATCGGTGTATGAATGTGAGCATTAGTGAGTGCGATTGGGTGATTGTGGCTCTAGTGTAAAGCGCTTTGAGTGGTCTATATGACTGGAAAAGCGCTATATAAGTTCAGTCCATTTAACTTTTAAACATAATCCAACCATTTTCGGCCCGGTTGAGGATGAAGCTTTGGGAAGGCCAGTCCAGAAGCTCCTACTTCTCTGATGTGTGTTTAGGATTATTGTCCTACTGAAATGCATAGCTGGGTCCCAGTCAGAATCATCTACTTACTGATTGGAGCTGAAGTTGACTGACTTAGAGGCAGTCCTCCTGCTTGCCTGCTGGCAGCAAATTGGCCCACAGCATGATGCAGCCACTACTAGCTTTACAACCTACTAGGTATTCTTAGGGCTAAAATGATCACATTGTCTCCTAAAAAAAAACAACAAATTTGTCACTGTGGTGAAACGGCTTAAAATGTTAACGTCTGCGATCAGGCGCAACCGTATACGCCCAGAAGGCATTTGGGTTGTTCATGTGGACAGTTGCAAATTTCAGTCAAGTGAAGTTGTCTGTTTTGGAGGACAGGCTTCTTTCTAGGATGGTTTCACATTTTTATACATGCAAAGCCTTCTACAATAACAAGTCTATTAGTCTTTCCTCACGCCAGCAACTTTTCCTTAGCTAAACTTGTTCCCGGACAGGCCTTGCATGCTGCTCGGAGTGACTGTTTCCTTACGCCCAGAACAATCTACACAGAATTCATTTTTGCATATGGTAAAAACAATAGTATCCCTCTTAATCTACCAAACTACGTTTTAATCTACCACACTATCTAAGATGAGTGTATGCAAACTTCTTAACACGAAGGAAAACGAGCATTCACCATTACCCCACTAACTGGTTTGAAGATCTTTATGATAATCTTAGATTTTTTAATTTCTTTTTGTAAATATGCATGAGCTCTGAATTAATGCTTTTTTAGAAGCTTAAACCTGGACTGACCACTGTGTTTTACCTTCACAATGAGGGAAGATCATATTATGCCCTTCACAAACTATTGGAACGTGGACGTGAACATGCTCCCAGCTGCGACCAGGCAAAACTCTAAATGGCCGAGTCAGGATGCAGGGAGGAGCTAGAAGATGACTTTAAGCTAATACCTGCATGAAATTCTTACTGACCAAGCCACACCGAGGATACACTACCACCACGATAATAAACCAGCATGGCCTCTCTACAGAGGTTTGGTGCATGCACAAAAAATTTGAGGAACTCATGTTTTATCAAGCAAAGACCATCCACTGTAAAGACCATTGATGTTCTGGCTAGTTTTTCAGTTTGTATGTGGTATGGGGTCTTCATCCTGTGTGAAGGTACCCTACATTAAGTATGAGTTAAACCAGATAAAATTAATACACAATGGATCCACAGGATCTGCTCTGTATTTGTGGCTTCAGCTCTCTACTGAACACATTCGTGAGAGTAAATATTTTACCATAAACATGTGTAATTCAGTCAGTGCTTAGTTAGAAATGTTGAACAGTCTCTGCAAAGTGGCAGCAAACTAAAGACCAGCTGAATGTGGCCTTTCATCACACCACAAAATGGCCACAGCTCTTAATCAAAGTGAAGCATCACAGATTGTTAGCGTCTCCATGCACATAGTCCTGCAGCCAGAGAACTTTACAATCAGATAAAATCTGGAAGAATAAGCAAAGTGGAAATTATTCCTAAACGGGATGAAGATTCCCAGGACTTTAACAGGAAGAGCCAGAAAAATGAAACATTTGGCCAACCAAGTCTGGAGGCCTGCTGTCTGTGTTTACATTAGTTTGGACCATGATGCTTTTTTACAAGAAAATATACTTTAAACCCTTTTCAGGAGTGCACATTTTCTCCCATATCACTAATCTGAGGCAGAAACTAAAATGTTTCCGGGTAAAAAAATGCCTTAACCTCCTTTTTCTGCTCATTTCCAGCTTTACATTCATTCTGAGATCCACCAGACTAGATTCACAAACATCCATATTTATCTTTAAATGGGCTTCTTTCAGTCCGCTGAACCAACCATCAGCATGAGATCAGCTGTTGACTGATTAGCCAGTCAGTCAAGGAAAACTCAGGCTGAGGCGATGCCTAAATTTACACAAAACTGTGTCCATTTTTTGTTCCCAGAAAGCAGACTGGGATGTTTGTAAAGAAAGACTGGAAGGCGCAACTGTTGGGTTTTTGTTGTGACACTGAAGCCACTCTGTTGACCGTTCACTGGCAGTGAGCGGTCTTAGCGCCTGGCTCCGCCCCCGGCGCAAAGCCGTTGCTGAGGTTAATGGGACTCGGAGGTGAGCCCAGTGGGGACGTGGCCTCCCTTTCGTGGACTGACTCGATGACAGAGCAGCTCTTCTGCGGCAGCCGGGGTTGGACAACCATGGATTTGGGGATGACTGAAGCCTGTCGGAGCCCATCAGCGCGCAATGGGGGTCTGACGAGAGCGGGGCCTGTGGGCGGGGCATTAGAGCTGGGGGGGTTGGGGCTACATGGAGGGGAGGGGCTGGCAGGACTCTGGTCGGCAAGCTTGGATTCGTCTTTCTGGGGTACCTGCTGGTCTGGGGGTGTGGTCTCTTTTTCCTCAGGGGCGGGGTCTGATGACTCAGGAGGCGGGTCTTGTTGCATGCTGCTCTGCCTTGGAGTCCCTGAACCTGGAATCTCGCAGCTGTCAGTGCGACGTCGGGATCCTTCATGCATTCTGCTGGTGGCTACAACAGCCTTCATGGCAGCCTGTTGACAAAAGCACACAGAGGGAGGGCTTTTTTATGCAACCCTTCGATGCAAAGGACTACTGTGTTACCACTGATAGAAACTCAGTTTAATTGATGGCAGTTTTTCCATCCAATAAATTTTTGCTTGCTGAACCAAATCTACATACATTAACACAGTGTAATTTAATTGAGTCAGTTAAAGAAATGTTGTTCACATACCGTTAAAAGGAAATAATCACATACACCAAGTGTGAATAATTTTGGTTGGTTGAACTCAATATAATGGCATCCTGTTGAGCAACACTTAAAAAAATAACTTGTTCACAGAACGTAATAAAATTATGGAAAGAATTTCCACGTAAATGAAACAAATTTGTTTAGTGACCTCATTGTATTTATGTTGGGCGAACATGATGTATTTGCATTCCTGTAACATAATTACTAAGGTTCAATCCAACCAGATGTGTGAGTGTAAATGCTTGGAACTAACATGATTTCCTTAACCGTTTAAATGTATATGATATACTTGTGAGTTACTTTATTTTATAGGATAGTTGCAGTTGCTTTTAAGAAAGTACTGCAGTGTACAGTTTAATTGTGCTACATTTCTAGCACTTATACTCCAATAAGAGCTCATCAGTGACTGCTGACAGAATTATGGCTTCAGGGTTTCTCTGCGGAACGGTCTAACAAAAACTATAATATATGTAACACATAATGAACACATAAAGATGGAAAACAACAACAGACTAACACACTAAAAGAATAATGCTAAACCAGCTAACAAATGATTAACAATGGACTTGAACTCTACCCATAATCCTTTTCCCGACAGTTACCTGCACCGGCATGCTACAATACAGCATACAGGCTAAAGCATCATTGTCCAATATTCTGTACATTATGTTCTTAAGACTGGATTCTTGGATTCTGATCAGGTAGCCATAAAAGCTCAAGTGGCTATTGAGAAATCAGTTTACAATATACATCACACATTACTGCCACCTACTGTTTTGGAGGTGTAAGCCGAAATAATTTGCAATCTTAACCAAGTAGAATTAAGTTGTTTTAACATAACATCTAGTAAACTTTACATTGTTGTATTTTAAGCTAAAACGACATGTTTTAAATATGTTCAAACACAAAACATGATTTTACTAAGTAGAAGCTACATGTTAAACTTAAGGTAAGGTAACAGATACCCAGTTTTTTTTTTTTGAGTGTATATTTGTCCCTGCATTAACTTAACTCATAAAATTTAAATAACCTAATGACAAATGAATTTGTATGATCAACTCAATTTTATTTACTTATGAACAAACATGCATATCACATGTCTGCAGACGTCAGTCTTCTTCTTCTTGTGATCTTTTTTGGCGGTTGGTAAATCAACTATAATGTCGCATTACCGCCACCAACTGGACATTCTGCGAGAATGTTCGAAGAGGGCAGATGATTTAAAACTAAATAATTTTGTGTTCGTGTAACAAAGACTGTTTCGAAAGTAAATATTTTAGATTCACAAAAAGAATAATAACTTATGCAAAGCTGAAGAGTTACATTTAGGTGGAGTAAATAAAAATAAAATGTTTTGGCTCAAAGAATGATTTCAATAACTTTTTTGAGTGCACTTTTGATAGAGTTATCAAAAGCATTTCACAGTGTAGATCATACCAGAGGATATTTACTCCCCGTCTGGTTGTAAAGCGTTGACTTTAGTTCAATGGCCTGTGTTCTTGCTAGCTAGATATCACAAAACGTGTTCTCCAAGGCTCCTTCAAAGGGCCAAAAGGTTTTACAAATTATATAGCTAATTTAGATCAGAATATTAGAGATGCACTTCTCTCCCTCTCTATGCAGATGCCAGTTGTTTATTATCATGCAAACACAGCTGCCCTGGTGTTTGATCATCTGCAGGTTGCATTTGACATTCAGTCACATCTGGTTTTTAAACTAACAAAAAAAATCCCAGCAGTTCTCCATATTTCGTCCACAGAAGACACCCTATTTGAATTTGTCTTAAGTTAAATATCGTGGTATTTTAATTGATGAAGGCCTTTCTTTTAAATCCTGAATTTAACATCTTAAAAATATTAAATATAGAAATAACTGGAGAAAATGACTTGTTGCTGCTAACTTCTTACCACACATGTAATAGGATGAAATTAATTACCCTCTCTGGTTAACTGACCTTCACTGACTTTTGACCTGGTATATTTTTATTTATAAATCACTAACTGGTTGGGTATAATATCTAGCTTCCTATATGTGTACTTAAAAAAAAAAACAACTAAAGCCTTTGCTCACACACATTCCTTAAGTACAAACAGAACTTGGGAAGAAGGTATTTACCTAAAGTACTGTTTACTGTGCCCCAATTACATTTACCTGTATAAATATAAGTTGATACCGAAGTTAAAAGCATCACATGGTGTTTGCATTTTCCCTGGAATTTAGCAGTTTTGTTATGAACCTGGAGTTCTACCAGTAGGATTTATGTGGAGAAAAATACTTAACTTAAAATGCAGAGTTTATAATGCCAGACAAACCACAGAAATGATTTTAGGTACCTTAAGTTTGCGTCTAGCATTAAACTCCTGCAGTTTCCTCTGAGTAGTGTCCATGTGGGAGAAACGAGCGGCTTTTCCCAGAACCCAGGGGTGCTGCAGGGCCTCTCGGACACTGAGGCGCTTGTGAGGGTCAAGAACAATCAGCTTACTGACCTGCAGGGAAAATAACAACAGATTCTCAAAGGGAAGACTGGTTGGGTACATGAGAAGATAGAAGTTAAGTTGAATCTTTTCCCTCTATCCCTCCATTGTCTTCTGTTAAAGAACAGGTGAAAGGTCCAGGAACAATACCCAAATATGCATCTCTCCACTCAGCATTATTCAGCTCCTCATGAGGATATTCAAGGCATTCCCATGCCAGAAAGGATATGTATAGTCCGTGCTGTGAGTTCCAGGCCTGCTCAGGGGTCTCCTTCCAGAGCATTAACATCTTAAAAAGGGAGGCATCAAAGAGGCATCCTAAACTAATGACTGGAGCATCCCCACTGACTCGGTTGATGCAAAACAGCAGAAGCCCTCCTCCTAGTTCCCCCTGGATGATGGAGCTCCTCACCTTGTCTCTAAGGCCACCAGCCACCCAACTGAGAAGGCTCTTTTCAGCCTCTTGCATCCGACCTCTTAAGTTTGGTCTGTATCTCTTCATCACAGAGGAGGTTGATGGACTGATAAAACCAGAACTTTGCCTTTGGGCTCAACTTCTTCTTTCCTTCAGCAGACCGGAGCAATGGCCTCATTACTGTAGGAGAAGCCCTGATTCATCTTTCAGTCTCCTGCTCCATCCTAGCATCACTCCAGAACGTCACTCCAAGTTATTTGAACTACTCAGCTTCACTTTATTCATAACTGGTAAACCTTTAATGTTTCTTATTAGGTATGATCTTTATCTTTGAAGAATAATGGACCTCAAAGTGTTTGGAAGATCTCCAAGATTGATAGGCAGCAGTGGCTGTTTACCAGGGTCACTGTTTATCTGTTTGCCTTCAGATCCAAATAGGTTGAATCAAATGAGAAAAAAACTCAAGTATGTCGAGTTTCTGCTGACTGCAATAAAATTAGAGTCACAGTAAATGCTTTTCTATTTTCTGTTCAAACTGTCGTCTTTCCTGAATGATTGTCAAAGTGTGTCTGAACATGTTCCAGTTAAAGGTATAATTTATCTTAGAGTTACAAAATAGCTCCAAGGTTTTTTCAGTTCTTAAATCACATTCAAATTCAGTTTTGTTGGAAGATGTCAGGACAGAAGAAGAACTCACCAAATCCTTGGCATTGAGGGAGACCTCGTCCCACCATGGAGACACAAACTCATAGTCGCAGTTCAGGATGCGGCTGTACATGTACTGATCGCCTCTTGGGTCAAAGAACGGCTCAAACCCACAGAGCCTGGAGAAGAGGAACCAGGACTTTAAGATTTACTGTACATCAGTACTGTCAAAAATATGAGGTAAAAACTGCAAGACTGGCCAACACAGTCTACCATAAATTCTGTATGTATGCATGTATGACCGACTGCCCGCCCCCAACGGTCACTGTTTCAAAAAAGTTTTAATTTTTTAGGGCAGAACTACTTGGGTTTAAAGTGGTCTAAACTTAGACTAAAAAATTTCAGGGTATGTATAGACTTACTATTAATTCATGCTCAAATATATACTGCTACCTTGACTCCTTGATGACAGTTTTCTCCCTGATTCTTTAAATTGACTCCTGTCTCGTTCAGATAAAATACTGACTGCCAGTAACTACTCCACCTATTCCAACAAGGAGACAAGCATTAGACAAGACTACATGCCATTTATCTCGCATTACTTCTTGAAGAAATGCCTCTGCAGGGAATATTGACCCTATGGTCAGTGAACCCATCTGGCACCGTTTGAAACGACTTAATGTCTGAGAATCATGTTCTGGTGCACATTGTGTCAACGGCTCTAATGAATGCACTGAGAGAATAAAACTTCCATGTGAAATGTGCACTAATGGGGCTGAGTCAATGATGAATCAGTCTTTTGTGTGTGTGTGTGTGTGTGTGTGTGTGTGTGTGTGTGTTCAGGCTGGCAGCACACAGAAAGCGAACTCACAGGATGTACAGGATGACGCCCACTGACCACATGTCCACCTCGGGGCCGTAGGCATTTCCCCGCAGGATCTCTGGAGCTGCAGGCAGAGGAGTCGGTTAGCTGCCAGATGGTTGACAGACGCTCCGACCAAGAGGTCTGAGAAATCCCACAGAGCAGCGGCTGCAGTGAACGCATCGCCGCCCACCTCCGGATGTCAATACAGCACAGGTGAATGCAACCACTGATGCAAGTGATACTAAACTGCAGTGCACGGCCATGCAAAGACATGCCTATTTAACAGCCTAGAACATTGTCAAAAATTATTTTTTTAAAGTAAGTCAATCAAAAAAAGTGAAATGTATATGATATACATTCACTAAACATTGATACATTTCAAGTCTTAAGGCTTACAGTCTACATAACACCAATAAAAATTGGAATTTTAAGACAAATATATTATGACCTATGCAATCATGGAGACCTCCACAACCAGGATAAGGCACAGAAGGTCATTGCTAAAAGAAGCTGGCTTAAAGGTTCTGCATCCAGGCGTATTAATGGAAAGTTGAGTGGAAGGAAAAAGCGTGGTAGAAAAAGGTACACAAGCAAGAGGTATAACCAGAGCCATTAGAGGTTTGTGGATCAAAGTCTATTCAAGAGTTTAGGGGGAAATTCACATGGTTTCAAGTGCAGCTGGAGTTGGTGCCACCACACACAGACATCCAGTACAGGAAATCTGTCACATCTGTGGTATTCCAGGTGTCAAAGATGTTCAGAGGTTATTTTTTACCATCTGCAATTCAAGCCTCAAGTCTTTTGCCCAAAGTTTCAAGTTTCTAGTGACTGAAATAATTTCTTATCAAATGCATGGAGTCTAGTCTGCCTATAACACTGCAATGCTGTAGATTAGGAGTTCAAACCTTTGAATAGTTGTCCTTAGCTCTTAATTTAACACATGGACATTTGACATTTCATTTCTTTAAATTTAAAGAACATTAAATTTAACTTGCAATAAGCTGCTATTTACCCCATGAGATTTATAAATGTATAAATACAAATAAAGGAACAAATAATGGAGAATTTCTAATTGAATCAAAGTGTTTTTCATTCAATCTTCAGCTATCATTTGTTTGCCATGTTCACATTGTCTTCACCTTCAGTATGAACTGTGGGGTTTGGAAGGTTTCCTTCGTCCCGGCCCTGTTTACACGACAGCATTTTCTGGTGAAAACGTTTTCAATGGATCGCTGTTGTGTAGCAGGCCCTCAGTCAGAGGATTTTTATTGTTAGGAAGCCATTTTGTAACTTATTAATTTAAAACCTTCTATGTTAATTATATGACCGAATCCACCTAGAAATTATTCACCTGACACAAAATCAACCTTCTTCCATGGTCATCTCAGTCAGACCTAAATCGTGGAGATGTCCTGAGGGCTGAGCTGTAGGGAAGACAGCATTGAGAGAGGATCCTGTCCCAATCTCTAGCAGTGGTGTCCAAAGTCAGTCCTTTAGGACCGGTGTCCTGCATTGTTTAGATGTTTCCCTGGTTGAAAACTCCTGAGTCAACAGGAGGCTCCTGTACTCAGGAGCTAACTCAGCTAGTTGAAACAGCTGTGTTGGAGCTGGAACACATCTAAAATATGCAGGACAATGGCCCTGTCGGACCAGAGTTGGACATTGGCACCTTTAACACACATTTGGTTCTACGTGCTAAAGTGTCCAAGACAGGACATGATGCTGGACTCCAGCATTCAATAGTTTAATCAGAATCATCGACGGTCCTTTGAGATGAAAATGGGACACGTCTGAAACACAGGTGTCAAACTCCTGTCCTCAAGGGCCGATGTCCTGCAACTTTTAAATGTGTCTCAGTGTCAACACACCTGAAGTGGGTCATTAGCAGGACTCTGTAGAACTTAAGTGCCTGAGGAGGTGATTCAGTTCTTTGGTTCAGATGTGTTGGACTTAGGACACATCTCAGTTGCAGGACAACAGCCTTTGAGGACTGACTTTGGATGCCACTGTCCTTAGGTATAAGTGTGTGTGTTCATGGATGTTTGTCCTGTGTGTCTCTGTGATGGACTTGTAACCTGTCCAGGTTGTACCCTCGCCTCTCCCCCAATGCCTGCTGGAGTCAGGAACTGCCACTCCCACCTACCTGGCAATGAGTAAGCAGGTATAGACGATGGATGGACTGGATTTCAACCACTGAATAAACATGTTTAAGTTCTATTTTTACACTTTCCAAATGAGATGATGAACCTGCAACGAATATATTTTAAGGCTTCTTACTCTTCCTCACCAGGGGTGCCAATAAATGCAGAGGGCGCCTTCTGCACCTGCTGACTTCCTTCAGCTACACATTAAATCTGTGCCTTAATTGTTTCTACCTGTATTGGTTTAATTATATTTACTGATTTTTTTTCTTTACATGATCCACTACATTTAAGCCTAATAGAGCCATACATGTAGTACTGTGTGTACATCTGCTGCCCAGTGTATTTTACTTACCGCAGTACCCCGGAGTACCACAGACGGTCTTCATGGTGACCTGATCGTCGATGATTTTGGAAAGACCAAAGTCGGCTGTGAGACAAGAAAACATTTGGACCAAACTGAGTCACAACATATTCTTTAAAGTTGAAGTGAGTTTCTGCTGTTTCTATTTTAGGATGAACGAGGGGGCTGAAGCTGTGGAGGTGGAGGAGAATGTGCTTCTCTGCAGGAGGCTCTGTGAACTAAATGAAAGGTGTTTGTTGGAGAGAAGTCTCGCTCGTCCATCTGTAGCAGTTAGCCAGGGCCTCGCCGGCCATCTGGCTGCATAGAGGCTTCTCTGAAAATAATGAGCCACCAAAGAGCCGCTGGGCCGGCACTAAAACAAGCTTTCTAGGAGAGCTTCTGTACCTCAGACAGATTACAGCAAGGCGAGATGTTAAATTTTTAACCGTGTTACTTAGAGCTGCGAGAATATTTGTATTTTTAGAGATGTTTGAGCCGAGGTAAGCCCTATTGTTACATAATAAATCTGATACAGTTCACCATTGTGCATTTTATCTCTAATTTCACTTTATCTCCATACCAACATGGTTTCTGCTGTCACCTCAGTGTTGAAGAACATGGATAACAAACACTGTGCTGCTGTATTCATTTATCTAAAAAAACAAAAGAAAACATGACGTTACTGACTAATCTCCACTTTTACTACATTTGTCATCTCAAGTGTTGGGTGAGGACAGCTGTTTAAAGATTGATGTTGTCCTTTAACCACTTCTGATTCTCATTCAAATGATAAACATCACATCCTCAAATCCACTTCCATCTTTATGCTGATGACACAGTTCTGTATATTTTGTTTCCATGCTGTGTTCAAATTATCTGTGGAACAGGTAATTATTTAGTATTATTTTGAGCAGTTTTCTTAAGTGTTTTGTTTTAAATACTTTACAAACTGTAGCTAAATAAATTAAGTGGGTCACATTGCTATTGGCCTGTATCAATACAAAAAAAATACCTTTAATGCCCCATCTATGAAGCATTAAATGTAAAAATGTTGACACTTCATGCATAAAGAATATTTATATTATATTTAACTTATTTATTTTAGTCCAGGTGTAAAAAGCAAAGAAAGCATTACAAGGATATGAAACATAAAAGAAACATATTTTTCACTTGATGACATAAGAGTAAGTTAAACCAACTGGGGTTTCCAGGTCAAATATATACAATTCAGGACTTTAAAATGTAATGAAACTGAAGACAATTTTTTGTTTTGATTATATTTGTGATTATATCTCTGCATTTGGCAGACGCTTTTATTCTGAGCGCCTTACAAATAAGGATATAACAATGCAGTTTATATTAAATCTAACAATAGGCCACTTTGAAGGAAGACCGCTAGTCAGGTTCTGTCACGTGTTGAAATGGAGTGGAAGCATGGAGAGACATACTGAAGGAGATGGTTCAGATGGGGTGTAGGAAACGACAGGGTAGAAAACACAAGAACTGGGTTTTTAAAAGTCTCTTAAAAATAGACAGGGAGGCCCTCGTTGTAGCACTTTGTAGGTCATTTCACTGTCATGGAATGAGACATGGAAAGAGTCTGGATTCTTTAGAGCATGGTCACTGGACCATGCTCGTCGTGACATAAGCCTTTGCAAGAGCATTCTAGTGTTGGACCCCGGCCATTACACATTACAGGCCAGTTAGAACTTTTCTGGAACTTTCAAAATAAATCACATTAACCTACTTCCAGCACAGCCAGGAACAGGAACAAGAAGGGAGTAACACGACGTCACTGTTTGAATAAAAACCCAGCATTCCAACAAACAGACCTCTTCCACACAGGTCCCCAGCAGAGCTGGAAGGAGAGACAGCTAATGTCTCCTTGCTGGCAAGCAGACATAACTCTTTAACTTGGATCCAGAGCGACTACGATCACATGCAACAATGTTAAGCAATGATTTGTCTGTTCGGCATTCATTCATATAAAGGGTGTAATGAGACAAGCTTGACTTGGCATTTCTTCTGAGGCCACCAGAAGCAGCCCTAATCAAAGCTGATTTCTTCCACGGCCTGGAAAAGAAGGCCGGGACCGCATCGCACACGTTCCTGCGTGCACGTCCAGGTAGCGAGGGCTACCCCGCCACATCGCGGCCACTCAAGGAGTTGAGCGTGCCTGTGTCGTACGGTTCGGTTTCTTTTGTTAGCTTCAAACATTATTTTAAAACAACATTTTAAAGAATGATTTGCTGAATAAAACCAACCTTCTAAATGACCAATTCTCAATGGTGTTTAATTAGCTGCCTTTATTTATTAAAATAATATTTAAAGAAATATTATTATGGAAATATTAAAATAATATTTAAAGAAATATTATGTTGAATAAGAACCAAACCTTTTGGATAAATGGGGCTTAATGGTGTTTAATTAGCTGGCTTCGCCTAGTACAAATAATATTTAAGTAAATATTTTGAATGAGGACCAACAAACTTTCTGGGTAAATGATCTTTAGCTGACTCATAAAGTGGGCGAGCACGTTTTCTTAGCCATTAGTGGTTGATCTGATCTTGCATTGTGAATGGTTGTTTGAAGGTATACCAATTATTGCCTCAGTTAGTTCCAAGACTAACTTAACTTCATTTCCAGATTCTTCAAGATAATCCTTGGTTCTCAAATATAAATAACATTGCATGGTAATGTTGCATCACTCTTTCGGTCAAGGTTTTCAACCATCGTTGATTCACTTGTTTATATTGTGTATATCTGTGTGTGTGCAGAGTTCTGCTGTTCAATAATGTCAGAGCTTGGCTCATCCCTTTCAATTTTGTCCTAATACCATCGCCTTATTGGGCTGGTGTTCACAGGTGACCCTTAACAAACTGAAATATTATTTAATAAAATATTAAAGTATTAATATTAAATAATATATTAATATTCATAATCACAACACTAGTAGATGGGGCCGCTACATTAAGCACTCTGTAGGCTAACATCAGAGACCTGATTAGATGCTGGCGGCTAAGGGTAACCAGTGGAACAGACGGGTTTCGTGTGCTTTTTTTTAGAGACGTTCCATAATGCGGGTTTGGAGAGCAGTTAGGAGGGCTTTCCAGTACTCAAGGCAGGAGATGACCTTAAGGCTCCCACAGAGTCAGGCGTACTGTGATGGGCGCGGATAGTGCGTTTCATTTTCCTACATTTTTCATGACAAATTCCAACATTTCTCACACTTTCTGCCTTGGAGTCATTGGACGAGGAGGAGCTAATTTGCTGTGTAGCTGTAGAAAAACAAATAGAAAAGAAGCTGCTATATAAGGCCATTTAACCAGACTAGGGACAAAGCAACACTGGTTGCTCGGAGCAGTGTGTCACATATAAAACAGTTCAATGTGAAGACTTTTTCCTGCCAAGCAATTTATTGTGTAACTACACATACACGGTCATAAATATTTAGCTTTATGCAGACATGTCCAGTGGACGTCCGCTTTGAGTGCACCTCGAGGACATCTGCAGAGTCAAGTAAACCTGAACATGTGTGACCCTTTAGACAGCACCAGGAGTTGGGTGGTGTGCTGGGTTAGGTACAGCTGGATCTTTCTTATGTTTAACAATGAGAAGCAGCACGATCAAGTTTTAGTTGGAGATGATGGGTTTTCATCCATGTCGATAACTCAGAGTGTGAGTCCAAAATTCGTACCAAGATCGTGTGGTCGTCAGGTGGGAATGACTGACAGGGCTGGGTATCTTCTGCATTAATAAGTTTATAAATGCAGCTGAGCTGAACTAATCCAATATTAACCTTCAAATGCTGCTTGCATACAAAGCACCTGACCATGACCTTTGAAAAGTAATCTATTTGAGCATCGTTCTTTGAAAGCTTTAAAAAAAACTTCCTGGTAATTACACACAGAAACTCGTGAAAATTATTCATTCTAAGAATGGCCCACGGCATGCTGGGAAGGCTTCAATGTCCGGGAATTTGTGAATGTCATCTTCTGTCCAAACTCAGGCCTCCGGTTTGTTCTTGCAGTTTCTGTATATCTGTTTTTTTGAACTCTGTTATTGATATTTATTTTGTGTCCTGAGTGAGATGTTTTAACAACAAACTTTAAATATTTCTAATTTTCATAGAGTTTAATAGAGTTTTATTCTGATTTTTAAAGTCTGGACATACATATAGGATACCCTGGTCACTAAGTGACAGTCACAGCTGAGTCATATTCGTGTGCAGAATGAGTGTGTGGTTGGATACCTATCTTCAGCGGCGCGTCCAGCGACAGGTCGGCGTACAGCAGGTTCTCTGGTTTCAGGTCACGATGGACAACCCCGTTACCGTGCAAATACTAAAACACAGAAGAACATGGGAGGAGCCAACTGTGAAAGCTGATCCACTTAAAGTCTACCTGGAACAGTGACAGGAACATAACGAGACACGAAAGTGGAGAGGAGGAGGGGACGCACATTAAAGCCTTCAGGTGAGGGGGAGATGTCTTGGTTGATGGAGGTTTTTGGGAAGATTTGGCAAGGTGGATAGAGACAGAGTGAACTTCTGAAACGACAGATGGCTGTCTCCTCACCAGGAGTGGAGAGGAAATAACCAAGTTCGAGACATGAGGAGAAAGTTTGTAAACATCTCCAGTTATAAACACCTTAAATGGCTTAGGCATGTGCAGGTTAACCACTGTTTGACACCACAGTACTGAAAGGTGTTCCCAGCTGAAGATGCTTGCATGGCAGAATTATTTACTCTTAAATCCTGCTTCAGATTTAAGGCGCTTCTAAAAATACAAAAATGACTCATGTTTGGTCAGCCGTTTTTGTTTCTGGTTGTCATTTTATGTCTTGTTTTAAAAGGCTATGCAGAAAAAAACTTGTCCATTAAATTGTTGCTTCTAGGTTGGAAAGCCCCTGTTTTTTATTATCAGGAAACCCAAATAATTAAGTAAGAAATCCTTAGCGTATTCAAAAGTCTGCAGCAAGGGTTCTGATGGGAAATAAAATGAGAAATCTTTGTTTCCAACAGATTATTTCTCTCTGACTGCAGGTTTACTGGTGTTTCCTAAAGATTCTGAAAGTAGAATGGAAGCAGATCCTTTCAAGCTCTTCTCTTCTGTGGAACCAACTCCCAGTTTTAGTCCGTGAGGCAGACGCCTTTTAGATTAGGATTAAAACTCTCCTCTCTGATAGAGCGTACAGTTAGAATGGCTTAGGTCATCCCAAGTATCTCAAACTGACCACCTTTCCTCATTTTGCAATTGTCTTCTTCTCCATTGATGGAGTTTTTGCTATTTTTGTTCTCTCTCTGTTTTCTTTCAGTAGAAAGTACCCCTGGCCCAGTAGATCTGGGTTTAGCTGCATCTCTTTCTTGGAGGGAGGCCATTTATGGAACCGTTACTTCTGTGTACATTACTTGCCATATAAATTACTCATGGCTTCTGTCTTCTGGTTAAAAGAGAGCTGTTCCTCCCCACTGCCTCCTCATGCTTGCTCTGGATGACAGATTGCTGCAAAGTCAGATAGTAGAGGCAGCTCAGTGCGGTACCAGTTGTATTTCCATTGACCCACTGACAGCTAAGGCATCACCTCCATCCATCAGTGCTGTGCGCTATGCTGCTATTAACGTTCCTGTGTCACATTGTCACTTTAAAGTAATCTGCATGAAATGATAAAAAATAACAAGGAAATAAAAACATAAATAAAACGTTTGTATATTGTGTATGCAAGAATGTGTTATTTTTGTTTTTATGTATAAAATGTTCCAATGGGATAATTATCTGGACCACAGCCCAGCCAGAATTTATAAAATAGGGCTCAGGGGTTCTGATGTGAGGGGGGATGGTAGTAGAAGCAGAGAGGAAAGACGCTGCCGTCTGGATGGTGAAGCTCCAGAGTTTGCCTGAAGAAGCTACAATTTTGGGCTTTATGAGGAAGTTTTTGTCTCAGCCATGGTGATACAAGGAAAAAGACTTAAAAGTGCAAAACGGCGGACTTTTGACGGCGGTGAAGTTAGTTTTAGGTTGGATATTGGAAATTCGTGCTCTGTGGATTCAGCGGGGTCTTCCTCCCCCTTGACCCGATGAAGGCAGTCCAACTATGGGCAGCTGCTCTCTGCCTGCTCCCTCCTCCTGCAGACGCTGGTTCTCTTAAGGACCATCAATAAGTTTCCAATGCAAACACGTTTCATGGTGATATTGTTTTGTGAGTTTTGTGGGAAATGTATGTGCGACTAAACAGCTGATTTTATGTGTGATCAGCTGGTTTAGGATGTTAATAAATACAGCACCCCCTACCTGTTTGTAATTCAGAAAGCTGATATGTCCTTTTCAGGCATGGTTTATGATCTGTAAATAGTAAAATTATATTCAAGTTTGACCCGCTCCGGTCATTGTTGTCCTTAATATTGTTGTAAACACTCTTGTGTTTTATTAACTTTTCCTGCACTACCTCTTGGAAAACCTTATTTCTCCTCCTCGCACGGCCAATCGGTGTTCACGTCACATGTAGTCCCGACTCGGACCTGCTCAGGAGCAGGGACCAAAAACATAGGTAACACGAAAAAGACTATAATGGAGCCAGTGGAAAAGGGGCATTAGACAAGTTTTTTCTCCTCGGCATTATGTGATCAACTGAGTCTGATTTAACTGAGTTATATCAGGGTTGTAATTGATCTGAATCAGACTTTGTGATTGGAATAAATTGGATTGATTTAATATGGACAGGGCGGGCCAAGACTGTGTGGGGCCCTAAATAGAATTTGATTTGGGACCCTTTCCTGTTAAGAATGTAAATGATCAAGTCAAATGATCAAATGTAATAGTATTTTCATCCTCAACAAACAAATATATCATTTTTGTTTTATGGTCTGTGTTCAAGCATTTATGGGAGGCCACTGATGGTTTGGACTCCCTAAGCAGCGGCTTAGTTCTCTTTGCTTTGGGCCGGCTCTGAAGCTGGAAGCTTGATATTGTGAATTGTCTTTATGTAAATAATAAACAGAATTTTGTTTCATCAAGCTGCTGCTTGGCTGCACATTATTTACTTTACTTTCATGATTTCTTTCCTGGTTCCTTCCTAATTGTTTCTTCACTCAGTCAAGCTGCCTAAGATGTTTTTGTCCACTCTTTAATTTTCTAAAATGTATCTGTTTTTATGAACTTTTCCTGTTTTGGTGCCATGCTGACAGCCTGTCTATGATGAGAACAGACTTCAGATCGTGGACTGAGCCCTGCTGACACATACACGCCCTGTTGCTTCCATATCTTCCAGATCAGACAAGTGGACAGTCTTCTACCATAGGTCGTCTTAATATGGGTACTGATATTGTTTTGTTTTGTCATTTTTATCTTCTTACAAACAATACTTCTCGTGTTTCTCTGTATTTGCAGTTATTTTCACCTAAGAATGTTTGTTTTATCCTGATTCTGCCTACGAGCCGTTTTTAGCTTTATGCCCTCGTTAGAGGTATTATCGTGGTTTTTACAATGATTTTCTAAACTACTGAATTTTTATGTAACTGCACTTCAAGATGCACCCAAAAAGTGTTAAAACTCCCCATTGTCTTGGTCCTAAAAGACTTAGCCTCACCTGAATTCTCTTTTAATGCCTAATTATGTTTCTGGTCTGGCCTGCTGACAATTAACCTAATTGGATGTAAGACCTTTCAGTATTTGCTTGCTTTTGTCCCTGTTTTTTTTAGATATGCTGCAGGCATTAAATTCGAGGTGGCATCAGAAGGATATTTCCATGAATCTAATTAATTTTCTCATCCCAGATGCATGAAACTCATCGCCTCCATCAGCGCCTGGTAGGAAGCTGAGAAACGGCTATAAAAAGATGTTGTTGTGCTCTGGGACCACAGCGTGTTTCTCTCGCTGCAGATTAACGGCGCATTCACATCTGACATAACAAATACAACTGCAGAGTAATCCCAATGCACACACATGTCAACACGACAAGCATGCATACACATAAACACGCATGCATAAACAGGCGTATGTTTGGTAAATGTAGGTCAGCTGTGGTCAGTGTGTGTGTGTGTGTGTGTGTTAATCCTTTCTGGTTTTAATCTGTTCAGCAGCAGGGTGGAAGCTGCTGTTACAAAAGAGACCCTCAGCTGATGAACACCGCTTCATCTACAAGAACTTTAGTGTCTGCAACCCAAACCAGTTGCAGCAACGCAAAAACTGAATCTTCCCTTTTTATTACAAAAATAACCCTGATCTTTCGAGGCGTAAACTCCTCCAAACCTCAGACACTTTGCTGTGATATTTGGCACCAAGTTGTCTCTAGCAGATGCTGTAAAAGGCCAGATAAGGTTTATAAGCGTCAGCTTATCTGAGCAGAAGATCCTACAGATGTTGAACTGAGAGCTGGAGAATTTTGAGGAGATGTCAACACCTTAAACTAATATTTGTGGGGGTTTTTTCACCTTTCTTTAACCATTTTTCCAGTCTGGGTTGAGGACAGTTCCTCCTTGAAACGCCCTGCAGTCACAGCAACCTCTATACTATTTGGCACCACTGGTGAGGATGTGTAAAAAGTGTTGAAATTGATTATTCTTTTATTCCAGCAGCCAGCATGATTTTTGGAACATATTTGAGCTTGAATTTGAGAACATTTTGTTTTCCATGTTTGTCATACCCTGAAGCTAATCAGAGTTTATATGGATATTAAGGATTTAAGGTCATCCTGGCACCATGAACAGGGAGGAGGATGGAAGAAATCAACTAAAGTAAAGAGTGGCCTTCCATTAGAAGCTATGAGCACAAAGCCAGCCCAAGTACCTCCTGACGCCACGGGCCAGAAACACGGCAAAGATACAGTAATTATTGACATGCTATCGTTATATGTCACCTTTATTACTAGAATTTTTAGGCAACATCGTGGACACCTCCTTCGTATAGATTTCACGTAATCTTTTTCCACCGTTTTAAGAAGTAGGATTCAGTAATCCCAACATATAGCACTTGTCAAAGTCATCAATACTTTTTTGTCCAACTATTTTCAATCTTCCAATTAGAATAAATATACAGGTACATCTCATGGTGCCAAATATCACAGGTGTCTCTCATCTTCCTCTTGACAACAGCCCATAGATTCTTTATGGGGTTCGGGTCAGGGGAGTTTGCTGGTCAATCAAGCATAGGAACACTGTGGTCATTGGACCAGCTTTTGATATCTTTGGCAGTGTTGGCCAGAACCAGGTCCTGCCGGAAACCAAAAATAGCATTTCCACACAGCCTGTCAGCAGTGAGACGCATGAAGGATGGATAAATTCAGGGAGAAGTTGACTGGCAGCTTTTATGATAAAAATAAGCATTTTGTTCTTTTTGGTTATACATTTTGGAAAAAAAATCTCCTGAAATCAATTGAAAGCAGCGAAACAGCTCTTACTGCAAGCCCTGCTTGCAGAGAGCCATTATGAAAGAGCTGCATGATCTACAGTTGCATAATGCAGAGAGAGAAAAGGATTTCAGTAACATCAGACGGTCGATGCTTTGCTTCAGCTCAAGGATCTGCAGAATAAATGATCAGATGCAGTTTAGAGGGTTTAGACTTTAACACCGTTTATTCATGTCTGTATAACACATTTGAACTAAAGTTTCTAGAACAGAACCAGCAAAGAACACAGAGTGTTAAATGTAGCTCTATAATTTGGACTTTATAACAGTGGTTACTGTTACAGGGTTTACTATTTGGTGTCGCGACATCATTTAATAATGGGCAGTTGTCAAATTTATTATTTTTTGGTATACTACTGTACTACTATTACCTACTTTGATGTTTCATTAATTCTGTTTAGAAACAGGAGTCTGTGACTAATCAGCTTAGAGGAGCTCACGCCTACAGAAGGAAAGATATTCTGTCTCTGACATCCTGAAAGGCTGATTTCTGTTCCAGCAGAAGGATGTTTCAGGCTGATCCTTTCTTTATGAAGAAGCATATCAGTTTCTTCTCTTGCTTTCAGTAGAAAACAGCAATCTGGCTGGATCACACGGAATAAAAGCCTCCCTCTAACACCTCTGAAGTGTTGACAAAGTGTTTTATTCACACTCGCGCTGCGGTGTCGACGACCTGTTGAAGTCTTGACGCTCTTACATCTAAAAACAGCCAGTTTAAAGCGGGAGTTTGGTGTGAAGCTGCAGAGGTGTAACCATGCTGGTGAGTGTGAGCAGCCATCCGATGATCAGAATAGTTGCAGAGATGGAGTGGATCCGATTCTGGTGGCACTGAAGTAACGCTACCAAAGCAGCTGCAATTATGAATCCAGGCCTGTGCAAAAGCAACTAGCGATGTTCATCATGCAACTAGATAAGTGCCAAACTGATAACGACAAGATTTGTGGGGTGCACAAATAATTGTCCAGTCGACAGACTCTCCCCCACCTGAGCTGTGGGTTTCTGCAGCTCCACTAGAATTACCATTGGTTGTCTGATTAATGCTCTCCTTGCCCAGCCTGTCAGATTAAGTCAAACTCCATGTCTTGGTCGGTCTTCAGTTGGTCCATCCTCTCTCCATGTTCAGATGACGGATTGAACAGAGCTCTATTAGATGTTCAAAGCTTGGGATATTGATGTAAAACCTAACACAGCTGTAAAGTACTCCACAACCTTCTGCCGGACCTTTCTACTGTGTTCCTTGGTCTCCATGATGGTGTTTGTTCTCTATTGTTCTCTAACAAACCTCTGAGGCCAGAAACAGAACAGCTGCAGTTAGACTGAAGTTAAATTACAAACAGATGGGCTCTGTTTACTGATTAGGTGATGTCAAAAAGCAAATGGCTTCCCTGGATTTTATTTAGGGGTATCAGAGTAAATGGGGTGAATACAGATGCATGCCACTTATTCAGATTGTTTCTTGTAAAAAGATGTGAAAACAATGCATCATTTTCTGTCAAATTCACCTTTATGCTGTACTTCATGCTGGTGTGTCACATGAAATCTCAATAATACACTGAAGTTTATGGTTATGTGACAATCTGGCTCTGTATAACGTAGGGGTGATATGTCAGACAGTTTTATACGGATCTTACGGCCACAGCTTCGAGGATCTGTTTAATGACATGGGCTGCATCTCTTTCGCTGTAGTATCCCCGCTCCACAATCCTGCAAACCAAAACAAACACGATAAAAAACTGTGTTTAAGCTGAAGCTTCAAAACAGGTAAATATGCAAATCCTAAGCAGCATCTCAAGCTTAAAATGACAACTTATATCACTAAAATAACTCTGTAGATTATCTCTGTAGCATCAGCAAATGAACCTGCAACTTCTGCAACTAAACCAACTAATGCAAATAAGGCAACATGGCAACTTCGTAACTAATTCAGTCCCCAATAAATACAAAAACACTTAATATGTTAGTTTCAGTTACTAAACCAAGCAAAAGCAATAATTACCAAATTTTAATCGGTTTCCAAGACTAAAGAAGCACCTGAAAGGCAAGATAAGTTCTGCTGAAGATGAGAAAGAAAACAGAACTCCTGCAAACACTTAAACCCAAAATTATTCATACGCTTCCAAATGTTCCCTTCAACTCAGTGTAATATTAACATTTATGAGTGACCCAGAGTTCTGACTTGTATCTTCCAGAGAATCTGTGGAGGAAGATAAAGATTAGGGTGATGGCACGAAGGCCTCCCAGCCTCAAAGACTTGGAGTTCATCACCAAAGTTAAATCATCAAAATACTGAAGGAAACCTGCAAAAATCTGCTCAGCAATTAGAGAAGGGTATAAATAGATTTTTGATGTCCCATTTTGTATTTACAAAACATAGATTATTTAATAGTTTTAAGATAAAGGTTTTACATTATTGTTTGAGAAATGCCTAACTCATTTCCTATCAGAAACTAACTTACTGGCTGAATAAACATACATCCAGTCCTGTCAGCTGTATGAATATTTTTGGGATTAACTCTATATCTGTGTAATTTGGGGCTGTATCCGTAAATTTCAGCAACTAAAATAATCCTCACAAAGAGATCAACAGTTGTAGATCCATCAACATCTCCAACTAAATCAGCTCAAAAAACTAAAGAGGCAGCAGCAACTTGTGGATTTAAACCAACCAAAGCAACAGGAGCAACACCTAATGATGAGAATGAACTACATATAAACACTCAGGGAAGATGTGGGAGCTGAACATGCGAACCTCTGCATCTAAATCAGTCACCAAAACACCAGCAACACTAATTTCAGTTTTAAACTGACCAACAGAAGTGAAACTGGAATCAATTTTCTGCAGCTAGCCCCAAAATACCTGCAACAAAAAATAACTTCTGAGCCAAAATCACTGTGGGCAAAACAAAAACAACCTCAACCAAAGACTGCAATGTTTGCAACTTAATCAACCATTTAACGTATAGACAAAGATACAGCAACAAAACCAAACACTGCAGCAGCAACTGAACATGGCTACTTCTGCACTTAAATGAGAAAACATATCTGCAACTTCACAGTTCAGCTGCTGCGGTGCAACTAATAATTGTAGCTGCAAAAAGATCGGAAACTAAAGATGACATCTGAAACTCGACCAACCATTGCAATGGAACATCTGCAACATTATAGGCCAACCACCAACAACTAAAAACAGGAACAATACCTGAAACTGACTCAGTACCTGCATGGTTTTATCTGCAACTAAATCCAACACTGAAAGTTGAAACATATGCAACAATACAGTGCATGACAGTTGCTTCTGAGCATTGGAAGTGTGTCTGTCCTCACCGGTCAAACAGCTCTCCCCCGGTCACCAGCTCCAACACCAGAGCGATGTCAGTGTCCGTCTCAAAGATCTCCTTCAGCTGGATCTGAGCCAGAATCAGAAACACATTTCACTCAGATTTCACCATGTTTGCTGCAATATTTTGTCATGTTGCATACAGGAAGTTTTCACACCAGTAAAAATGCAGGTTCCCTTAAACCTCCTTTAAGGAGACGTCTGCGATTTGATTCTAGTACTTTCCAAGTCTGGATAGGTATGGAAAATTTGTTTTCTAAAAATTGTCTAGAAATACCAGAGAACTCTAAAACTATCAGTCTGAACAACTTTGGTATTTTGACATAAAAGCTTTGTGGGAGCCCTTAATTTGGCACAAATAAAAACGTGTCTTTGTAATTTTATAGCTGACAACAATAAGTCATATGAAAGCATGATATAGAGAACTGCATGATAAAGAGATCATGTTGAGACATCAACACCGAAGCTGCAACGGTTTCTTTATCTAGAATTAAAATAAGATTCTTGAGTTCACAATTTCACTATGGAGAGAACCTTTAGAACTGAGCCTGAAGGAAAACATGTGCTGATTAGAAAAATAGTTGCTTCAGAACACTTAATAATTATTATTGTTTTTGCTGCCAGAACAGCTTTTTCTAATAAGAGGCGAGCTCCAAGATGTCCTCAGATGGTTCCCTCAGATAAAAACCGTCCAACCTTTGAATACATTTCAACATAGTCGTCAATCTATGCCCAACTGTGACTCACTAATGTTGGCTCTGATAGAAACAAACACACTGTTACTGCAGTAACCAGAAATAACTCCTCACACTTCACATCTCGGCAGCAACCACAAAACAACACCTTAGCGACGATCCAGAGCAACCTTAATGACTCTTTCTAAGCGAGACCATATGTTGTTATTTTTACACTCTGAGCTGTAATTTTTATGATGTTTTAGTAGATCTGCAGACCAACAGAAGGAATATTGAGAGATCCAGGAATGTCAAATAAGGCAAAGGTTTAGAGTTACAAGCAGAAGACGTTTAAATCCGAAGGAATGATTTTCATTCTATTTATTTCATTTTGATGTATGTTTATTTCTAGAGGGTAAACAGATACTACAGTTGGCTCATGCACAGTATCATATGCTGATTCAGTTATGTGTTCCAGTTGGATCCCAAACTCAAGATCTCTTGCAGTTATAGCCATATTGTGAATGTTCTCACTGAGTTATTTCAGATGTTTAGGTTCTTTTTCATCCTTACCGACCACCAGAGGCGGTGCTTCAAGCACTGAATGATCATTCTTGCGCATGCGCAGGTCGAGAAATTAATAACAACATGGTCACATGTGACCTACCGGTGGCTCACGTGAGTCTATATAGTTACATGACACCGGGAGCCCAGTCCCTTCTTTCTTCTCGCGCGCAGGTTGATGAATGCAGGTGTTGACTTGTGTTTGTTTGTTCCTCGTTCCTCTTGCTGCTGGGAGCCTCGTGATCGTTGTAGTCGGAGCTGCGGATGGTTCTGCCCTCCAGAGGCTGCGCAAGCTGCCTTTTCTTCCAGGGTTTCTGGTAGGTTTGTTCGGCTTGCCAGTAGCGTTTTCTGCTCGTGCTGAGTCCGTTCATTCATTTATAAGTTTCTCGCTGACTCTCAAGTGGCGTTTTCTGCTCGTATTGAGTCTATTTCCTTTCATCGGCAGTGGTTTGCTGCTCGCTTCTGTTTATTCCTGCTTGTCTGTCTCCCCAGTGGTGTTTTCTGCTCGTGTTGAGTCTATTTACTTTCTTCGGCAAGGGTTTGCTGCTCGCTTTGATTTGGCTCGCCAGTAGCGTTTTCTGCTCGTGCTGAGTCCGTTCATTCCTTTATGCACTTACTCCCCAGTGGCGTTTTCTGCTAGTGTTGAGTCTCTTTACTTTCTTCGGCAGTGGTTTGCTGCTCGCTTTGATTTGGCTCGCCGGTGGCGTTTTCTTCTGCTCGTGCTGAGTCCAGTTAGTTTCGGCAGTAGTGGCTGCTCGCTTTTGTTTCTTCCTGTTTGTCTGACTCGCCGGTGGCGTTTCTGCTCGTGCTGAGTCCTACGGCTTGTTGCTGTAACAGGGTCTTGATGGCGCTTTTTCTGCCCGTTCGACCCCATCTGTCCACTGGGTCATCGACAATCTTTGTTGCGCGTCCTGTTTGGCTCCCCTACAGCCGGAGGACGGTCATGGCATGTGCCCTCCCTGCCTTTGTGTTGCCCATCTAATGGAGGCACTTTGAGATCATGCCTGCTTTAATTGCAGTGTTCTGCCCCAAGCGGTGAGGATGGCCCGGCTGTCATCAATAGAGCAGCCTGTTGACTGGGCGGTCTCTGTCCAGCAGGATCCGTTGCCACTTGGACAGGGTGCGGCCTCCACAAAGCGGTCTGCTGAGGATGTGCCCTTGGCATCTGGGAGGAGAGCCAAGCGGCGCGGGCCCCCTGGACTGTCCACTAGAGTGGACCAGCTTTCTACGGAGCTGGCCCAGATGAAGGCCCTCCTTCAGACTCTCAGGGCGGATGGTGGCCGCAGTGAGTCTTCCCCTCCTGAACAGGGCGGGTCCTCGCATGGCGAGGATGATGTTATTTCTGTTGCAGCCTCAGGCAACCTCTTTCATGAGGCCTTTCCGGAATTGGGCTCCCGGACCTCAGGTTCAGGCTCCGGTGTCTCTCTGGGAGGTGGGGGGGAACCGGTGTCTGCAGCTATTAAAATGGCTCTCGGCCGTTTGCAGCTGGACGCTCCCCTGGCCCAGCCTGCTCCACCTAGCGCCTTCTTTAGGCGTCGTGGTGCCGAGGCCGCCTTTGTTGTTCCTCCCTCGGCAGAGAACGTCCAGGAGCTGCACGGTTGCTGGACGGACACAAGGGCCTTTTTCCGCCCGAAAGCGGATGGCAGGGCCCTGGCGGCCATGCACGAGGCGCCCAAGTTTGGGTTGGGTTGCATGCCCCCTTTTGAGTCTGCCATTGCCTCCCTCATCGTTCCTCCCGATGAGGCGTTGAGGCCTAATGCCCGTTGTCCACGACCGCAATGTCATGTCACGGACAATTTGCTGTGTAGGGCCTACGACTTGGGTGCCCGAATGGGCCGCATAGGGAACTCACTCTCCCATCTGATGTTGGGCCTCTCCTCTTCGTTGGAGTAGGTTCCCTTGGACCAGTCGACTCAGGGCTTGTTGGACGCATCTCTGCAGGCATTCGCCCTGCTGACGCGTGAGCTTGAATGCACGCTCTCTACATTGGTCCATGCTCGGCACCAGGTGTGGCTGGCTCAATCGCCCCTGACCGAGCCTTGCAGGAGAACACTGAGGGCTCTCCCAGTGGATCCGGGGGAACTCTTCGGGTCCGCCACGTTGGACGCCTTGGAGCGTACAGCCCAGGCCTCAAGAACACGGCAGCAGCTGGCGGGTCTCCATAGACCTCCCCGCCGGCCAGTTGCTGCTGGGGCAGCGGGGGGCTCGTTCCGGAGTTCCCTCCCCCCTCCTGTCCCTTTCTTGAGGTCCACGAGGGCTCCTGGACCGGGACCGGCTAGGGCCCAAGAGGACCGTAGTGGGGCCCAGGGTTTGCGCCCAGCTCAGTCTGCTCATTCTGGTCGGTGTTTCCCAGGCCCTCCCGGGGCCACGGGGCCCGCCGGTGATGTTCTAGAGCCGGCGGTCGGTTTTTTCACCCCGGGCCAGCTCAGTTATTGGGCTGTCCGCGCCCGGGACTCATGGGTGTTGTCCACTCTGTCCCGGGGATACCGTCTTCAGTTCCGCCGCCGACCTCCTATCCCCAGCCGGGCCAAGATGACGGTCACCTGCGACCCGATGAAGGCTCAGGCCCTGGACCGGGAGATCTGCACTTTGCTGGCCAAGGGTGCGATTGTCCCGGTGGACCCCCTGCGGGATCCGGGGGGGTTTTTACTCAGTTTATTTTCTGGTTCCTAAGAAGACCGGCGGTCTTCATCCAATTCTGGACCTCTGGGGTCTGAACACTTTTCTGAAGGTGATGCCTTTCCATATGTTGACCACCCATTGCTCCGGATCATTGGCGGTTTCTCCGCTTTGCCTTTCACGGGAGGCATTTCCAGTTTCGGGTTCTTACCTTTGGTCTTTCCCTTTCTCCTCGGGTGTTCACCCGGTGTGTGGCGGCGGCCCTTTCCCCCCTGCAGGCACGGGGACTTCGGATCCTGCCTTATTTAGACGACTGGCTCATTTGCGCTGCAACCCACGATCAGGCAATCCGGGACACCCAGACAGTGCTTGCCCACATACGCCAGCTAGGTTTGAGGGTGAACCTGGAGAAGAGCAGCCTGATCCCTTCCCAGGTGGCTATTTTCTTGGGCATGGTTCTGGATTCTGTTTCCATGACCGCCTGTCCTTCTTCTCGGCGTGTCGCTGATATTTTGGCCATGCTTCCGAGCTTCCGTCTTGGCAGGGCTCCACGGTTTTTGGAGTACCTGCGTCTTCTGGGCATGCTCACTGCTGCATCCAGCGTGGTGTCTCTGGGGCTTCTTTCACTGCGGCCCCTGCAGATCGCAGATGTGGCTGAACAGGGTCGGCCTGGACCCCTCCCGGCGTACTCACAGGCTCCAACGGCTTCGGGTTGTGCCTCGGTGCCTACAGTCTCTGTCCCAGTGGCAGAGCAGGTCCTACATCATGGCGGGTGTCCCCCTCGGCCCCCTTCCGTGTCGGAGGGAAGTTGTCCATGCGGATGCTTCCTCCAAGGGTTGGGGAGCGACCTGGGAAGACCGTACGGCTCAGGGGGTGTGGTTCCCGCGGCAGTACGGGGTCCATATCAATGTTCTGGAGCTGATGGCTGTGTTCCTGGCGCTCCGCGCTTTCCTCCCAGGGCTGCTGGGACATGTGTTGGTCCGGTCGGACAACACCACGGTTGTCTTCCATGTCAATCACCAAGGAGGGTCCAGGTCTCTGAGACTCCTGTCCCTGACCCGGCGGCTCCTGGTCTGGGCGGCGCCACGCCTTGCCAGCCTCACGGCAGCCTATATTCCGTGTCCGCAGAATGTCTCCGCGGACTTTCTGTCTCGGCAGGTACCGCTCCCGGGGGAGTGGCGGCTTCACCCGGAGGTGGTGGATCGCATTTGGGCCACCTTCGGCAGGGCAGAGGTGGACCTGTTTGCTTCCAGGGATGCGGTTCACTGTCCCCTCTGGTTTTCCCTGATGGACAATGCCAGTCCTCTGGGCTGCGACGCACTGGCGCACGAGTGGCCCCGGACCGTTCTTTACGCCTTTCCCCCGTTTCCCCTGATCCCCCAGATGCTTCTGAGGGTTCTTCAGGACAGACACGAGCTTCTGCTGGTAGCCCCCTTTTGGGCAGGGAGGACCTGGTTTCCTCTGCTGCGCAGGCTCTGCTCCAGCTCGCTGATGCGCCTCCCCTCCAGGAGAGACCTCCTCTCCCAGATGGGGGGCCGGATTCTCCATCCCGATCCGGGCCGCCTGAAACTCTGGCTTTGGCCTCTTCAGGTGCAGGCTCTGCCTTCTCACTTTATGGGGGCAGGGTTGGACAGACCATGAATGGCGCATGGGCACCGTCCACGTGGGCCGCATATGGTGCTAAGTGGGCGGTCTTTGCTGGCTGGTGCCGTGGTAAGGGACTGGACCCTATTCGCTGTCCTGTTTCCCATTTGCTGTTCTTCCTTCAGGAGTTGCTGGATCTGGGGTGATCCCCTTCCACCTTGAAGGTGTATGTGGCAGCCATTTCCCGTTGGCATGTTGGGTTTGGTGGTTGCTCTGTTGGCCGGCATGGGGATGTCGCGCTGTTTCTGAAGGGTGCCAGGCGCTTGTGTCCCCTACGTAAGGGGTGGGGGAATTGCTTGCTCTGTCTGTGTCTGAACCATGTGGTTGGTGGAACCCGGATGGCTCTGGTGTTACACTGTGGACTAATGCTTCTTTTGTGCCAAAGGTGCCTGCAGTGGTTGGCAGTGTGCTGCCGCTCCGGCTTTCCAGATTTAATCCTGGTGCCCTCTCTGAGCCTCTTTGCCCTGTCCGAGCACTTGAGGCGTATGTCCGCTCCACGGCGGCCATTCGTCGGACTGACTGTCTCTTTGTTTGTTATGCTGGCTCTCGGAAGGGTCAGGCCCTTTCTAGACAGCGGTTGGCACATTGGATTGTGGAGAAGATCTCTGTGGCTTACTCCTTGCAGGATCAGCCCCTGCTGGGCGGTGTGCGATGTCACTCCGCTAGGAGCCTCTCCAACTCGTGGGCTGCCATGACCGGGGTGCCTCTGGAGGCCATTTCTGAAGCTGCTTCCTGGACGGCGCCAAGCACCTTTGCCAGGTTTTACAGGGTGAACGTCGCCACGCCGCATCCCCTGCAAGGCATACAGGAGCAACCAGTATGACTGGCAGGTGCTGCTGCACAGGTGTAGCTCATCTGAGAGCAATCAGCTGGGCTTCATATGGAGCGGAAACCAAAGGGAGGCGTCAGCTCTTTTTCTCACTTGCCATGGTAGCAGCTAGACCTCTGCTTCTCTGCAATCCTGCTTCTAAGCAAATTTCTCTGATTGCCTTGTTTTTCTCCCCTGCCTTGCAGATCTACCTTCTTCCGAAGGAAGCCGTGCATCTTTCTGGTCTCCTGTTTTCATTCGTGTCATGTTCAGAGGAGTGTGGGAACTCTAGCCTCGACGCCTCAGCCCTGAGCCTCCGCTCTGTTTCCAACTCCAAGCCCAGCTTCTCAAGAGCTGCCTGCACCTAACCTCTGGGGATCATCAACTTGCCTGTCCACCCTCCAACATTAACTCTCCAACCACTGTGGAAGAAAGACAAGCGGAGAAACAAAACAGAACTGTGCACATCCTGTCAGCCTCAAGCCACCGTGGAAAATACCTATTATTCCCCCCGGCCTGACCCAAGACCTCACGCCTTGTAAGTCAGACTCAAAGGAACTTCTTTGCATTTTCTCCACTTTTGCCCTGAGCTTTTTACAAGCCTCTGTTTCTTCCTTTAGAGAGATCCCAATCTTGCCCGGTGCTCCAGTCCTGGTTCCAGTCCGACTTTAGAAACTGTATCTTAATAAACTGTTAAAACGCTGTATTGGTCTGTGGTTGTGTCTCTCAGAGTCTAAGAAAACCCCATGATGACACTGAAGCTTTCATGACTTTTATTTATGAGTACATCCAAATAGTTTTCTAAACACTCAAAAAGAGTTAGATTTTGGCCATGATTTTATATATTTGACAAATAGCTTGCACTTCTCTATGCATCCATCCATAATCAGATTACAGACAAAACAGGTCCTGGAAGGAGACTGGGGGATACATGTAAAATTCACGGGAGGGACTATATATCCCTTCTGGACTGGGAACACGATGGGATTCCCCAGAATGAGCCAGAGAGTGCTGCTGGGGTAACAAATGTCTGGGTTTCACCCTTTGACCTGTGTTGAAGTGCAAGTTGTTTTTAGGCATGTCCTGAAGAACCTCCAGATGGAGACATCCAGGGCATTCCAAAACACCTTAGTTAACCAGTATCGTCATGGAGGAGTAGCAACTCTACTTTAAATTCAGTCTAGATGACATAATTCCTCACCTTATCTCTATGGCTGACCTTAGCCACCCTAACGATGAAGCTCCCTTCAGCTGCCTGGATGCAGGATATCATTTTCCAGTCTTTGTCTATATCTGATGACCATGGGTGACCATAGGTAGCTATCTACCAATGTTATGCTCCATCCTATCAGCACCAATGTACAACAAACCAGAAATACCAAGACTTTTATATGAAAACAGAATATAACTGGGGCTGCCTAAATATCAGGGAAAGACATGAACAATGTTTTAAGAACCAGAAACATAGCTCAGAGTACTGCTTTGTAGTCCTTCGGAATCCCTCAAGCCAGGTTTTACGTTCCCACTTAACCTTGTCAGGCTCAAGGGTGGACTAGAGTCGTACTCCAGCAGTAGGTGGGTGAGAGGCAGGGTTAACCCTGCATAGGTCATCAGTCTATTACAGGGTGACACTGAGATACACAGGACAAAAAGCCATGCAGGCTTACATTAGCCCCTTTTCCAATGCTTGTAAAAAGCCCTAGGCTTTGTGAAGCCCAGGTCATGTTTGGAAACAAATTTACCCAGGTATTGTCACTGTCCCGGTGCTTTACTTTCACGGTAAATGGTCCTACTCTGGAGATGGTCTTTTAAGCTTTCCCTGGGATTTGTAAAGGGGCGGAGTTGTGTATAGCGAGGCTTGGCACCAGCAGCTGCAGTAAAGGCTGAGGATACTATATAAATGAATCATTTTTATACCATTAATCTGTCAAAACCCCCACCCCATAATCCTGCAGGGGTTCAGCCAGTACAGAAAATGGATCAATGGAAGGATGGGCTCTTTAAACCAGTTTAACCAGTTCATGAAAGCCAGAATCAGCATGCCCAGAACCTTCTGATGGTAATGTTAGAACCAGGCGTATTACCTCCCTAAACCAGGTAATGGAAACAGGCTAAATGATTTTTCTCTCATTACAATAAAATAGAACATAACGTAACCCTGGATACTCACAATGTTTGGATGAGAAAGACGCAGCAAGACACCAATTTCAGTGCGTACGATTTTCTTGTCAATCTACAAAAAAACAAACATCAGTATGTAATAGTGCGGTAACAGTAAGAAGTAGTGAAAACTTCAGCTGAATCCAGTTTAACCCTTTAACCCAATCAATTAGTTGCAAGAAGGTGCAGATCACACAGCAGATCACACAGTTCGCCCCCTATGTTTCTAAGTGGTACTATTTTGAGTGGACTATTTTGAACTGTGAACTGCAGTCACACTGCTTCCTTTTCGTATGATGACATTTTGAAAAACATTTAAGCTAGATCTAAATGTCAGGAAATTAACGAGACCTTCTGGGACATAAAGTCCTGTCATGTCTCGGAAGTATGTTTGTTGCTTCTGATGTGATCACATTGTGGAAAATTGTTTATATTGGGATCTTTGGGTGTGGAATGCATAGAGTTCTGCTGCGTCATGACCGAGCACATCACTTTTCTGTGATGAAACCATGTTGTTTATTTTTTGTATGTTTTCATTTTATAGGATGAAATGACCATCTGGGAATTAAATTTCAATAATTATTGTTCCCAGCTGGTCAAAATCTATTAATCAACAGTCAGGGGTGGGATAGTGTCACTTTCAGTTTCAACCATTCCACATCCCGAGGTGAGCAGAAACATCTGCATAGTGTAGTGTTGGATTATGTGATGTCTTTTTTAAATCATAACTGCGACATCCGAGTCACGGGTGAGTTAGTTTGATCTGTAATAGAGGCGCATATATGCGGTAGACATGATGTCTTCCACTACCATTAAAACCAAGGGCTGATTTGCAATAGTCTGACAGGGATATTCAGAACAAAATTTCAAAAGGTGATGAGAATGTTTTTAATTTTAAAAGACGATGATAAAATTAATCTCTAACCAATTCACTCAAAGATAAAAAGCTTCAACTAAAGTCAAAAATGTATCAGATGTTAAAATGATTAGAACTAGTGTTTGCAACCATGACCTATTTCTGTGATGTATTGTCAGAACAGAACTGAAAAACTTGGGTTTTTGTATCTGTAGATAAATCCTGTTATCTTTTACAAGACAATAAGTAATCACTTTCTGCAGTGAGCTCCTGCTCTTGTGATGAGGCAACATTTTCAGACCACTGTAAATATTTCACACAATCTGCGTGTTGCAAACAGCAATGGTCTTTGAGAATCAGATCCATTTTATTCTGGTTTAGCTCTGGGTGTCGCAAAACTCATTTATTTTCATACATTTCCCGAAGTTTCTTTCCATGTTTTCTGAACGAATGCTTACGGAGCCCGGCAAGTGTCAGCACGTTAAAAAAAATCAAAGCCGGTGAAAATTTGTGCTCACGCTTTACTAAACTGTGCGCTCAGTTTTGCAATATGTGTGCACAGATTACTAAACTGTGCTCTCGCTTTCTGCAATCTGTGTGAGCAGGTAACTCCGTGACATCTGTCGAGAGTTTGAACGTGTTTGGACACCTTAGTGTAACAATAATAAACTTATATTACAAGGTGTAAAGTGTGCTGATTAAAAAATGGCACTGCATTAAGATTATTTATGACAACAGATCCACTGAACTTATCTCGCATGTAATCTGCACGCACAGATCGTAAAACTGAGAGCACAGTTTAGTAAAGCGCGAGCACGGATTTCCACCGGCTTTGATTATGTTTTACCCGCTGACACTTGCCTGTTTTCCGGGACTTGGAAACAACCAATAACAAATCAGCTTCTTGAAGGAGTGACCTGTTTTGCAGAGAAATATTTCAAACAGAACTTCTTTAAGAAAAAAGCCACTTAAAGAAGGCAGAAGCCAGAAGATTTAAGGGTCTTAGAAATATCAAACTCCCAGACTGGAGCAAAGGACCATTTAATTCATGGAAGTTCAATGAATCTCTGCTTCGCTCTGCTGGGAGTATGGTCTTCATCTGAGTAAGTATTTGCACAACAAAAACAAAAAGCCAATAATCTTCAGTCAGAAGAATACGTTTCTTATCTTTTTATACATAATCATGACTACAAGATCTTCCAAACTCCAACTTATGGTATGCCCATCATTATTTCTATTATCTGAACATGGTTGTAATGCTTTGGGTCATTTTTGCAACATGCTGTTGGCTTTAACAACTCACTGTTTTCTTGAGGACTTTGACTGCAAAGGGTTTCTGGGTCTGTTTCTCCTCACAGCGGTAAACAATGGATGTCGCTCCTCTGAAAACACAAGAATAACTGAGTCAGTCCCAATGATGCAAAGGCAATCAAGACCATTACAGCAGAACAAATCTGTCATTAGTCCACTTAAGTTGCTTTCCAAGAACATTCCTACAGGACCAGAAGTACTGGGGATGGTTCGTCATTCTGCCTGTATCTGGACCCAAACAAGGTGCTGAATAAAGTTTCCTTTGGTCATAACATGGATGATGGCCATAAATGACTACTTTGCACCACTTGAAGGACTTTCAGTCTTTCTAACTGATAAAATCTGGAGCTGATGTAGAAACAACCAAAGCTTTGTTGTCCATCGACGCAGAAAGAAGCTCAGGAAACTTAGATATTGATTCATGGCTTTTATTTAGTAAAAGTTTAGCGTTTTTTTTCCTGTTTGCTTTGCTTTACAGTAACATCTCTGTGCTCTTTGAAATACCCTCTGTTCTACACTCCCCATTCATTATGACTGAAATCCTCCTCATAGGAACATTCCACCTTCTTCCCTCATCATCTCAGTCCCCAGATCTAAGACGTGTAGAAACCCCGTGAGGTGAGCTATAACTCAGGCTGTAGATAATCTAGAGAGATTGTACAAAGAGGAATGGTCAAACGTCCCTATCTCTGTCTGCTCCGCTGTCTGAACGTAATAGAAGAAAACTAAATCTTGTCTCATTGGCCAAACGGTGCCATACAAAGTCTTAACAGCCCTGTAATAGCTGTGCTTCTGAATGAATGCACTCAGATTAAAGGCTGGATTTTTCTAAAATGGTTCAGAGTGAGTTTCTACTGCTATACAAAATTATTTCCTTTCAAATCTTTTTGCACATCTTTACCAGCGGAGGCAAACAAGTGTGGAGAGAAAGGTATGAAGAGAAAAAACTGTTGCCAAAAACTCCTTTTTATTTTCTAGCAAATTTATATATTTATACTTTAAATGGCTGAACCTTAAGAACAAATTGAAACTGAAGTCAAATTCCTTGTTTTTGTGCACAAACTTGGCCAATAAAACTGATTCTGACTCTGATATCTTTGTACACTTTTGACAGAGATATTGATTTATAATTGATTTACCAGTCAACATCTATGCCCAATATTCTGATTAGTAGTATTTTTTAAAATAAGGGTTAGATGAGAAGAGTAGTTTGGCTGTTTAGCACCACTTATTTTTTCAATTTTTAAACGTTAATTAAGGAAGTTTGTTCTTTATGCGTAGAAAATCTGTTAGTCATACATTGTTTTTTTCAACACTATGACAGATTAAGGTAAAATTATGATTTATTGTTGGTTGTTTTGAGGGTTGATGGTGGTAGACACATCATAGGGGAGGTGTTTGCTTGTATGTGTGAGCTTCAGGGGAGGAGGTCTGGTTTTCTGCAGGGACAGATGGAGAAAACATCCATCTGAGAAGCAATCACACACTCACATGCAGGAACCTGGTTGTTCTCCATGGCAACGGGACACCATGAAGCAGAGCTCGTGGCAGCGGACTGGGTGTTAGAATCCACTGGTTTACCATTTCATGCTTACAGAGACGCAAACAAACAACAAACACAGACATGATGTGTGCACACGGCAGACTAGACCCAATCACACAGCAGCGTTGGACCAGCGGAGCGAGCAGGTCTCTGTCACAGACGACTCGCAGCTCTGCATTGTGTTTGCACTGATGCCACAACAAACAAACAAACAAACAAACAAACAAACACAGGGCAGTAAACACCAGGCCACAGAGAGGGGACAGTACATAGAGCACTACACTAAGGAAATAAAAGTACTACACTCAACATTCCCAAGGCACATCGACTTACATCCAACAGATTATTTAAGGCTTTAATGCTTCATTTAAACAGTTTTTATTTTTTTATTTTTTCCAGAGCAAACAGCAACAGAACTGGGTCCACAATTTACTGTGAATTTCCTCTAATCCAGAGAGAGTCAAAATTATACATTCAGCCTTAAATATAGTTGTTATACAAATATTTAAATATTCCCTATAAAACGATGAATGTTTTTTTTTTCTTACTGTCATTAAATCAGAAAAAACTTTTTCTATTTTAGGTCAATTAGGATCACCAAAAATACTTCTATTTGCTGAACGCCAGAATAATCAGAGATGTTTTTTCTTTTTTCACTTTCTTCAAAGTGAACATTTACATAGATTAAAAGTCAGATTGCAGGTTGCAAATCCACGCACGGGCAAACACCCTAATTTCTGTAGACATGTCTTGTGGTTTAGCCATAATGACCATAGTTACGTTTGGAGAAAAAAGGGAGAAGCTTCCAAGCCTGGGAAAACCAACCCAGCTGTGAAGTACAGGGGTAGCAGCATCATAATGGGACCCACAGATGGCATCATGGGACATCAACCAGGAACTTAAAGGTTGGACACAAATGGGTCTTTAAAATGGACAATGTCCCTCAGCAACCATCAAATTCGTTACAAACTGGCTTTAGGACAACAAAGGGCAATGTTTTAGACCATCACAAAGCCCTGATCTTTTAACCCATTGAACATTTGTGTGAAGAGGTGCAAAGTTGGCCCAGTTCTGTCAGATGGAATGGGCCAAACTTCCAGCAAACTACTGTGTGAAGCTTGTGGAAGGAATCTTAAAATGTTTTACCCGTCATACAGTCTAAAAGGCAATTTTAACAAATACTAAGAAGAAACATGAAAAAAGATCTAAGAATCCTCCATTATTCTGGTATTTATCAAACAGAAAATTATTCTGGTAAACCTAACTGGCCTAAAAGTGGAAATGTTGGGTCTGGTTAAATGTTAGATGGTGAAGGTAAAACTAGTATGTGTCTTTTTATACAGTTCATACAAATATATGGTTTCTGTTGTATTAATATGGAGCCCCATAGTGGGTAAATATTCCTTGACTTTGACCATTAACGTTTTGGAGTCATCAACAATCTTTTGGCACAATTTAGGGCAAATATTAAATCATTCTTCCTGGCAGAATCAGAAGAGTTAATTTAGATTGCTTGGATTGATGGATATAGCTTTTGAGCAAATGTTTCAGTATAAAACCACTTCTGAAGTGTTTGAGATCATTATTCTGCTGGAACACCCAACTGTTTTCAGGTCTCAACCATCCAAGTTAAGGAATTTCAAGGCAATTCTCCATCTTTATTAATCCATCAACTTTGAGCAATGCACAATCAACACTAGGATTAAAACAGCACCACAGAATGATACTGCCTCCACCATGCTGGACAGCTGGGACAGTGTTCTAGTTTATAGGTTCCACCTTGACTCCTCTGAAGGTTATTTTTGTCACTGTGTTAAGAGGCAGAATCGTTCTCATCTGAATGACTCCTGCTTTCAGAAAACAGCTTGAAGCAATGACCTTTGAAGCTGAAATGGCTCCAGAAAACTTTTCCAACATGCGTAAATATACAATTCTTCTTCTTAGACCTGCGCTGAGGTCTTCAGAGTTTCTTATTGTTCTGATAATTGAGTGATCCATTTTTGTCCTGCTGATACAAACTAATTTTAGCTGCAGCCCCAACCCTTCCACCCTGCAAAACAACAGTTCAGACAAATCACTAAGGCACTAAATTAATATTAGTTTCATGCAGATGATTAGTGGATAGAAACGTCTGACTGTAAATGAGGAACAGCGGTGAAATAAAACACAACCATCCAACGTATTTTACTGAATCTCTAGATTCACCTGAAACAAAATTTTACCTCGTTTTTATTGTTAGAACTAATGATTTTAATGATGTGTTCTGACGCATGAGAAGAAAAGACAATTTTTTCTTGTTTTTTTTTTTTGTTTTTAATTGTTTGTTTTGGATATTTTTCAGTTGTTGTCCAATACACATTGAATGAGTTGTGTTGAAATATTACAGTCAGCAAAGGTTTGGAAATTATTCTTTCCTCAAACTGTTTTTAAAGGATCTCCAGTGAAATATCACCACAGAACATCATAAATCTTAAATATTTCTCACATTTGGTCAACTAAATATTAAAAGCCTGTTATAAAAGTAGGTTACTCGAATATTTAAAAAAAAAAAATGTAAATATCGTGAGTCATTAAAAATGTAAGAATTCAAATTTGATTTTTAGCATTGAAAATGTGCAAGAATTTGGTGAATGTAAGTAAAAGACGTAAGAAAGTATGAAAATATGTTAGAAAATGTGAAAATATAAACTAACATAAATATTAATAATAATAGTTTCCTTGTCTGTGTTAGAACTAAGCAGTCTGGTAGAAGCTGTTTCCTGCATGTTTACACTGATAAACCCTCATTAATTCGTTAAGAGCTTGTTTTCCGCCTCTGCTGCGAGCAGGAAGCAGCCCTGATTTTATTGGTTCCTGGCTGGACTGAGTTACCCAGAAACATCTCAGGCTGGATTATGAAGTGCTGCTGGGTTAATCCTGCATGAGGAGCATCACATGGACCCACATGTGGCCAACTTTGGCCCACTCAAACATACTTAACAACCCGTCACTCCCCCCGCCTTCATCCCCTAAAGATGCAGCCCAGACCTGCCCAGTTCGGAGCCCAAGGTGTGGAAGTCCTCCACGGTCCCGTCCCGCCTCGAGCCGTCCACCCAGAACTCCACCGGCTCCGAACCAGGCCGGGAGGTCGGCATGATGCCAGCAGGGCTCCCCGAATCCAGCGCCAACAGGACCAAGTCCAAAAATAGACCAGAATCAGGACCTGCTCAGACCGGGTCGGAACCGGGAGCAGGGTAATCCCGAGCAGATCTCTGATTTAAATCCAGTTCGGTAAACCCCAGATTAGCGCATCAGAGGGGGGTGATTCATGATCCTGATGGCTTTTAATCCAGACCAGCAGAATGAGGAGGTGGGTGATCCTGCTGCTCCCTCAAACTCGGAACCAGGACCGTCTGCGACAAGACATCAAATGAGACAAACTGAAGAGGAAAAACAGAACCGAACCAATCAGTGATAAAGCCGCCTCTTTACTCTACACAATAACCAGGACCCGGATGATCTAGACGCACCAAGTCCAGATGTGTCGCAGCTTCCATCGGGCCTCCAAACCCGTCAGATGTCGGATCAACTCAGTCCATCATCCTCCTCCAGGGAATATTTCTGTATTTTCGCCGGTAGAGACGGCTGGTCCGTTCCGTCCGGAGCGCAGCGGCTTCCTGGCAGAGATCCAGCCCTCAGAGCGATGACAACACCGGAGAAAGGCTGCGTTTACACCGGGAGACAAGCAGGGAACCCCGGGCTGGTTCGGCGTGGCGTCTCGGTGCTTCGGTGCTGGAGGGTTTGTTTCACAGGCAGGCAGGACTGCTCCTGATGTCCGCTGGATCTGCGGAAAGAGAGGATGGTGCTACCGTCTGCATCCCTGCTGACCAATCACAGCCCTTCACGCGAGCTGGGCCGCGTCCCATTGGACCGCTGCTCTGTCGGGCTGCAGAGTCTCCGTTAACAGACTAAATAAGGAAATAACCCAAATACATAAATGCACATTAGCTTGACATCTGGAGGCTTTGATCCTTTGGGAATCAAACCAGCAACCGTCACATTGTCCCGTGTTCACTGCATCATAGCATCGCTCAGCTGAAACTCTGCTTCATATCACATCATTTATACCTTATTATTTTATAATTACAATGATCTATTAATATAATTATAACATGTATCTAATTACACCATAAAATGTCTGTTAGTTATACCTAAAAAATAAAATATGCTTTGTTTTGTTTGTTTTTTGTGTGTTTTAACCAAAATATCATAAACCAGACATACAACCTAATACATTTATTACTTTAGAGCTTATTTCAGCTTATTTAAAGGTTGTGTGAAGTAAATATGTGTAGTAATTATACTACCAGCAGTACACAGCAGTCAGAGTGACTGGACGGATGTAGATGAATCATAAAGTTCACTTTTAACAAACAAAATGCAGCAGGGCCCATTCAAGAGAGAGTTTTAACCTTTAAAAAAATCAAGTACAAACATTACCAGTTCTGGCAAACAGTGGACAAAAAAATAAAAATATGTAGCTAATTTATTTTGCACTAGATAGTTCTTTACTTTCTCACGTTTTTCTACACAAAACAACATTCCTGTTGACACATGTTTGAACGCACTACATCTGCTGACTTTATGCCCAGCTTTACTCACTTGTTTGCTCTTTTCTTACCATTAACGCATTGTTTGCAGGTACTGCTGCTATGACTTCTTTTGTAGTTTTTCTTTCCTGTGGAAGGTTCTCTACTCCTGTGTTTATTTGTGTCTCCTTGTTCCTCTCTCAGCCCTTACACAGTCAGGGCAGATGGTGTTCAAACTGATCTAGATTCTGATTCTGCTCAAGGTCTCTTCTTGTTAAAAGAGTCCTTTTGCCACAATCGTATGAGGACTTATTTTCTTATTAAAACATAAAAAATACATGTGGTGCTTCTTTCTTAGATGACAGAGCTATTTGTACCTTTACCTACATGTTTTCATGTGTTTCTTTCTTATTGAGAGACTCCTGACCCACTGCTTCGGGGTTTAGCTGTATCTAATTTCTGGATGGAACCATTTACAAAGGATTTGTTGTCATTACTTTTGTTTTCCTTTCCTTATTATTGAGACCAAAGTGTACCGGAGACAAATTCCTTGTTTGTATGTACAAACTTGGCAATAAAGCTGATTCTGGTATAGAAAGTACTCCTGACCCAGTAGGCCTGTGATTTTCTGTTCTCTCAACTTCCAGCCAGTCAAGGCAGATGGTCACTGGTACTGAGCCTGGTTCTGCTGGACATTTGTAGCTGTAATAAGGGAGTGGTTTCTCTCCACTGTCGCTACATGCTTGCTCAGGAGGAGAGATTTCTGTACAGTCAGTGAATTGATACAATTAGTTGGACTTCCTCATGTAGATGCATCAAAGTATTATAATCAAGATTGAACTGGGCTTTTTTGTTGGAGATGAATCTGACTAAATGATTGGGTTGTACTGAAATTAATTTGACTGATTTCAATGGACCTTGGAACATCTGGATTCAGTATAACTGGACAGAAATCAAATGTCTCTGTGCTGTAAAGCATGTATTATTCATTGTGAATTGGAGCTTTATGGATAAACTGGACTGAGTGTTAAAACTGTGTGAAATAAGATCTAACCTAAACAACCTTCTAAAGTCAAGCTCTTTGTCGACAACAGTAAATCTGAAGCAGAATGTCTGAAAGGTCCTGTGTGAGAGCCAGACGTCTCGACGGCAGGTAACGTTATTATCAGTGGGTGATGTCAGCCGTCCAGATGCGAGCGCGCTCAATGCCTGTCAGGTAAACAGCTGCTGAACACAGGCAGGATTAAAGCAGACACTTAAGTAATTCGGACTTTGAAGTTTATTCTAGTCCGCCCTTCGATCACAGCACCATTACGCTCAAGCATCACCATGACAACCGACAGAGAGCAGATAAAACTGCTGCTCATTGTGATTCAAATGTTTCTAAGAGAAATTGTTTCTCCACTAATGTTGCTCTAAACTGTTTATTAGTTAAAAAAAACTAATTTTTATTTTCATGTATGAACAGGAAACAGACCCTAAGGTACATAACTCTAGTTAACAAACAGTGCAGTCAAGTTTAGTTCATTATTCAAATTGGTTAAATAGCTTTTCTATCTAAGGAAACCCAGCAGATTGCAGCAATTCCCGACTGGGGTTCTTCCTGCATGGAGTTTGCATGTTCTCCCCGTCCATGCATGGGTTCTCACCGGGTACTCTGGCTTCCTCCCACAGTCCAAATTCATGCCTGTTAAGTTAATTGGTCACTCTAAATTGCCCTTAGGTGAATGAGTGTGTGCATGGTTGTTTGTGTTTTGCCGTGCGATGGACTGGCAACCTGTCCAGGGTGAACCCCGCCTGTCGCCCATAGACTGCTGGAGATAGGCACCAGCTCCCCTGCGACCCACTATGGAATAAGCGGTAGAAAATGACTGACTAAAATGCATGCCAACTCAGCCTTTTGACTGATGCATACAAAGCTACGAGTAAAGTAAAATCTTTTTTTTACAATTACAATAATAAATAAAACATAGCTGGAAAATGAAGCCAAGATCCTTGTATCAAAGGAACCTTGGGTGAACATTTGTAGAACACAACTAAATTAATCGAGCTCTAATCATTGGAGGGAATTAACATGAAAACATAATATGTGTTTATTACTCTTGACAAATGCAAAAGGACCAGTTAAAGTATGTGTTTTATTGGAGAGAGTGGTGGAGTCCAAGGGGAATTATTTCCATATGTTCTGAAATTGTCCAGTTATTCAACCGCTCTGGGTTGAATTTGCAGGAACAATCAACACTAATGTCAATTACACTAAAATACAGTTATATGAGCTGAAATATTCCCACCATTGCCTCCAGTAACTGCAGTAACTGCAGAGATAAACAATTTACTATAACTTTTTCCAGTTTATAGCTCATAAAAAGTTGCCCTTAGAGTGCTCATCAGCTGTAGCAACACTCGTGCTACAGCGTGTCAGTGCAGAAAATCCAGAGCCATACATTTTTATAGACCTGTATAGTGACTGAGCGATCAGTCTTAAGATTAACTTTAAAAGTAGACAATAAAGGGGCACGTCTAATATGTAATGGCAAAACTTTCCATAATTTGGGAGCGGCAACACTAAAAGATCTGTCTCCTCTAAGCTTTAGTTTAGACCTCAGTACCTCCAGGAGCAGCTGATCAGCTGACCTGAGACAACGAGCGGGAGAATATGGGTGAAGCAGCTCAGAGAGTTAAGATGGGGGAAGACCATGTAGACTGTAAAAACAAATAAAAGAATCTTGAAATGAACCCTAAAATGCACAGGCAGCCAGTGGAGAGAAGCCAGGACAGGGGTGATGTGCTCCCTCCTCCCGATTCCGGTTAAAAGCTGAGTAGCAGCGTTCTGGACCAACCCGGAGACGCCTGAGGGAAGACTGGCTAACTCCAAAGTAAAGAGCATTACAGTAATCGAGGCGAGTTGTAATGAAGGCATGAATTACTGTTTCAAAATCTTGTCTTAAAATAATTTGCTTGATCTTTGCCAGCTGCCTAAGATCATAGAAACATGACTTGACCACTGCTCCAACCTGGCGATCTAACTTAAGATCACTGTCTATTATAAAACCCAAATTGAAAATTGTGTGCTTCAAATAAGACGTCAAGGGGCCAGATCAATAAGGGATGTTTCACAGGGGCTGCTGGGACAAAACACCATCATTCTGTTTTCTTGTCATTAAAGTTTAGGAAATTTACAGCCATCCAAGCTTTAATGTCTTCAAGACATAGAAGTAGGGGCTTGATCAATAAGGCTCCTTTTTTTTTATGGCATGTATATTTGTCTGTCGTCAGCATAAAATTGACAGGAGATCCCATGCTTTCTCAATATTGAACCCAAAAGAAGTAAATAAAGAGAAAAAAAGCAGGGGACTGAGGATTGAGCCCTGTGGAACCCCATAAAGTAGAGGAGCAGTGAAAGATTCAGAACCAGCTAAATTTACAGGAATGGTTCTGTCTGACAAATAAGACCTAAACCATTTTAATGCGGTACCACTAAAACCAAGTTGGGTATGTAAACGAGATAATAAAATATTGTGGTCCACTGTATCAAAAGCTGCGATTAGCTCGAGCAGAACAAGAACAACATATTCACCAGAGTCATTTGCCCTGAATATGTCATTAAAACTCTCACCAAAGCAGACTGTTAGTGATTTATAGCATTATTTTTATTCATAAATGTCAATTTTGTAAAAACAAACCTGTATTTCTATATTTTGTGGCTGATTTGAAATTTCTGTATCAGTACTGTTACTGCTTCCTCTAATAACCACACATTTTGAGACACACACATAGACAAGATTATTTCTTATTTTGCCTTAATTCAAATCACTATTTTATTTCAACAAGCATATTTTCTGTATCTTTAATGCTGCTGATGTGTCCCTGATTTCTGATTTATTTACTTATTCATTCGTTCGTTCATTCAGTCAGTGTTAAATCCTCTTCAGCTGTAATTTCTGCAATTTATTTTCAAACATCAAACTTCCGAGCTACCTCGAACGCAGCAACCTCCACGTTCTCTCTGACGTCAGCCGTATGGGGGTGTGAACTTCCTGGTTGGGAATTTACTTTCTGTCAACAAAGCTGTGACGGAGTTCAACTAAAGCGACGTGTGTGTGGAAAACTTCGGCTCTGTTCCGGTACCGGTTCAAAGCTCCGAACCGTTACTCCCCTGCTCGTCCAGCGTCGAACTCCTCTCAGATGTGAAGATGGCTGTTTGGAAAGTTCTGTCGGTAGTGATTGTGTCCAGCCTGTTCGCCGCCGCAGATATGGCCCCCGCCAACAGCACCGCGGCGCCCAAACCCGCCATGACGAACTCCAGCCGGGTGAACACCACGCTCAGCGGCGGCAGCTCCAAACCGGAGGGGATCAACGGCTTCGGGGTGGACAGCTCCATGATCCAGAGGGCCCTGTACGTCCTCATCGGCATCACCATCATCGGAGTCCTGTACTTCCTGATCCGAGCTGTGCGGTGAGAACCACCGACATGAGTTCACACCACAACCGCTGTTCTGCTTAACCCAGTTCCGTTCTGCTGACAGGAAACCAGATCGGTTTTAAATCCAGTTTGGTTTGAAACAAGATTTCCTGGGAGTTAACGGAGGTTTAGGTTGAGTTTTACTAAGCTGAGGAAAAAAGCTGATGAATTATTTATCATTTTCAAAAGTTCAATCATGGATTAAAAGAGTGCATCCTCATTTACCTCTAAAGGTGTTTGCCAGGTTCTACAGTAATTTAAAACGAACCTCTAGTGTCCAAAACACAGCAGATGAGGTTTTAGAGGAACTTAGTTTAATTTAAAATGATCATCATCAACAGGAGATTCTTTAAACAGCGAGAGCTTTGGCTGTTTGCTGCTCTGGAGCATACAGGTGTGTGTTTGCACAATGTCAAGATGGAAAGACATCAGCAATGACTTTAAAGAAGCAACTCCTGTTGTCCATCTGGGAATACAGCCATTTCCTAAATATTTGAAGTCAGGCTTTCCACATACAGAAAGATGTGACCTTTAAGACGGCTGCCGATCAACCTAGAACCTTTGTTGCATCTTAATAAACCGAGGGACATCTGGAGCAATGTCGTTTGGACAGATGAGACCAAAGTAATGCACAGCTTCCAACACAGCACCTCATACTAACTGTGCAACACAGTGGTGGAAGGATGATGGTTTGGGCTTGTTTGGCAGCAATAGTCTCTGAGTCGATCAGGAACTCCTGTGAATATCGGAGTGTTTCAGACTGACAGCTGATTTTTGGCCAAACTGAGACAATAAAATAAAGCACAATGATGTGAGAGGCTGCTAAAACAACTACAGAGAGTTATTGGTTCTAAAGGTAGTCCTACAAACTGTTAAATCATAGGGGTGTACTTACTTTATCACAGCTTTTCTATGACGGCCTTGTCTTCATTTAAAAAATAATAACATGGAGGGATCTGTTGTTAGTTTTAGTAAACTGGAGGTTAGATCTAAACAGTCTTAAAACCTGGCAAAAACGGCTTTTTATTATTTCCCAACTTTATAACCTTAGAACTGAAAGAGGATCAACTTCCCAGTACGGAAAAATGAACGTCGCTATAAAATATTAAGAACAACGTTTGCTGCTTTAAATCTGCCCTTTGGTGTTTCTAAAAGTAACCTCCAGTTAGAGTATAAAAGCTGATGGATTCCAGCCTGTGGTGTTCTGATGATCGGCTGGGTGGTTCGATCCGGCGGTCATTCCTCATCCTCACTGGTTGCTCACAGCACCCAGCTGACATTTATCATGCACTCTGAGTCACGGGTTGCTTCCCGCTCGGTGCTGGTGTCCGTTTTCACTCTTTTAGGTCATGCTGTTAATAAATGTTTTTTTCCAGTTGAACTCCTCTCACTCCATCTTGATTCTCTGTCCAGAAGGTGGAAACTCCTCTTCCAGAACACAGAACCCTTTTATTGTACTGAACCACAGAGATTGTGAAGGTATTTCAAAGGAAACTGGATGTCAGGTGATATGTTAAAACTAATGCTGCACAACATTGAGAAAACATGCAGTGGCAATAATATTGCTGAATACTGATGATGATATGTCAGTCTCTAAAACCTGCCCAATCAGGGCCGGACTTTAAGGACAGTAGGTCCGTCCCGTTGGTCGAACTTGTCACTGGCTCTCAGAGTTATTAACGCGTTAATGCATGGCACATTAAATATAGGAGACTAAATTGCAGTTTTCTGGCCGATCACCAATTGCCAATCTTTAAAAAGCCTGACCTGCCCATACAGACTTTCTTTATGACCAACACTGGCAGGTGTCATAATCATAAGGTCACAACACACCTTCAATGTTCCAATCTTATGTTGTCGATAGTTATAAACCGGGCACGTGCAGATATGACCTGTTGGGCGGGTCTGTCAGTCAGCTCTCTCTCACTAAACAGCAAAAGGGGCTAGATAAGATCGGTGGATAAGATCGGTTTCACATGTAAGTATCGGCTGACCATCGATCACCCAAAGTTATGGAAATCGGTGCAGCCCATAGGAGACTACCTAGTATTGCACTCAAGGAGTCATTTGTAAATGTGATATTGTACACATTAATATTTATATTACTTATATTAATATCGCAATGATGAGTCGATATGTTGTGCTGCTCTTGTTGACACTGAACTTCATCTACCTGCACCTCAGGGATAAGACAGCGTAGATGATTTAAGAGAGGAGTTAAACTGGGAAAAACAACTTTAACCACAGGCGGTGGCCCCAGTTT
>JAHHUM010002886.1:453787-468274 GCA_036173005.1 Crenichthys baileyi
ATCGTTATTGGCGGAGTTCTCAATAGATACAATTAGCGCTAAGAGCAGTAGCTATGTTAAACTCGTGTTAGCCAGCTAGCTAGCCCGTTGTTTCAGGACAAAAATGAAAGAAATTACCAGAAATAGCCTGAATTCCTCTTGCCTCGAACGTCTACAATAACAGTAACGCCAACTGCGTTACATGAATCAATTAAACACCTGTCAACACTGCGGGAGGCTATGACGCCTTTTGGCTAACGGTGCTAAATCACGGAGGGTCTCTGTTTCTAGTCGGAATGTGTAACACAGGAACACCGATGGTCCAATCAAATTCAACGATTCGGTGATGACCAATTAGAAGTTCGTCGCTGACGTATGACACGCTGCACGTCGCAAAAATACGTGAACAAATTCGCCATATTGGGAAGGGAAGACGATCAGCAAGTAAACCATTGAAGTCAGCAGGGACACTGCGGTTTTAACGAGATTCATGCAGTTTTTATTTTATAAACGTTTTTGTGTAATAAATGTGATGTGATGATGCAATCTGCTGATTAATTACAGTGATGGGTTTTTTATCGTCTGATTAAAATCTGAATTTGACTGTATTATAAACTAATTAATTTTAACTTTGTTTTGTAAGTTATTTGATATTAAATTAAAAGCTACTCTAATCTAATGAAGATAGGTTAAGAAAAGGTTTAAATAATTGTTGAGATGAAGATAAGTTTAGAGTGGTTCAAATCACATCTTCTAAACCATGAACAAATCCTTTCCAAGGGATGAGTGTACTCAGGTCTAGGCCCCCAGGTGATACAATTTTAAATGCAGCTGATTTGTTGCACTGATTTCTACACAACTGTCTGAATATTTGAAGTCTACTGCAGCTTGATTTGAAAAGTCATGTCTCATATTAAATTGCTTTTAATTTCATTTTCTTCAAGGGCCTAATCTTCGATTGGCGGTAATGATTTACATCTAATGCCTAATCTAATGTGCAGATCATTAAACAAGTCTCAGATGTAAAGTGTCATCTTAATGTCAAGTTGAATTCTTATTCAGAATTAGAGAAGCTTTCTTAGATGTTAAGCAGAGTTGAAAGAGACTAGCTACCATTTTATGATTTTACTGTCAAACCTCTTGGACAGAAGCAGCACCTAAGGCATTCAACCCACTGTGAATGATATACAAATTAGGTTCTAAAGAAAGCCACAGGAAGCCTATTACATCACCGAGTCCTTCTACTGAACTAATTATATGATTAAGGTGTGTTGGAGCAGAGATCCAACTAAAAGTTGCGGGACACTGGCTCTCAATGTCTGGAGTTTGACACCTGTCACCTAAATCATGCAGGACGGAGGGCCCTGAGGATCATGGTTGGGGACCTCTTTGCTTTTTATATCTGTCAGGGGATACCAATCTGAAGTTATAATGAAGCAACAAAAAATAAATTTTATGGAGAAAACAAATTGGTTTAAAATTTGTTTTGGTAGATTTTGTTTACATTTTTTATGCTTTATAAAGTGTCATGACAATTTCCTCAATATTTTATTCAAAAGTCAGACTCTGAATCAAGACTCTTGTCCTTTTCAACTCATCCTGAACAAAGGGCACATTGCCTTTTATCTAACGTCTTTCTCAGGATATAGCTCTCAAGTGCATAATTCTCTTCACTGTATTTATTAAAAGGCAACTGCTCCACAGTATAGTTTCATCCATGAAATATACAATGCCAAGGAGTACTGACTTGGTTTGAATGTTATAAACAATATTGTGGTTTTCAAATACTCATAATATTATCATATCATGTGTGCAATCGTAATTTTACGTGCGATGCACCTACTCTCAAAAATAACCAATGTGTTTTTGCGTGCACCTCTGTCATGAATACCCTAGAGGGCAGCACAGGACGTGACTTTAAATTGCAGGAACAAGTCTTGAGTAACATTACCATGGAAACAGTTTTTTCTGCTCTGAATGGACAACAGCGATGGGCAACAATAAAAACTAACACAACATATTCTTCCTTAAGGCTAAGCTTCACAGTTCCTACAGAACCTTGGGAACATTTTGACTTTTCTCATTGTAATCTGAACTTCAGCTTCATACTGATCTCATTTCTTGAGATGTTTACCCAAATATGCAATTTCTCGTTTTCCAGCTCAGGTTGCTTATGTGAAGTTATCCATAACCTGCTGTTAGTGGAAAGGTCTACATGAAAGAGGGTCAAAGGTTAAGGAGTCATAGCCCGCACAGTTTGCTTGAAGGAATTATTCTTTCCAAACTCATAATGACCCAATGAAGGGGATTCAAGTGCAGAAACATTTACTGACAGACTGAGGGTTAGTTACAGTATGAGGATGTTTAGACTTTGCACAACACTGCCCACATGTTGTTTCTACTCTTTCCAAATCCAAACTTTAGGAATAAATTCAACATTTCAAATTTGCACATAATTTCTGGAACTGTAGTGTGGAACTGGAAGTGAAGCGTTTATGCAGTTTTGCTTTGCAGTTGTCCAAACAGCAGCAGATTTAATTTAGTTTCGCATAGAAAAACAGAAACTCAGGCTGCAGTCAGAATAAGGCTGATAACATAAACCCACAAAAATTAGAGTGGTATATTAAATAAGTTCATTTATCCAAGAGGTGTTCTTTCAAATTTGGGATGTGGGGAATTATGTTGAGATAATGATTAGAAGATATTACATGTGCTGTGGTCTCTGCAAGCAAAAGTTCTGTAAGGCACTCCTTCAGTCTTGCAGCTTCTGAGGCAATAGCAACTTTTACAGTAGAGAACTTTTGGTTGATGGTTCAATAGTTATTGATCTCACAGCATGCCTCTTAAGCAACATTTTACAAACTATCTAATAAAAACTATTAAAAAGTAATTTCGAAGAAAAACATGTTTAGTTCTATGATACACAGCATGCTTCACTTCTACCTTGAGATAAACAGTTTTGAAATGTTTTTCACATACGTTGAGAAAGAGATCTGACCTTCAGCAGACATTCCTTGAACTTTAATTGTTTTATCTCTTTAAATATTCTGGAGGGCTTTACTGTGTGTTTTACATATTTATGTCATTCACAGCCTTAACATTTGGCTCTCAGAAAAATAATTCCTGATGTTTGCAAATAAATAAGTGTTAGGGTCATCCATTTTGGTCGCACCTTTTGACATGCGCAGCTCAACAGACGTCGCAGCTCTGACGTCACCAAGAGTATAAACCGGCCGAGGGGGAAAGTGTCGTTGCCATTTCCCGCATGTCTCACAGGACAGCGCAACGGAAGCGCATATCTGGAGAAACAAAAGCTCGCAGGCGAACTTTTGCTCCACAAGGCCATTCCCGGAAGAGCTTAAAAGCTGGAAATCTGTCTGATACAAGAAGATCAGAGGATTTATTTACCGATCGAAGACCACGCCACACTCGGTGCAGGTGACAACCCACAGGGGTTTTATTTCCAAGGAGATGAGTTTCCTCCTTGTTGATTCAGTCGACATATGGTTCTTCATAATCTTCCCCTCCTGGAGGGATGAGAAGTTACCGTTTTTTTTTTCTTGATTTGATCACGGACCCGTGATCCCCCCTTTGTTGCATGCAATACTGATTGAAGCGTTTTATGCTGAGCTGTGTTTTGATTTGGTGTGCAAGCGCTGCTGAATCGTGCGTGGTTCATGTTTTGTCTGGCTGATACCAAATCAGCCAGGAGTTAGAAGTTGGACTTTTAAAAGTTTTCAATTCAAAGCAACTGTGGTCTGGGCCTCGCCCGACCACTCTTTTGTTCCAGTTTTATTACTGGAGTTTTTCCACTGAGTTCCCGCTTTAGAGTTTATGACTCTTTGTTCGAGAGGCTAAAGGGGCGTGGCCCCCCGTTTTATCAGCTGATCGCTGCGATCGAGACATCAGCACCCCAGGAGGATGTCTCTTTCCATTTAACCCAAAATACACATTTTGTCCATAAAACTGCTGGTTTGATCTTCATAGACACTAAATTCGCATATATCTTTCTTTTATTATTATTGTTAGGTTGTCATTTTTATTCCCTTTGTGTAGAATAGTGCTTGTTACTTAGGTTTTTGGACCAGAATAATGGTATATCAGGATTTTTTGGCTTCAATAAATCTTCATATATATAATTAAGAGAAACGTTTGTGTTTATTTCGTGCAAGAGTGATTTATCTGTCAAAACAAGGTCAAAGTTCCCCACCTTCGGTGAAGTGGTTGAATAAACAGTGACAGTTTGTGGTTTTGGTTAATACTTTGTAATTATTAAAGAGCTTTGAGCCCCATAATCACAACACCAGAGGACATCTCTGATTTCTATTCGTAAGTAATGATTTTTGGTTAAGAAATTATTATTTTTTTTCAAATTATGATTTTAAATTATAATTCTTGATAAATATGAATTAATCAATAATCATAATCCTTTCATAAGTGTCTCATATTTAGATACAGAACTGTAGAAATAGCTTAAAAAGTACTAATAATCTAAGTGTAAATCATTGTTTAGTGTATATTGTAGTAATACAATCCATGAAACTTGTTCAGTATTCCCCGTCAGTGCCTTGCCTCAGGCAGTCTGCATTCCCATGTGGCCTGTCTCTGAAGCAATGTCTTTTACACACCACTGTCAGGTGGTGTGTAAAAGACAGTGACTTCGGTAAGATCCAGTGGATCCAGTGAATCATTGGTATGATCCAGAGTACAATATATATGCATTAATCCAATATCCCACAGTTGATATTTAAATATAAGCTCTAAAAAAAAGGTACAGATTTTCACTAGAATTGTTAATTGTCCTCCGACGTGCCCATGGTCAGCGGGATCCCATCCCATTGTAATTCACTTCAGGTTGCTTCAAACAGTATCAATATTCAGCGGTTTTTGTAGAAGTAGAGCGTGCTCACCATCTCATGCTCTACATCTTTGTGTACTGTGAAATAAAGGCCACTAGTGCCTCAAAAAAAAAAAAGAAAACAAGAATCAGTCTGAACAATTAAAAATATGAATTACATTATTTAGGGTTTTGTTTGTCAAATATCAGATTCATTACGAACCCTTCAAGCAGAACGCTGTTTGTTATGGTTCTAAAGTCTTTAAGAAAACGAGAATGTACAACGCTTTAACAATTACTGCTTGTTTTTGGCTTAATATCAGATATCTCTGCTGAAATGAGGAACAGGCATTGATAAATAACTGACAAAGACTGTCAAGGACAGGGCTTCAGTTCTATATAAATGACTAATTTAAACTAAAAGGGCAAGAAGAAATTCTACTGTAGAGCATCAAACCCCTCCTGTATCACGGGTATCCAACTCCAGCCCTCGAGGGCCGATGTGGTGCTACTTGTAGGGCTTTTTTCAAACCAATAGATTATTTTTTACTTTGGTCCAAATCAATTTATATGTTTCTTATCTTGTAGCTGTTTCTGGTGGTTCAGTTTTTTTTAACACAGAGAAAACTAAGCAAATCAAAACCTGTCACCACAAACCACATGAGAACGTTCAGTCTGTTTATTTGTCAGATGTGTCCGAGGCAGGTCAACCTTATGTAAATACAGGAAGCAGAAGCTGTGTTCGAGCTAGCACAAAAACACGGAGAAGTTATCCACATTATTTGTTTGTTTCTCTGTACTATTTCATGTAAAGGTACTTGAGAAATATACAGATGATTTTGAGAAAGATTTCTTGAAAGTTACATAGGGCTTTATGCTTTTATAAAAAAGATTGTTAACTCTACCGCATCCCAGAATGCAACACAAACCTGGCCACAGGAAGTTGTTTTGCTCAAGCTTGGAACGAACACTGGTAGTCTGAGGTCGGATCACACACAACAAATGAACAGCTTCAGAGGTCGTTTTTAACCATACCGAAACAACCTCCACCAAACAGTCTCGGTAGAGTTGTTTTGGTCCGCACCTCGTGCGATTGTTCTGTCCACCTCTGCACAAACTGACCGCAGAAAGGGGGGAAACGGACCAGACAGACCAAACACCTCAGATGTGAAAACACCCAAATCCAATAGCTTAATACCCTCCTCAGCATGCAGTCCTACAGACTCCTTTACTTTTTTTCATTAATGACATAATTATTTGATTCAGGTGTTTTGAAGCAGAGACATCTGAAGGCTTCAAGACACTGACCCTCGAGGGCTGCTTTCTAACATTGCCTCTCTTGGATACTGTAAAGGAGGCTCAAGTGACTGTTGAACCTTGGATTCAGGAAGAACAGTGAATCTTTACCCTCACAGAATTGCTGAGGGGGTCCTGGAAATTTGATTGTCCAGTCCACATATCTTTTGTGTATCTGGAGAAAGGTTACAACTGTGTACCCCTAAGGTATTTTGTTACGGGCGTTGCGGGAGTTTAGGGTACCAGGGATGCTTTTAAGGGCTGTATCATCATTGTACAACCAAAATAAAAATGGGTTTGGGTTGGATTCTGCCGGGGTTGCCCTGTGTCCCCCTTACAGTTTGTGGTATTTACGGAGAGGATCTAGAGGTGTAGTCTTTGAGACTAGGTTGTCGAGTTTGGGAAAGGAAGTCTCATCTTTACTTTTTATAGATGATGTGGTTCTGTTGGTTTCTTCAAGTCACGACTTTCAGAGTGCACTGAAGCAGTTTGCAGCCAAGTGTAAAGTGGTTGGGATACAAGGGTCAGGTCCTGTAAGTCTGAGGTCAAGGTTCTCCACTGGTAAAAGGTGAATTGCTGCCTCTGGATCAGGGATCAGTCTTTGCCTCAATTGAAGGAGTTTGAGTATCTTATCTTGTTCATATTTGATGGCAGGATGAATTAGGAGACAAACAGACAGACTGTGGCCTCTTCTACAGTAATGCAGGATATGGTAAGGATTTCCATCATCCTGGGAGAGCTTGGGGTAGAGCTGCTGCTCCTTCTGCATCGATAGAAAGCGACAGAGGTGAATACCTGCAAAGGTACCTTCTTTTAGCGGCTTTCAAGGTACACTATATTGTCAAAGGTATTTGCTCACCCATCCAAATAATTCAAATCAGGAGTTTGTGCATTTTCAAGCACAAAGACATGCAGAATGTATCTACAAACATTTGTGAAAGAATGGGTCGCTCTCAGGAGCTCAGTGAATTCCAGTGTGGTACTGTGATAGGATGCCACCTGTGCAGCAAGTCCAGTCATTAAACTTCCTTGCTCCAAAATATTCCGCCGTCAACTGTCAGCGGTTTTATAAGAAAGTGGTAGCGATTGGGAACAACAGCAACTCAGCCACGAAGTGGTAGGCCACATAATCTGACGGAGGGGGTGCAGCTGATGATGCGGTCAGCAACTTTCTGCAGAGTCAATCGTTGCAGACTTCCAAACTTTAAATGGCTTTCAGATTAGCTCAAGTGCAGTGCGTAGAGATCTTCATGGAATGGGTTTCCATGGCCGAGCAGCTGCATCCAAGCCATACATCACCAAGTGCAATGCAAAGCATCAGATGTTTTGATTAAAATGTCGAAGTGCCTTTGTTTTATGACCTGATACCGTGCATGACCTGATAAAAGTATTCACTCCCCCTTTTCTTCTAGCCACAGGCCTAATTTATGTTATGTATCTGGCTATGTTTAGTCTCAGAGATGGTTCCAGGGTCGAAGAGTACGAGATAAGGATGCCATTCTGTGCATCCTGTAGTTAAGATGCTTGGGAAAGAATTATAACAGGTCTTACCTCCGCCCCTCTTGAGGGGGCCCAGGCTTCATGGCAATTACCTTGGAATGGTTATAAGAGAGTTATCTTCCTTTGTACTAGTCAGAGCAGATATGGAACACCTCCTGTACACGTCTCCCTTGCAAGGTCAATGATTAAAAAGCTGATTGAGGGAAGACCATTGATCCGTTTCTTTGTTAAATACAAAATTTTCCACGACATGGTGTAAAGCATGCCACCACCGGACTCTAGAGCAAAGTAGGTCAGTTCCCTAAAGTGAACAATCGCACTTCTCCACCTAAGAATCTGATAGATGAGACTGGGTTGTTGGGAGAACTCTACTTGTCTGACTGCATTGTGCCATATGGAAAGTTTGGTGGAGGGGGGCTGGCCCCTTAGTTTCAGTGAAAGAAACTGAATGCTTCAGCATACAAAAATATTTTGGACAATTCCATGCTCCCAACTTTGTCTGAACAATTTGGAGATGGCCCCTTCCTCTTCCAACATGACTATGCACCAGAGCACAAAGCAAGGTCCATAAAGACACAGATGAGAGAGTTTGGTGTGGATGAGGTTGACTGGCCTGAACAGTCTTGACCTCAACTCGACAGAACTCCTTTGGGATAAATTTGAGCGGAGACTGAGAGCCAGGTCTTCTCGTCAAACATGGTCAGAAATTCACATGAAAATGCTCCTAAACCTTGTGGACAGATTTCTGAGAAGAATTGAAGCCATTATAGCTGCAAAGGGTGGACCAACGTCAGCAAATACTTTTTAGTGTATCTCCCTCTGGGAGGAGAACCCAGATGCATGTATGTACAGGGGTTGGACAATGAAACTGAAACACCTGGTTTTAGACCACAATAATTTATTAGTATGGTGTAGGGCCTCCTTTTGCGGCCAACACAGCGTCAATTTGTCTTGGGAATGACATATACAAGTCCTGCACAGTGGTCAGAGGGATTTTAAGCCATTCTTCTTGCAGGATAGTGGCCAGGTCACTACGTGATACTGGTGGAGGAAAACGTTTCCTGACTCGCTCCTCCAAAACACCCCAAAGTGGCTCAATAATATTTAGATCTGGTGACTGTGCAGGCCATGGGAGATGTTCAACTTCACTTTCATGTTCATCAAACCAATCTTTCACCAGTCTTGCTGTGTGTATTGGTGCATTGTCATCCTGATACACGGCACCGCCTTCAGGATACAATGTTTGAACCATTGGATGCACATGGTCCTCAAGAACATGGTCCTAGCACAAGTATTGGGCCAAGTGAATGCCATGATATGGCAGCCCAAACCATCACTGATCCACCCCCATGCTTCACTCTGGGCATGCAACAGTCTGGGTGGTACGCTTCTTTGGGGCTTCTCCACACCGTAACTCTCCTGGATGTGGGGAAAACAGTAAAGGTGGACTCATCAGAGAACAATACATGTTTCACATTGTCCACAGCCCAAGATTTGCGCTCCTTGCACCATTGAAACCGACGTTTGGCATTGGCATGAGTGACCAAAGGTTTGGCTATAGCAGCCCGGCCGTGTATATTGAGCCTGTGGAGCTCCCGACGGACAGTTCTGGTGGAAAAAGGAGAGTTGAGGTGCACATTTAATTCTGCTGTGATTTGGGCAGCCGTGGTTTTATGTTTTTTGGATACAATCCGGGTTAGCACCCGAACATCCCTTTCAGACAGCTTCCTCTTGCGTCCACAGTTAATCCTGTTGGATGTGGTTCGTCCTTCTTGGTGGTATGCTGACATTACACTGGATAACGTGGCTCTTAAAACATCACAAAGACTTGCTGTCTTGGTCACAGATGCACCAGCAAGACGTGCACCAACAATTTGTCCTCTTTTGAACTCTGGTATGTCACCCATAATGTTGTGTGCATTTCAATATTTTGAGCAAAACTGTGCTCTTACCCTCCTAATTGAACCATCACACTCTGCTCTCACTGGTGCAATGTGCAATCAATGAAGACTGGCTACCAGGCTGGTCCAATTTAGCCTTGAAACCTACCACACTAAAATGACAGGTGTTTCAGTTTCATTGTCCAACCCCTGTATGTATGGATGTATGTATGGATGGATGGATGGATGGAGCAGACCGATTTTTACTGGTTTTCTCTCAGGCTTGGTGTAACATCCATCTATTGTCGATACATTCTAGCAGGGGTTTAAATGGGGGCTTGTGCCTATCACCAGCAGTCATTGGTCAAGAGTCATGGTACACCCAGGACAGGTCCCCAGTCCACCACAGGGCAACATAAAGACACACAGGACAATCAACCATGGACACACACTCAGGGCAATAATAGAGTAACTGCTTAACCTAACAGTTTTTTTGGGACTGTGGGAGGAAGCCAGAGTACCCGTAGAGAATCCACACACATATGCATGTTTCCATCACATGAAGATGACAGTTTTAACAAACATAACACAAACGATACTTGCTATACAGACATGAAGATGGATTAGATGTTCTCATCTCATTTTAACAGATGACATAAAACTGATGTACATGTCTTCATATGTTTTGCAAACACAATTTTGTTGCACTTTCTGTCGAGAGCGAAAATAGGCAATAAAACACTAAATGGCATTGAATTATTACCTTTTAAAAACTATCAAAATTGAACATGAATTACTCATGAAGACTCAGCTTCATTCATACTTCTTTTAAAAGTTTCATAATTCATAAACACATCAGGTCTAAAAGAGATTTTTTTTTTCTATTTTACTTTTTATTTCAGGAGACGAAAACTTGCGCAAACCTTCTAAAAAAAATTCAGACTCTGTGTTACTGAACTTATGAAAGCCAGATCTGAGCTTGCAGCATCACTTTGTATTGTGCTGAAGCCTTCAGGGCAACAAAAGAAGAAGAGGAGTGTGTGGACTGTGAAAGAGACTGAAGAATATGTTGGAAAGCAGTGGACAGTCTGGAGTAATGCATGATAGACTCCGCATGTAGCTCTGCCAAGGCGCTGTTTGGACAGATAAAAGACACTGGTGCACCGGTTGGATTTTTGTTTTTAAGCATGTTGACTGTTGTGAATGAATTATTTCCACAATATGCCAAGTCTGACGATACAAGATTTGTAATTAAAGCGCTTTAAATGGACAATACGGGACAAATTAACTATGGCCATGAGCATTCAAACTAAACTAGCATTCAGAAAATAGACGGGTCTTCTTCTGAAAAAGAACATCTGAACGATTGTATAATCAATTTGTTTTTAAATAAACTACAGATAAGTCCAAGGTAACTACCAAACCAGTGGAAATATGATTGGTTTCAGTTTGATGTGACATTAAGAACAGTACTATAACTAAATAATAAAGCCCATACTTTCCTGAAACTTAAAGGCTCCCTTCTGGAACCTACAGGTACTTTGCAGTATGTTATGAGTTACTTTCCAGAACTTGTAGCATACTTTGCCGAATACTTTTTGAAACCTGCAGTGTATTTTCTCTTGAATTACGTGTTACTTTCCCAGTCGTTGCAGATTACTCTCCTGAGCATTCAGGGGACCCAGCCGTATTATTTAGTGTCCCATAAATGAATGTTTTCAGACCTTAAGTATTTTAAGGTTTGGTTTGTAGAAGAAAACTTAAAACTCTCTCAAATCGTCCATTGACAACCTTGTAGTGATTTAAAATTCAACACAGGTTCAGTTTTGCCTGCTTTCATTTTACTTTAAGCATCCTCAGCAGGAGTCATGCAGAAGATGCAAAAGAAAGTCACCCTAAGAAACGAAACCGCCTGCTCTTTGCAAAGCCTAAACAGCTTCCTGTAGGCCCATGAAGCCATACATTTTTAAAAGTAGCATGGAAACCTAATAAAAAGCATGAGCTGGGTGCAAGTCATGATTCTTTCGTTAGCCTGCTCTCTGCTCATGCCACGCCCACTGTTTCTGCTGCAATCGACTTATAATTTCCCACCACCTGTGCTCTGTCTTATTAAGCTCCCTCCAGCCCATAGTTCCTTGCCAGATTCTCTTGAATGTAGATGTCCAGGGTTTCTTCCTTGTCCTCGTCTTATCTCCTCACTACGAATGCATTCTCATGCCTTGAACTCTCCCTTTTTGCCCTCAACTGTTTTCTACCCAGCTTCTGATCTCTGCCTCTCCATGTAAGGCCCTGCCCATCTCCCAGCTAACCCTCTGACCACCAGATTTATTAGTATTGGATTTTCCGATGACAACTGGATGACAATTTCCAGCAACCTCATGTGACATCTTCCCCCATGCCTGCCACTTTTTGGCTTTCCTCCTGAGCTGTGTTTCCAACGCTTCGGCATACAAGCAGAAAGGAGTCTTTGATCACTAAAATGATCTCATTCATTTGGATCCTCACACTAACAAGCACTTGGAGAATCTCTCGGACCAAGGCTCATTTATCGATCCCAGAAAGGTTATTGGCTTCTTGATCTAGTCTTTGTTTTTTTCCCCTGACTCGGTTAAAGCCGCTAACCTGAACTCTTTAATCACAGAGCTTCCTATGTGCTTCCGGACTCCTACCAGCAGCAGATATTTAACTAATCTCTGTAAATGTGTTTTCAGTTGAATTTTCAGATCTCTTGTCTGGTTTACTACAGTATTTGAGACTTTCCAGCATCAATTCAGCGTAATTTATTTATACACTGCCAATTCACAACATAAATTATCTCAAGGCACATCACAACATCCCAAAAAAAAAAAAAAAATTTAATCTTAGTTATCAAACAGTGCAGTCAAATTCAGTTTCTTTTTCCAATTGGTTAAAACGTTTCTTACTAAGGAAACCCAGCAGATTACTTTGAGTCACAGCATTCACTCCTTCTGGATGAGCATGTAGTGACAGTGGAAAGTCGATTGCATTGTGTCATTGACTTTGTAATATGTTATTATAAGGGTCCAGAAAAATAAAATGTCAGACCTCAATAAATGCATATTAAAATGGTAATTGTTGACAAAATGTTAATTGAAGAAAGACTTTGAAATCAAGAAAACAAACACATGTTTTTTAAGAGCTAATTTTCAGCATGAATGAGCTCCTTCATAATTTGCATTTGTGATCTCGCTCTTTGAAGCATGGTGATTGTGCATACATGGAGATACATAATTACTTCAAGCGATATGAAGGACAGAGAACACATTTTCCACTTTAAGCAGAAGATGATGCGCTGCATTGGGGTGCTGAGAATAGCAAATAAATTTCGGAGGAAAAACAACAGTCAGCAAGTCTGCTCTGATGTTCCCAGCCTAAGTGCCAAGGCGCTCGTTGCAGCTGTGATTATGAGTAATTCTTCAAAACGTTCAGGCAGAAGCAGATGCTTTACAGCAAAGATGGAAATGAGCAGGTTGGGTTCATTTAGGAGTTTAGTTCAGAGACAAATTCTGTGAATTATGTTTTTCTAACTCATGAAATCAAGATTTAGTTTAAAGTTGGGGCATTTGAATTGACTTTGAATTAAATAGATACATTTAAATAAACAAATTAACTTACTGTACTCATTCAGAAATGAGGAAAATGCCATTTCATGCAGTGTAAGAGGAAAGCACACCTGTCTGTGTGTTAAAGGGGACCTATTTATGGAAGTAAAATAGTCTCATTAGAATCAGACGTTTTTTAGACATTGAATTTCTGCAGGTGAATTTTTTCAGGTGAATTTCTGCAGGCGAATTTCTGCAGGCGAAATTCACATACATAATTGCACAGGATAAAAATTCAGTGTCATAAATTCAATGTCTAAAAAATGTCTGATTCTAATGAGACTATTTTACTTCCATACCTATTATGCAAAATTCACTGTTTGATCATTTTTATACCTCCCTGTGGGTCTCAAATGCTTCTTCAAACAGTCCAAAGTACACAAAAAACAACATTCAGCCGTTTTTTTGGCTATAAATGAATGTTTTATTTTTTCTAGAAAACATGCATAGTGCGACATCACAATTACACTGGCACTTAGCTACGTTACCTGAGTTCCGCCCCTGACTAGCAACTGAAGCGGAGCTCCACCCACTTGATTTCCAGTAGAGGATCACGTCTCGCTGGCTGGTTTAACCTTACACGAGCTTTACTATGGTTTCCCTCAAAGGCAGATGTTCTGTTGTTGGCTGAAAAGACCCACATGTGTCAGGAAACATTCTCCCACTGTCGGATAACAGAGATTCGTGGCTTTATTTTATTTTAAAGGGCAATGTTCCAGTCACATTGCTGAAGACAGTACTAGTGAATCATTTCACCACGGACTGCTTTGAGAACTGACATCTGAACAGGATTTGCAGAATAACTTAGACTGAAGAAAAATTCAGTCCCTATAGTGTTCGTGTGTTGGAACCCTAAGCCATGGATTTCAACATTAAACTCCGGTACGGACTCTTCTGGAATTTTCAAAACAAATTGCATTAACCTACTTCCGGCACAACTTAGGAAAAGGGGGTATCAGCGGATTTCCCATGATGCCACTGGCTGTATAAAAGCACCCCCTTTCCAATGCTCCGATCTCTCCAAGCCGGTTGACCATCGGACCAGGAGCAGACACAGCGCGCTGAAGTCTTTTTGCTGGCAAAAAGACATAAACTCTTCAAACTGGAACCACGAATCTCATATGATCACCGATCATATGCAAAAGTTGAGTATGGAATGAATTGCTGTTTGTGTATCTGGTATTCATTCACGAACGGGGGTGATTAAGTATGAGCTTTGCTTGACTCTCTCTCCGAGCCTTGCAGACGCACACGGTGTTCGAGAGAAGCCCTGCAAAGACGCGGTCTCCCAGTCTAGAAGGAAGACGGCACAGACCGCATCACCGTGTTAGCCCGTGTGGTCAGCGGACAGAACGGGCTGCCCAGCTCTCAG